>JARQOC010000008.1:70039854-70344854 GCA_033576535.1 Allobates femoralis
AAGTATACAGTAAGGACACTAGAAGATGTAAAAACCAAAAAGTCGAGGCATTAAAAAAGTAGGCAAGCAGGATGGCCAGCATGAAAGTGTAAGGTCTCCTCCACCAGCAGGCAATTCATAGAGGATATATTGCTGCAAACCTGCTGAAAACAATTTTGGAGCGCGCTAATGGATCACATTGTCATAGTCTCGTTTTTGTTTTATCTTTATGAGTTCTTTAAAACATCACACTACCATAAAATCACACAAAAAATAGCACATAATTATATAAAAATACAAAAAACTTCAAAACACATATTTAATAAAATCTCCGTTTTTTTTTGTGAATAAACTTTTTTTTTTTTAATCCTTGTGCTGTAGGAGAAACGTCAGCCCTTTGGTTTTCAGGTCTCTGCCCATTTAAACACATCTTTCGCTTAGTTTTAAATTATTTATTTGGTATCAATATCTAATTAATGCTTTTTTCCAGCATGTTTTCTGCAGCTTTGGGTGGGTCAAAGTGGTTCAGGAGGAAGAAGCAACATTTATACTTATACTCTCCGTGGTGTCCAAAGCAGTCATCCTACAGTTGTCTGTGTGACATCTGTGTGTATTCCATGTAAGATGCGTTTTCCTCATGCGATTTCAATCAGCAATCAAGAAAAAGATTGGCTACACAGTTATTTCCATTGTGTTTAAAAGATCACTCCAAATGTAGTCACTTTGAAGCTCTGTTCCCTGGAAGCATTGTCATCACATTTGCTTGCTCATATGTCATTGTTTTTGTTGTAACCCTATTTTTCAAAAACTGTTAAGATGTTCAATAATCTTACCTTAAACATGACAGAGCGTGGTTTATTCCACCGCCATGTTTGACTGTGGGGACAGTGTTCTTTGGGTCATCGGCAGCATGTCTCTTCTTCCAAACATGGCGATTTGAGATAATGCCAAAGAGCTCAATTTTGTCTTATCTGATCATAGCACCCTCTCCCAATAACTCTCAGAATCACCCAGGTTCATTGGCATACTTCAGACGGGCCTGAGAATGAAGGACTTTTCTGTCACTGCAGGATTTTAATCCATTACGGCGTAATGTGTTACCAATGCTTTTCTTGGTGACAGTGGTCCCAGCTGCCTTGAGATCCCCATGATCCTGGATACCCATGAGGTAAGATTTTACATGGAGCCCCAGATAGATGTCAATTGACAATCATTTTGTATTTTTTCCATTTTCTTACTATTGCACCAAGAGCTGTCTACTTCTCACCCAGCATCTTACTTATGGTTTGTAGGTGCCAATCGGGGCTGTCCCCCCTTGTGCAGGTCTAGGATCTTTTCCCTGACATCCTTAGGCTGGCTTCACACTACGTTTTTCTCCTGTTCGTTTGGATCCTGTTTTTTGCAGGATCCAAACGAACAGGAACGGACAGCCCCGATTGGCACCTTCATATGCTTTTTCTGTGTCCGGTCCGGTATCCCGACACAGAAAGAGCAGCGGAGAGCTGAGCCATCTGTCAGCTCTGTATGACAAGTGCTGTCAGCGCTGTGTAATATCACTTTAGCAGTGAATCTATATACACTGCTAAAATGATAATAAATAAAGGGATGATTAAAAATTAAAAAAATCATAAATTCTCACCTTCTGACGACTTCTGAGTGTCCCACGCTGAATCTCCTGGCATTTGAGGACCTTGCATGATGTCACTGGGAGGGGCGGGGTAACCCGATCAGCACCAATTAAAACCCCTGCTGATGTGGTCATGTGATCTGATTGACTGGCCGGGAAATTCAGCGTGGGACACTCGTGGTCATCGGAAGGCGAGAATTAATTATTTTTTATTTTAAACCATCCCTTTATTATTTAATATCACTTTAACAGTGTATATAGATACACTGCTAAAGTGATATTAGACAGATTTACAATGGGTACAGAGCAGCGCTCCTGTTCTGCGCATGCTCTGTACCCTGGCACTGGATCTGTGAAACAAATCTGTTGTTTCCCGGATCCGGTGCCATTGGCCCCCATGTTAAGTGTGCCGGACAGGACAGGATTCGTTTCTGTCCTTTTTTGTCACCGGAGCCCAAAAACGCTGCAGGCCTTGTTTTTGGGACCGGTGAAAAACAGGACAGAAACAAATCCTGCACCGGATTCACAAAACCGGATGGCCAAATAGGGCCAATCGGGTGCCATAGGGATACATGGGGGCCAAAAACCATCCTGTTCTGTTTGTTTCAAAAACAAACAGAACAAGATCACAAAAAACGTAGTGTGAAGCCAGCCTATGGGCCACGTCACACACACAGATATCTGTGCAGATATTGTTTGCAGATCTCTGGTTGCAGTGAAATCATGGACACATTGGTCCATTTTGTGGCCGTATACACATGAACAATATGTCCATGATTTCACAGCAACCAGAGATCTGCGAACAATATCTGAACAGATATCTGTGTGTGTGACCCCAGCCTAAAGCGGCCGTCACACGTTACGATATCTTGAAAGATATCGCTTGAACACGGCTGATTAAACATCGCTTGAACGATGTCTCTGCGTGTGACGGCAAGATATGACGAACGAGAATGGTTAAAATCGCAAGATCGAGATCTGAGCTCCGGACCTCAGATCTTGCGATGAACGATTTTACAAACAGCTTCATCGTGGTGTATAACACCACGATGAACGATCTCCCAGCGGCAGAGCCTATGCTGGGAGATGGTATCTATGGTACACGTCGGGTTACTAAGCAATGCGCGACGCCTAGTAACCCGATGTGTATCATAGTTACCAGCGATCTCGCTGGTCCACATCGCTGGTGAGTCTGTCTGTGTGACATCTCACCAGCGATGTGAGCGATATTGTAAGCGATCGCGCGTGCACGTGATCGCTTACAATATCGCTAGCGATATGGAAGCGTGTGACGGCCGCTTAAGAAAGCTCTTCGGTCTTGCCCATGTTGTTGAGGTAATGGTGGGTTTACACACACCAATTTCTGTGTCCAATATCTGAACAGATCTCTGGTTGCAGTGAAATCATGGACACATAGTTCCATTTTGTGGTTGTGTACAAAATGGAGCAATGTGTCCATGATTTCACTGCAACCAGAGATCTGTTCAGATATTGGACACAGAAATTGGTGTGTGTAAACCCACCATTAGAGTCTGACTGATTAATTGAGTGTGTGGACAGGAGTCTTTTATACAGGTGAAAACTTAAGACAGCTGTCTTTAAAGCGGCCGTCACACGCTACGATCTCGCTAGCGATATTGTTAGCGATCACGTGCACGCGCGATCGCTTACAATATCGCTCACATCGCTGGTGAGATGTCACACAGGCAGACTCACCAGCGATGTGGACCAGCGAGATCGCTGGTAACTATGGTACACATCGGGTTACTAGGCGCCGCGCATCGCTTAGTAACCCGACGTGTACCATAGTTACCATCTCCCAGCATAGGCTCTGCCGCTGGGAGATCGTTCATCGTAGTGTTATACACCACGATGAAGCTGTTTGTAAAATCGTTCATCGCAAGATCTGAGGTCCGGAGCTCAGATCTCGATCTTGCGATTTGATCATGTATCGCTCGTCGTATCTTGCCGTCACACGCACAGACATCGTTCACGCGATGTTTAATCAGGCGCGTTCAAGCGATATCTTTCAAGATATCGTAGCGTGTGACGGCCGCCTAATGAAGATAATGAGTTGACTAGGAGGAGCGTCTAAGGCTACATTCACACATTGCGTATTTTGCTGCTTCTCTGCGTTTTTTTGCTGAGTTTTCTGTATTTACCTGCGTTTTTTGCTGCGTTTTTTTACGCGCGCTTTTTGTGGTGAAAACACAATTCTGGATAAGCAGCCCAGCCAAACCTATGGGTGTTGACACAATCCATTCACACACTGCGCATTTGTGCTTCTTTTTATGTGCGCGTTTTCACTGCAAAAACGCTCGCGTAAAAAGAATCACCATGTCAATTCTTTCTGCAGTTTTTCTCTGCGTTTTTCCATTGCCCACATGATAAATGGGCTCTGAAAAAGCGCAGAGAAAAATGCAGAGAAAAATGCAGAAAAAAAACGCAGTGTGTGAAAGGAGCTGCGTATATCACAAAATACGCGCGTAAAAAAGCGCAGCTGCGTAAAAATACGCAGTGTGTGAACGTAGCCTAAGGGTGCGTGCACATGATCAGTGAACGCAGCATTTTGGAAGCAGTGTCTTGCCGCTACGTCGTACAGTAGAAGCATAGTAGATGAGATTTCAAGAAATCCCATCCTCACTATGCTGTTCTCGACCCCAGTGTGTCTGCTCCTCCTCCGCATGTTCATTTTGTGCTGCAGAGTCGGAAGCAACTCCCATTGGGTGCACGCAGGGTGAAGCCGCCCTGCAACCGCTGCGCATGGTAAGTACAGGGCCATCGCCCGCGGGTTCCCGCAGCTCCTCCAGACTGTGAGCACATACGCTAACTGGTCTGTGGGACCCAGAACTCCTAATGGTTGGTAAGAGATCAAATACTTATTTCTCTCTGCAAAATGCAAATACATTTATATAATTTAGACAATGCGATTTTCTGGATTCTATTTTTGATTTTTGATATTCTATCTCTCACTATTCAAATTCACCTACCCTTACAATTATATACTGTTCATGTCTTTGTCAGTGGGCAAACTTACAAAATCGGCAAAGGATCAAATACTTATTTCTCCCACTGTATCTAACAAGGGAAGACAACTTAATGGATAGGGAGCTGTGAATAAAAAAATAAATATAATTAAAAAATAACAATATGTTATATAAGGGACAGTGCTGTACATGAAGATAGGACACTATATAATAAGGGACAGTGCTATACATAAATAAAGGAAATGCTAATAAGGGACATAATAAATGGTAATAATGAATGGTAATAAGGGACATAATAATGAGGAAATGGTAATTAAGGACGGCGCTTTACATAGTGAGTATAGTATAGTGAGTATAATAAATACTACTGGACTGTGCTATACTATATTCAGGGATCTCCAACTCCAGGCCTCGAGGGCCGCAAACAGGTTTTCAGGATTTCCTTAGTATTGCACAGGGGATAATTGAATCTCCTGCACTGGTGATGATTCCAATACTAAGGAAATCCTGAAAACATGACATGTCTGCGGCCCTCGAGATCTGGAGTAGGAGATCCCTGCTATACATGATAAGGCTACAGTCCAGTATCCTTGTGCAGTGTCGGTGTACTGCCTGATGTTTTTCTTGGACAGCGCACAGACCCATTATGTCCTATACCTCATAATCTGATCAGAACAGCACATGCTCGGAGTCTCACAGATCTCATTTTCAGATCTGTGATTTTCACAGATATGTGAATGGATCTATTAAATTGAGTCTGTGTAAGGGGGCCGTCACACGCACAGATATCTTTAGCGATATTGTAAGCGATCACGTGCACGCGCGATCGCTTACAATATCGCTCACATCGCTGGTGAGATGTCACACAGACAGACTCACCAGCGATGCGGAGCCGCGATCTCGCTCGTTACTATGGTACACATCGGGTAACTAGGGCCGCGCGTCGCTTAGTTACCCGACGTGTACCATAGTTACCATCTCCCAGCATAGGCTCTGCCGCTGGGAGATCGTTCATCGTGGTGTTATACACCACGATGAAGCAGATCGTGGCATCGTTCATCGCTAGATCTGAGAACCGGACCTCAGATCAGCGATGTCACGATCAAGCGATTTAACATCGTAAATCGCTTGATTACATGCAACGATATCTTGCCCGATATCGCTTAAGCGATCAAAAAGGAGATCGCTTAAACGATATCGGGCAAGAAATCGTTGCGTGTGACGGCCCCCTAACATTGACTAGCCCAGGGTATGGGGACTCGGGTATCTGGGCCCTCTGCTGAGTTAGGGATGTTACTGGTGGCCTGCCCAGATCCGTGGCCCTGGTGGTCAACTAAAGAGGGGTAGTTGGAATGGGAATAAAAGTTTATAAGTTTATCATGATGCCACCTGTGGTATCTGGTGACTGCACCAGCGCTGCGTGGGGCCTCCAGGGATGATGGATGAGCAGCTAGGTGTTGAAGTTTCCTATAGGCGGAGCTGGATTCCTGGGGTATTTGGTGATGATGATGAGGGATGGAGCAGGGATTTGGCCGGGCTGTTGGATGACGGGACAGTCTTTGTGGATGGCAGGGGTGCGGGTAAGGAACCGACACACACACCGCTGGTTGTTTCTTTACCTTTTACTGGTGTAGTTGCAGGTAAGCGTCCAGGGCACTGCCAGGTGTTCAGGATGCACTTCTGGGTCTCCACAGCGAGTGGGTATAAGGCCTCCTTGTCTTTTTCCCCATGTGTGTGAAGCTGAATGCCTTTTGTGAAACTTGGCTGGCCTCCTCTGCTCTCTAAACACCTGTGCTGCCATTGGGAAACACTCGATGGACTACCACTGTTCCTCTCTCAGCGGTACCTGGCTCCCTGGTTGGTGACTGCGCAGGGGCCCGGGAGACTAAAGTCTCCACAGTAGAACGGTATTCTTTACTGGGCCAGGTGCTCTCCAGTAGACTCAGACTCTGGTGTCCAGTGTGCTGTTTGGGTGAACCTAACGCTGGCTAAGAGTCCAGCTCTTTGAAGCCACAGGTGGTCCGCCAGCTACACCGCGAGGCCATGCGGAGGCAGCCCAGTCATCCAGAACAGGAGCCAGTGGTGAGGAACCAGTCACCCGATAACCGCCCGGTTACAGGAGAGAACCCGGTGATGCCGACTATTAATGAAAAAGAGGCGTGCAGCCCTGAAGCCCCGCAGGAGGATGACCACGAGGTAGCTGAGCCAGATGACCCCACAGACCCTGAGCCAGAGGAGAAGCAGCATCCTGCCAAGGAGCCAGACCTGGTGATTGAGGCCGTTGAAGAGGAGTGTGATGACCAGTTCCCTCAGGAGGATGAGGAACCAAACCAGCAAGGCCCCGAGGAGGAGGAAGATCCAGAGAAGGATCCAGAGAGAAATTCCGGTGAGGCCCACGTCGCCTGGTGGACAGCAACCCCATCCATCAGCGGTAGCGACACCAGGGTTACCATGGAAAGTTACCATCAGAGCCAGGACACTCAGCGTGCGCTTAACATAGCGGAGAATGGGCGCACCTTTTACCAGTCCGATCATGCTGAGCGGCAGCGACGCAGAGAAGAGTGGTGGGCCCGTGAAATGGAGAATCTGCAGATCAGAGCCTGTCGCCAGCCACCCGTTCCCCCTGAGCACCGTAAGAAAGGTACTGTTACAACCTTTAACCTTGAGAATGGTTGGGGTTTCGCGTGAGAGGAAGGACTGTATGAGGAGGTTTTCATTTCTATGCGAGACGCTGAATATCATTTGCCAAAAGGGCATCTAGATAGAGACTTGTACAGAAATGATGTTATACCCTATGAGAGACATGCAGAACCATGAGGCTGGTATGCTCTGAGAGTGCATAAATGTGAGGAAGGCCAGTAATTTACCTGCTAGTGTAAAGTAAAATGTAAATAGTGTGCCTTTTCTTTACAGAATGTTCATAGACTTTCATGAGCACATTTCATTTTTCCTACTTCAATTGTGTGCAGTGTAACATAATGTGTAATGCAGCCCAGTGGTAACCCGGACATTGGAAAAGACAGTGCTAGCAACCACTGGGTACGCAATAGTTAACCCGATTCCGTTGAAGGGTTCTAGTTTGTGTGTTTTATGCAACGTTATAAGAACCGCGCCTCCCGGACAGGAAGAATCCAAGAATACTGCGTTATTAAAAGTGTTTATTGTTTATGCATGCATGTATAAAAACATTTACTCTGTACCGGTTAGGGTAGAATGGAGACTTGGGGACAAGTGTAATTTCCTAAGGGGGAGTGTAGCACCCCGCTAGTCAGCGAGCTACAAAAGGGTACTGCACCCCTAACAGAAGGTGCAGTATGCTTTGTTCTAGTAAGGAGTAGTAGAAACCTGATGCTCCAGCATCACACACACACATACCTAGTGATAGGGGACCAATCAAATGCCCGTTACTAGGGTAACCTGTCCCGGTGGGTGGAGAAGCTAGGTTCTAAAGTGAGTGGGGAGAGAGGAACAGTCAGTGAAGAGTGACCAGAACTGTAGGAGCTGCAGCAGAGCAGTGCAGAACAGAACAGCAGAGGAAAAGCTAAGAGGGTGGGCACCTCAACCTGGTGACCCAGAAGAAAAAGGGGCAGATAGAGGGTAACCAAATACCCTGGCCCAGTGCAAAGCGGGGTACCAGCTCCGACGTGGATCAGAGGTCCATCCCTGAAACGCAAATTACCGGCGTGGTCTCAAACTTCATAGGAGTACGATTCAACCGCCCTACACCAAGCACGGTCTCCACCAGAAGCACTAAACTGGGCTGGTTTACCTTTGAAGAGATAAAGGATTCCCATAGCACCCGACGGGCCTGGTTCAAGAAGTGTGATCCGTGCAGGGCAGCACAGAGTAAGGACAGAGAAAGTGATAGAGAAGGAACACCAGTGGAGCTTCAGAGGGACACTGCTCATTGCCAGAACCACCCGGTCCACTACCTTAGCTGAAAGAACTGCATTACGCTGTAAACCTGCAGATTACCAAAGTAAAGTACCCGTTCAGAGTGAGTGTCTGTGCTTCTTCTTAGAGAACTGTGATTTACCTGTTTTGTTCCACAGTGACTACGCTGCCCTTTTCCACCATTGCTACTTCCAACACCCCGGGGACTCAGCCCTACCTGTAGAGGGCTACGACATCTTGCTGATGCACATCACCCCAGAGGTTCTAGCAGCGCCGGTGCCATCACCGGACCAACAGGTGGTGTCACAAACAACTTTATTTTATTTATTTTTTCCCCTTTTCATTGTCTGCTCAAGGGCACGGACTTGGGCACCGACCACCCGTGACATCCCCGTACCAGTACACCCGAGATCCGAGTACCCCGACCCTTGGCCCCAGACACATGCGACTCTGTCGGACAAGACTCGGAAGAGACTGGAACAGTGACCCTGAATGGCCTCTTCCTCTCAGAACGTGGAGTGTGGAGCTGCACAAAAACACAAGCAGTTGTCATTCCCATTCAGACAGGGAGAGGCGTTCAGGGTCACTGCTTCAGTCTCTTCCTAGCCTCATCCGACAGACTCGCATGTGAGTAGCAGAATGTGTCCGAGCCCTTAAGCTCATGAATGCACTGCAGTGACTCGGAAAGCGGAACTGGAACCAAGTGAGACAGGCAGCATTGCCGGAGACTGGTAAGTATAAAAATTCATGCTGTACATGTGCTATCTGGATGTCACAAATATAGGATACGGACAGCAAACAAATGACATACAGATGAAATGACACACAAACGGATGGATAAAAGGCACCCTCGCACATGTGAGTTTTTTTATACAGACGTGTAAAAGGGGCCTTTGATACAAACTAGTAACAACTCATGCTGATGGGTAAAAACTCATGTTTTTACTGGAACAAACAGGATGTATATCCTACCTCGTTAATGGATCATGGACAGATGATCATGAGTCCTGACTCAGTCAGCCGCTGCGCCAATCATGTGGTGACAGCCATGATGCCCGTGGCTGCCCGCAGTCATCGGGGTACGACGACACTACGATGTGGACTGACCACTGGCTTCAAGCAGCTGCAGCTTAGAATAATGATGTTAACTAACTGTAAAGAAGTGATCAGAGAGAGATCATCATTTATTCTCATAGTTACTGCCGTATAAACTCAGTCTGAGCTGAATTAAGCAAGTTAAGACTGCAAACTGTAGGCGGTGCTGAGTGCGTTCCACTGTGAAACGCAGGCAGCCCATTAGGCTACTTTCTCACAGTGCGCTATTGCACCTTTAGTGTAGCGTTTCTTATGGATCCGCTAATTGCAGTGGAATGCAGTGACGTTTACTGTCCCAGCCAACTAAATGTATTTCACAATTTAGCATTCACAAGCTGCACTTTTTATGGATCTGCTTTTGGGCTCAAAAGCCAATCTGTAAAAAGAATTGTCAATGTCAATGACAAGAATGTCAATTATTTGGCGTTATTTCACCTGCAATTTTTACTCACCTCCTCGTGCTCCTGTCAAGTCCACTGGGACGGGGTACTCGGTACCGGACCGGGGTTGCTACTGGGGGATGTCACGGGGGTCCTGGTGCGGACCATGTCCCGGGCCCTGGCAAGTAAAAGGGAAATATTTACAGGGGATTAATGTCAGGTCAATAATGGGACCACCGCTGCTGCAGAACCTCCGGGGATGATGTTAAAGTAGCTGTAGATGGAATAGTTCTCCGCGGGCAGAACTGGGTTCCCCGGGGCAGTGATGATAAAGTCTATGGTGTAGTGTAAGCTTGTAGTGGATGCAATACACTTACTGTCCTTCTGCTGCAGACTTCTTCCTTCCAGTTTGTGTGTGTGGAGCTGACAGGCTGTGGCTCTCCTGGTTGGATCTCTCTGCAGTCCTGTTGGAGGGAATCATGTGCAGGCAATGGAGAATCATGGAAGGGAGTCAGAGGCAGGGTTCACCGTGTTTACTTTGCAGTTTGTTCATCATAACAGCTCAGTCACAGTTCAAGTTACAGGTCTTTACACGGGTTACAACTCTCCCCTGCGGGTTCCCTTACTCCCTGCAGCCAGGTTGTTCCTCTCTGTGACCCCTCACTCCTTCTCTGTCCTTTCCAAGCTTTTACTCTCTTTCTCACTTGGTGTGTGTGTCTCCGGACAGTATGGTGGTGGCTCGGACCCTTGTGACCCCTCGTGGTCTCCACTGAGCTGCCTGTCCTTTGGGGTAGGAACTCTAACGTGGAGTTAGAGCTCCCCATCTGTTAATCTGGGGAAACCGGGTAGATCATCGGTCCCCTTCAGAGCCGACACTCTGCTGTTAGCCTAGCCTCCAATAGTCCTGCTGTGCCATGCTCTATCAGCCCTTCTACCGTGTGATCCAGGTTCCATAGGAGGGCTACTCCGCCTGCAATCGGTCTTCTCGGCTGTGTTTCCAGGACCCAGTACTGCTGGTCCTCTCTTTCCTCACACTCCTGGGGTGCTGGCTCCAGATAGGCTTTCTCTCTGTCGCTCCACACTAGCTCTTCAGATTCTGCGCTCCTTACACCCCACTCCTCCAGGACGTGTGTTTCTTGTCTGTACTGCTCAGCCCACCTCGGCCTACTGACTCCTTCCTCCTCCCCTTCTCGATTTCTACCATCTATCACCTGACCTGCTTGCTGTCCCACCCACTGTTCTCTAAACCCACCACCCCTTGCCCGCCTAGAGTCCCAGGCTCTGGGTTGGGTGCTGCCCTCTAGTGGTGTGTGGGATGTCTGTGAGGGTGTTGTGGTGCAACTGTCTTCCTATCCTACCTGCCTGCAGTTCCCTATGTGGCCTCCTGGTCGCAGGGGCACCACACTCCCCCGGTGACTACCAGCGATGTCCCCCCATACAGAGGCCACAGGATCTGTGGAGGACCTGGCACTGCACCATGTGACCGAGTGACATCATTCTGTAACATGTGCAGGCCACATGGTCCTAGAGGCAGCGACGCTGCGGACTCCAAGAATTTGAGGACACCACTGGAGATCACCGGGGGAGAGGGGAGAGGTGAGTTAAACTATGTTCACACACAGCGTTATTGCTGCATTCTGTCAGGATCCGTTTTTGGTGCATAAACTGCATCAAGAACGGATCCTCATAGAACGCAGCAATAGCGCTGTGTGTGAACGACTTGCGCATTCTGCCTGTGCTTTAGTCTCCTCGCCACGCTCCCTCGGTGACCGCCGGCGGTGTGATCTGATCTCCCGCCGGGCCCGAGCAAGCGCAGCCTCTAGGGCCCCACAGCACCATGCGACCGGGTAATGTCTGGTCACATGGTGCTGTTTAAGGTTCTACGGTGTCGGCAAGAGAAGCAATCACCGGGTGAGTGCGGTGAGGTGAGTAAAAAGCGCAGGAGGTGAATTAAGGTGAGTAAAAGCATTCTTTGGATGCACTTTGCAGTGCTAAGAGCATCAGAAAAAACTATGGACCACGTGAACGCATTTCAGCAAAAGCGTCATGGCGCTGCGTTTCAATGCATTTATGCAGCACTAAATAGTGCTGCGTAAATGCCGAAATAAGCTACATGTGAATGTGGCGCCCCTATGGCTAGGTGCCACAGGGAGGTACTGCACCCCAAACAGAAGGTGTAGTGCCTCCGTAGTTATGGATTTGAGATTTCCTTATAGAGTCTGTCCAAAGCACCCATACACTAGCCCCCCCTTAGCATAGGGACCGTATATTCAGTAGGTCCAGGGGGTGGAGCTTAGAGTAGAGCGGGAGACTTGAGCGACAGTTGAGCGAATTTTAGTTATACAGTGCTGGGAAGGCAGCCAGAGAGGACGTGCCTGACAGAGACTCTGACAGGAGGGTGATCCTTAGAGAGAGGTGACCTGGTAACGGAGGGGACGAACCAGGCCTGCTTGGAGCCAGCTGGGGAAGTCCGGGGTCGACACCGGCATACCAGAGTCGAGGCAATCACTGGTATATCTCTGGATACAAACTGACAAGCTGTGGGACCGACAGAAGGGAGCAATAGCACCACAGACTGCACCTCAGCCTCAGTCCTAAATTGGGTCCAGGACACTTTAAGGAAAAGGGACTGAATTCTGGTGGCGGTAGGATTAGCTGGTTACCGTTCCCGTCCGTACCAGTAAGGAGCCGAATGTACTTAACTGTAACAGACCCCTGGGCTGGCGTAGGAGCTCTGCAAAGTGGTTACAGAGGGTAAAGAGGAACACAGACCCCGAAAGCCATTAAAAGGGACCATCAACAGACTCTACAGGATCACCTTACAATCCGTGGCTACGTCCCCGTTTAATCAGACTTTGACTGTGTACTATATCATCTGCCCGGTACCAATAAAGAGACGTTTGAGTTGAATCAGTGTCTGTGATCCTTTTCTCCCAGATAGCCTCAACATCATCAGAGGGGTAAGAACTACAACTCCCCTCATCCATCCCCGCTGCCCTGAGGTAAAGCTCCACCTGTGGGGAGCTGTAGTACTCTGAGCTGCACCTCCATCACCTCAGCGGCCGGCCGCAGTGCTGGTATCCATGTTACCAGGTACCACAGGTGGCGTCATAATACCCTACCTTCCCCCTCCATCATCATCACCCCCCCCTCACCATCCCCGCCAGTGAGGGTCCAGGGCATCGAACCGGGAACCAACCAGCCGTAATTCCCCCATCAAAGTGACCATCTGCCCCGGTATCCGAGTACCCCCTACCCTGTCGACCGACTCATTTCTGGAGTCACGAACAGGATCCCTTGCCCGGTAAAACCGGGTACTGTGCGCCTAAAATTGGACTTTATTGACTGTTTCTGAACTGTAAGATCGGGCCGACATTACTGTGCCACAGAGTGGGAAGAGCATTGTGGCTGCGCAGCAAAAAGAGCGCGAAGATAAGCCACGCCCCTCCACTCTGCCGAGGTATGTCGAAGTGTAGTGGCGGGCTCCGAAAAAGCCCGTTACTGATCCACTAAACCTCTCTGAAAGGCGGGCCTGAATATGTAAAAGACTATGTGCTGGCCCAGGGGCGCGCCTCGGCCCCTTAATACAGTAGGGCCATGCAAGAGGTGCCAAATTGTCTCCACGCCCCCTTGTCATCAAACAACCAAGGGGGCGGGTCGAGAACCGAACCAGAGGTGTAGAGCCTGGAGAAGAGGAAGCCGCCGAACCGGAAAACCTGTTCCGGTTCACCGAAGAGCTCGACCTGACTGTGGAGGACTTCGAGGAAGAAAGATCCAACCACCAGGCGAGTTCCGGGGAGGACTGAGAGGAAGGAGCAGCCGGCAACGCAGAGGCATCCGGGCCCTGCGAGCTATGGTGGGCCGATCGCCTGGAACAGCAACAAGACCGGGTCAGTATGGAGATGAGGCGGTTTGACTACCAGCCTTCAGCCCCGATCCCGCACTGCTGGCAACCTGTCAGGAGACCACAGTTCCAGGATGATGGGAAAGTTGACATCATAACCTACGAACGCCATGCAGGACCCCGGGGGTGGTATGCAATCCGGGTTAGCAGAAGCATGGAGTGATGAAACAATCCCGGTATCGTATATCAATGTAAATAGTTTATTGTTTATACTGTGTGCTAGTATATGAAACGGGTAAAGAGCAGGTAAAATCCGGTACACAATATTAAAGAGGGTGGAGTGGGCGTAATGAGCTGTGCAGGGAGAGCAAAACCTTTGCCAACTGGTGACCCCAGGGCCAGGAGGCCTACATTACTTACAGCCAAAAGAGACACCTGCAGTACGAAGGACTCCTACACCGTAGCACCAATAGTTAATGGTTTGTTGTGTATTGTGACTTTGGCAAGCTACAGAGACATTACCTGCTGGACTGTGCCATCTTTAAATGAGAACTCTTTTTGTGCAAAAGCCTGATTGAATTTTAAATCAGAGACTGATACTTGGGTCCCGTTGGGCCAATGTGGACTAATACTTATTCATGTTTTGTTTGTAACGTTAAATGCAAGATCACAAAGAATGCATATTGTTATTGTTTTGAATTAAACGTTACCCGGTTAAAGTGTTAATAAAATTTCAACTCAAACCCGATTTGATTTTAACACTCGCGGACGAGTGTAATTCACCAAGGAGGTGTGTGGAGCCCCTATAGCTAGGCGCCACAGGGAGGCACTGCACCCCAAACAGAAGGTGTAGTGCCTCCGTAGTTATGGATTTGAGGTTTCCTTATAGAGTCTGTCCAAAGCACCCATACACTAGCCCCCCTTAGCATAGGGACCGTATATTCAGTAGGTCAAGGGGGTGGAGCTTAGAGTAGAGCGGAAGACTTGAGTGACAGTTGAGCGAATTTTAGTTGGACAGTGCTGGGAAGGCAGCCAGAGAGGACATGTGTCAAGCTTCTGGGAGAAGGCGCCCTAGAGTGGACCCACTGGGCTGTGGTACCGAACTCCCCTGGGTGAGCTGGACCTAGTTTACCCAACCCCTATACAGGGATTGTCAGGGGCAAGCCCAGGGGGTCTAAGTACCATGGCTGCTAGTACCAGGGGGGCGGCTCGTAAGGTTAGCCTATGCTACGGCACAGCTAAGGATTCCGGGTAGCGGTACACGGCTAGGCGAACAGGAATGGTGCTACCAGGGAAGAGCACATCTAGGGTTCCAGGTAACAGGGTACAAGGAAGGCCTGACCAACAGTCAGCAAGGCAGAAGCAAACTACCTTAATAATCAGGCACCTCCCATCAGTGGAGGTGGCTTGATATACCAGAGGAAGAGCAGCTATTGGTCAAGGGGAGTGTCAGGTTGGACCATGTCGGCCTCTACAGTCACAGGGGAGGAGTGCACCTAGTGCATCGCTGATGGGTCATATGAATACGACCATTGCAATGTACTCATGTGTGAGCCCGGTGGTCAGCTGACAGGAAGGGAACCCGGCAACGGCTCCGAGACACAGTACGCCTGGACGCCGGATGCTCGGTCGGCAGAGGATGCCGACCCGGGAGAGGTGAGCTGGGGAGCGGTGCCAGGGGACCTAACAACATACCTGAAAGAGGCTCTGACAGGAGGGCGCCTCTTAGAGAGAGGTGACCCGGGAACGGAGGGGACGAACCAGGCCTGGTTGGAGCCAGCTGGGGAAGTTCAGGGTTGACACCGGCATGCCGAAACTGAGGCAATCATTGGTCTATCCCTGGTTGCAAACCGACAAGCTGTGGGACCGACAGAAGGGAGCCATAGCACCACAAACTGCACCTCAGCCTCAGTCCTAAATTGGGTCCAGGACACTTTAAGGAAAAGGGACCGAATTCCGGTGGCGGGAGGATTAGCTGGTTACTGTTCCCGTCCGTACCGGTAAGGAACCGAATGTACTTAACTGTAATAGACCCCCTGGGCTGGCATAGGAGCTCTGCAAAGTGGTACAGAGGGTAAAGAGGAACACACACCCCAAAAGCCATTAATCCCTTCAGGACCCAGCCTATTTTGACCCTAAAGACCTTGGCATTTTTTGCAATTCTGACCAGTGTCCCTTTATGAGGTTATAACTCTGGAATGCTTCAACCGATCCTAGCGATTCTGAGATTGTTTTTCCGTGACATATTGGGCTTCATGCTAGTATTAAATTTAGGTCAATAATTTTTGCGATTATTTGTGAAAAAATAAAAAATTTGGCAAAAACTTTGAAAATTTTGCAATTTTCAAATTATGAATTTTTATTCTGCTAAACCAGAGAGGTATGTAACACAAAATAGTTAATAAATAACATTTCCCACATGTCTACTTTACATAAGCACAAGGGTTCAAAGTTCATCAGCAATTTTTAATTTTTCCCTTTTGAGCCCTGTCGTACGCCCAAACAGTGGTTTATGACCACATATGAGGTATCGATATACTCGGGAGAAATTGCACAACACATTTTAAGATCCATTTTATCCTGTTGCCCATGTGAAAATGAAAGAATTGAGGCTAAAAGAACATTTTTGATAAAAAAAATTAAAATATCCATTTTTTGTTTCCACTTTGCTTTAGTTCCTGTGAAGCACCTGAAGGGTTAATAATCTTCTTGAATGTAGTTTTGAGTAGCCTGAGGGGTGCAGTTTTTGGAATGGTGTCACTTTTGGGTGTTTTCTGTCAAGTACACCCCTCAAAGAGACTTCAAATGTGATGTGGTCACTAAAAAAATTATGTACTCAGGAGTAATAGCCCAACAAATTTTAGGATGAATTTTATCCTGTTGCCCATGTGAAAATGAAAAAATTTAGGCTAAAAGAAAATTTTTGTGAAAAAAAAGTACTTTTTCATTTTCACAGATCAATTTGTAAAGCACCTGTGGGTTCGAAATGCTCACTACACATTTAGATAAGTTCCCTGGGTGTCTAGTTTCCAAAATGGGGTCACTCGTAGGGGAGCTCCAATGTTTAGGCACACAGGGGCTCTCCAAACGCGACATGGTGTCAGCTAACAATTTGAGCTGATTTCCATTCAAATTGTTAGCGGACACCATGTCGCGTTTGGAGAGCCCCTGTGTGCCTAAACATTGGAGCTCCCCCACAAGTGACCACATTTTAGAAACTAGACCCCCCAGGAAACGTATCTAGATGTATAGTGAGCACTTTGAACCCCCAGGTGCTTCACAAATTGATCCGTAAAAATGAAAAAGTACTTTTTTCCACAAAATGTTTTGTTTTTCATTAATTTGTGAAGCACCTGGGGGTTCAATATGCTCACTACCCATCTAGATAAGTTCCCTGGGGGGTCTAGTTTCCAAAATGGGGTCATTTGTAGAGGAGCTCCAATGTTTAGGCACACAGGAGCTCACCAAACGCGACATGGTGTCAGCTAACAATTTGAGCTGATTTCCATTCAAATTGTTAGCGGACACCATGTCGCGTTTGGAGAGCCCCTGTGTGCCTAAACATTGGAGCTCCCCCACAAGTGACCCCATTTTGGAAACTAGACCACCCAGGGAACTTATCTAGATGGGTGGTGAGCATTTTGAATGCCCCAGTGCTTCACAAATTAATCTGTAAAAATGAAAAAAGAAAATCTTTGTGGAAATAAAAGTACTTTTTAATTTTTATGGATGAATTTGTAAAGCACCTGAGGGTTCAAAATCAGATCACTTTCCGCAGCTCGATGCCTCTGCATGTGGATCGGACTGCAGAGCACCGATCTAAGAGCCCGGGCGCAGTGACCCACTATGTGCATCATTGCGTCCGGGCTGTTAGATTACTTTCCGCAGCTCGATGCCCCTGCATGGGGATCAGACTGCAGAGCAGCGATCTAAGATCCCGGGCGCAGTAACCCACTATGTGCATCACTGTGTCCGGGCTGTCAGATCATTTTCCGCAGCTCGATGCCCCTGCATGGGGATCGGACTGCAGAGCAGAGATCTAAGAGCCCGGGCGCAGTGACCCACTATGTGCATCACTGCGTCCGGGCTGTCAGATCACTTTACGCAGCTCGATGCCCCTGCATGGGGATCAGACTGCAATGAAGGGATCTGATGGCCCTAGGACAGTGGGCCATCATGTGATCACTGTGGATCACTGTGCTGGAGCTGTCAGATCACTTTCTGCAGCTTGATCCTGGGGATCAAGCTGCAGAAAGTAAAGTGATCTGACAGCTCCAGCATAGTGATCCACAGTGATCCATTGTGGATCACTGTACTGGAGCTGTCAGATCACTTTTGGCAGCTTGATCCCCAGGATCAAGCTGCAGAAAGGGATCTGACAGCTCGAGCACAGTGATCCACAGTGATCACATTATGGATCACTGTCCCAGGGCCATCAGATCCCTTCCTGCAGGAGCAGGAAGCGGTGGAGGCGGCGGGACGGGCGCACAGGAGGACCGGAAGAGGAGGAGGAGGAGCGGGACCGCAGCGGCGACAGGAGGGCAGCACAGACGCCGGAGAGGTGAGTGGGAGAGGCAATCACCACTCCGGTGATCGGGGGTGCAGGAAGGAGGAAGCGGGGGGGCAGTCAGGAGAAGCGGGGGGGCAGGAAGGAGAAGCGGGGGGCAGGAAGATGAAGCAGGGGGTAGGAAGGAGAAGTGGGGGACAGGGGGGAGTCAGTGGCTGACAGGGATGGAGATCGGAGGACAGGGAGAGACGCGGCAGGCAGGGAAAGATTACAGGCACGAAGATTTTTGCTTTCACTTTCAAGCGCCAATCACCACACCTGTAGCCTCGGGGGGGCAAAGCGACCCCATGGGATGTAGTACATGTCTCCATGTACCTGCAGGTCGAGTGACAGGTCAGTGACACCCTCACTCGACCTGCAGGAGGCCAATCAATGCATGGCCCACCCCCTGGGCCATGGATCGTGAATAAAACTGACTTTCATGGCCCAAACGGTGGGCCAAAGGTCGGGAAGGGGTTAAAAGGGACCATCAACAGACTCTACAGAGGGGTAAGAATTACAACTCCTCTCACCCATCCCCGCTGCCCTGAGGTAAAGCTCCACCTGTGGGGAGCTGTACTACTCTGAGCTGCACCTCTATCACCTCAGCGGCTGGCCGCAGCGCTGGTAACCGACCAGCTGTGATTCCCCCATCAAAGCGACTATCTGTCCCTGCATCCTAGTACCCCCTACCCTGTTGACCAACTCATGAACGTAGCCTAAATAATGCAGCAGCATTCACACACAGAATGTTGCGCTTTGTGAGGATCCTGCAGTTTCTGCACCAAAAATGGATCCTTATAAAACACAGCAAAAACACTGTGTGTGAATAGGAAACAGTGACTCACTGCTGTGGGTGCACTTTGACTTCTTTTGTGTAAGGCTGCATAATCACAGTCTTTAGTCACAGCGTTTTGGATGCAGCGTCTTGCTGCTGCATCCAAAACGCTGTCTTGTTCAGTATCAGCATAGTGGATGGGATTTCTAGAAATCCCATCCTCACTATGCTTAACCCGCATGCAGCATTCTTAAGATGTGGGTTGCCAGCATTCCGCTCCTCTGCAGCATGTTCATTTCATGCTGTGGAGTTGGAAGCAGCCCCCATCGGGTACACGGAGGGAGAAGCCGCCCCACACCCGCCGCACACGGTGAGTACAGGGCAGTAGTGGTCTCCCTGCGGCCACCCACGGGTTCACTCAGGTCCGGGGGAGCTGCGTCCAACACGGAGCTCCTCCGGACCGTGAGCACATACCCTAAGTACAAGAAAAGCGAAGGACGGGGTTGGGGCTGGGTTGGGGCTGGGTAGGGCGGCAACACAATACTGCACTCTCAGCAAAATATCTGGGAGAGTGGGTGTGAAGACAGGGCAGGGTGGGAGAGAATGTATCTTTAATCAGAACTTATTACCCACCGGCCACCGGCACCCATCCCGGACTGTGTGCGGTATTTCAGAGCGAGCTCTGCTCCAGCTTGCTCTGCCTGGCCCTGGCTGCAGCCTGCACCACCTCCGTACACTAACTTCTCAGATGGAGGCGGTACTGGGTGGCGTATGCGGTACGTACCACTGTGGAATGCAATAGAGGAGGGTGAGTGAATATTCTTCCTCCTCTTCTATGCGATCCACACTGTGGACCGCAAAAGCAGAGGAAAAGGGGCGAGCGGGGGCGCCTCTTCTATGCGTTCCACAGTGTGGACCGCATAGGCAGCGGGAGTGATGGGCCGGACGGGGGCAGAGCGGGGACTGGCGGTCGGCATCAGGGATAATTGAAAGCGCTGTACCACGCCGATAAAAGAATAATACCACCGCGATGCGGGCGGTGGTGGTCCCCTCAGTCACGCAAGGGCCTCGGCACTTGCCCGGGTTCACCGGGTGCTCACGCCGGCCCTGGATATGAGCCAACTGCAGTACAAAATTTGGGATATGGAGGATAAGCTGCAGCGCAGCAATATACGTGTACGTGGTACCTCTGAAACGTTGGGAGATGCAGATCTACTGGCTACTGTGACATCCTTTTTGGAGCATGTTCTCCCTGAGGGCCCTATGATTGATCTGGGCATTGAAAACCTGAAGGGGGTGTGGCCTGCAGCTCGATTTGGTAAGAAGCAGGTGAGTGGAGGTCCTGACTCATCAGCCTGAAAGTGACAGAGAATTGGATTCTATCCAGCCCAATTCTCCAAGAAAGCATCTGGATTGTCTGTCTGAAATGCCCACCAGTAGTCTGCTGTGGTGCCCTGCTTCGACAGGTACCCACAGGCCTTCCTAGAACACAGATGGAAATCCACAGCAGGTACACTAGTGCAACCAACACCTTCCACCCCAGCACAGTAGGGGAAGCTCCACTTGCTGCCCTTAGGCAAACTCCCCTATAAATACTGATGCTGGGGAGGAGTTAGTGAGAGTGTGCAGACACTAGGAGAGCTGGAAATACGTCCTGGTGATCGGTGCAGTGTTAGGCCCGAACCGCTGACCCTGAACAAGCTCTGAGGAGTCCTGACAAGCCAAGAGTGGGTACGGAAGGCAAGGAGAGGAAATAAGAGGAAAAGTGGGGATCGAAGAGCCAGAATAGGTTCGCCCAAACAGCACAGCGGACACCAGGGTCCGCATCTGCAGGAGAGCTACACGCTTAGCAGAGTACCCGTCAAACCGCGGAGACTTCAGTCACCCAGTCACCTGCTAATCACCGTTCAGGGAGCCAGACACCATTGAGAGGGAAACGGAGGTAGTTATCAGAGGTTTCCCGTCAACAGCACAGGTGGAGAGAGAATAGAGGAGGCCAGCCATGTTCTACACGGGCTAGGGGCTTCAACACAGGGAAAAGAGAACACAGAGGCCTTACACCCACTTGCTGTGGAAATTCAACTGTGTTTCCTGGTCACCCCACAGTGTTCCGGACTTTTACCTGATATACCACCAGTAAGAGGTAAAGAGACAGTCAACCGCGTGTGTGTGCATTCTTCACCCCCTGACCCCGCAGCACGCAGAGACTATCCCGTTAACCCACAACCTGGCCAAACCCCAGCTCCATCCCTCACAATTAACACTGCCTCGGAGGATTAGCTCTACCTGTAGGGAGCTGCTCCACCCTAGCCGCAATACCACCACCCTCCGGAGGACTGTGGCGACGCTGGTGTCTAGTCACCAGGCACTACAGGTGGCGTCACGAGATAAAGACTTCAACCCCTTAATTGGCGGCTGTCTCCCCCTCGAGGCCACGGGTCTGGGTGACTCACCGTGGACGGGACTTCACGTTGCAGGCGTTTCTTCTCCTCCTGTCACGGAAACCGCGCCTGCGGCTGTGGTGCCCGGTGGTACAGAAGAAAACGTTGGCTGAACAGTTTAGGGGTTAATTCTGTCGTGACGCCACCTGTGAGAGTTCCGGTGAGTTCACCGGCGCTGCTTGGGCCTCCGGGGGATGTGATGCAGCAAGAATGGACGCTCCCCACAAGATGAGCTGGAGTCCCCGGAGCCAGGAGCTGCACAAGATGTTGTGAGGCAGCTGCAGTACTTCTAGCATGCGGAGATGAGCAGTTCTGAAAAAGGCACGGACACTGAAAGTCTCTGTAACGGGTACTTTACTGTAACCAGCAGGTGATACATGGTATACAGTTAACGGGTGACGGACCAGTGTTTCTCAGAGCTCCGCGGTGTTCTTCCATTCTAATTTATTCTGAGTGAGTTGCCGATGTCGCCTTTGAGTGCCAAGGTCGGGTACAAGGGACTACTTAAATTGCCCTGCCGGTGTGTACGTTCCGGTGTGAGGGGTAGTCTGGGTCCTTTTGGTGGGTACTCCGCTGGCAAGACGGCTCTGTTTGCGGCGGTGGTGGGGTACTCTTGTAGAGCGGTCCCTCCACTCCTGGTTTGCATGGCAGTGATAAACGACTCCCAGCTTCGGAACCAGTAATCCGGTTGTAGATGGGCACGGGTGAATTTTGACCCACGTGTGGTTGCCCAGAGTCCGGTTGTTGAGGCACTGGGGTAATGGCGCCCAACCGGGGGTGGCCCGGGGGCTGCACGGAACTGTGCAGAGCCCCCTCTCCTACGTTCCTCTCGGCCACGTCTCCTTCCTTCTTCTCCTACATTTTTGCAGACTCTCCCTGCTGAGTGCTTTCTGCAGATTAACTTCTCCATTAACACACTACTCCTACACTCCGTCCACCAGGACCTTATTGGCCCTCTATTCTGATGTGCATGTAGGGTATGGAGCTCTGAGTTTTAACCAGGTCATTGCTTAGTCACAGAATATTACAGCTTCAGTCGGGGCTGCAATACACTCCTGTGACGCACTCGTTGCGGGGCGCCACACTCCCCCTTGGTGAATTACGCTTGTCCCCAAGTGTCACGCAACCCAACATTACAGAGATATTTTTATAACAGGTAATAAAAGAAACACTTTTATTAATAACAGGTATGCATTTTTGTTTAAGCAGTTGCATATAAACAAAACCGGTATGAATGGGTTAACCACTGCGGACTCGACGGGCGGTCTACTGTCCTTAATGCAAGTCCAGGGCTTTTGCCGCCGGGCCGCTCTTCTGGCGGTTAAACGGGAAAAAGTCACTTTCAAAGTTCACATGAAGTTACTTATGGAGAGAACAATTACGCACTCGTATAGCGAACCAACCATCATAGCAAGCGTGTCGCTCATATGTGATAATGTCCCCTCAATACAGATCGCGGCCTGGATGTCCCTTCGATAAATGCGGTTCTACATCGCGACGCCCCACAAACACCTCTTCATA
Source organism: Allobates femoralis (assembly GCA_033576535.1). Taxonomy (NCBI): domain Eukaryota; kingdom Metazoa; phylum Chordata; class Amphibia; order Anura; family Aromobatidae; genus Allobates; species Allobates femoralis. The sequence goes on from JARQOC010000008.1 coordinate 70,062,947, forward strand.
CACACCCTCCTCCCTGGCAAAACCCCACCCGGTAGATAGGTTGAACGAGGTCACTCTACCTTCCTTGCGAAGTTCATCCAGTAACGGGGGTTGACAACGAGCCTCGGCATGGGCTTCCATGTTGGCCCGCTCACGAGCTCGCCACTCCGCCCTGCGGAGCCGACGTACATCGTCGTCTGTACGGCACGGGGTGTGGACGTAGTCACTGCGATGAAAGGGTTGCTGAGAAGCTTGACTTTGGCGGGAAGTCTGAATGGGCACCCGGTCAAGAGTATCCCGGAAAGTCGCCGCGGCCGCACCCGACCAGTGTACCCGAGCTAGTTGCTCGGCCGGAGGTTCCTCAGTATCTCCCCATGCGAAACTGGTGTGATAGAGGTCCCCAGGAATGGTGTGGGTCTCGTCGTCCTCTTCCTCCACTCCTTCGACGATCACATCGGGCTGCGCTGCTGGTAGAGAGGCTGGATCGGATTCTTCCGGACAGATGGGCGTTGGTGCTGCGGGGTCCTCCTTGGGGTCATCTCGCAGGGCTTCCAGGCTGCCTGCCTCCTTGTCTGTGGCTTCAGCACTTTCAGGTGGTAGTGTTGTTTCTATCCCGGTGACCGGGTAGGCCTCTGTGGTTTCAGAGTGGGCCTCCAGTTCTGGGGATAAACAGGTAACAGTCTCTGGTTCGATGGTGGTGAAACCGGTAGCGGGTTCCTCTGCGGGAACCAAACAGGTTTCGGCTTTTGGGATGGAGCAAGTTACAAGCTCCGGCTCTGGAACGGGGTAGGCCTCAGTCTCTGACTCTGGAACGGGATGGATGGCGGTCTCCGGTTGTGAAATGAGACAGTTCATGGGCTCCGGTGATGAGGCAGGGCAGGTTGTGGGCTCCGGTGATGCAATGGAACAAGAACTGGACTCCGGCTCTAGAGTAAGGCGGCTGGAAGGCCTCTGCTGCGTAGCACGGTAGAGTCGGTTGACTAAAGACGCGCTCCAGCTACGGATCGTCCATTCTGTGGTCTCCATTGATCTCACTCGCAGGTCTTGCAGCGCCTCTTGCCAGAAGTCGGGGTTGCCGTCTACGGTCAGGCCGGGAACCGGATGGCCTATGGCTGCTCTGGCCTCAGCTTCAACCTCCTGCATCAACTGGTGAAGCTTCATGCTGGTCATAATCACTTGTTGAAGAACCGCACCCGTTCGACCCAGTAACCGATCTTGTTGAAGAGCTGAAGGAAAAGCCTCTGACACTCCCACTTTCTGGGGGTTTTTGTAGTCCATAGGTGGGAAAAAGTCTTTGGCCCGCCCCCATGGTTGTTTCCAGCAATCGGGGCGGACAATGATTTTGGTGCCTTTGCCTTGGCCCTCCCACGAGGAGGGGCGGTGGCTCACCCCTGGGCCTGCACGTGGTGGTTCACATGGCGGGGATCGCCATCTTGGTCGCAATCTTGGCCCAATGGTGAAAAGGCGGGAAAAGTTCTTTTGGGACGAGCAAAGTCCTTTTTGATGAAATAAAGTTCTTTTAAAGCACACTATACCTGTTAAGGAACGGGCCTGCTCGTATCCTGTTCGTGACGCCAAAATTCTGACTCACCGTGGCCGGGACTTCACGTTGCAGACTTTCTTCTCCTCCTGCCACGGAAACCGCGCCTGCGGCTGTGGGGCTCGTGGTCCAGAACAAAACGTTGGCTGAACAGTTTAGGGGTAATTTCTGTCATGACGCCACCTGTGAGAGTTCCGGTGAGTTCACCGGCGCTGTTTGGGCCTCCGGGGGATGTGATGCAGCAAGATGGGACGCTCCCCACAGGATGAGTGGGATTTCCCGGAGCCAGGAGCTGCACAAGATGTTGTGAGGCAGCTGCAGTACTTCTAGCATGCGGAGATGGGCAGTTCTGAAAAAGGCACGGACACTGAAAGTCTCTGTAACGGGTACTTTACTGTAACCAGCAGGTGATACATGGTATACAGTTAACGGGTAACGGACCGGGTGGACTCAGCAATGACCAGTGTTTCTCAGAGCTCCGCGGTGTTCTTCCATTCTAACTTATTCTGAGTGAGTTGCCGATGTCGCCTTTGAGTGCCAAGGTCGGGTACAAGGGACTACTTAAATTGCCCTGCCAGTGTGTACGTTCCGGTGTGAGGGATAGTCTGGGTCCTTTTGGTAGGTACTCCGCTGGCAAGACGGCTCTGTTTGCGGCGGCGGTGGGGTACTCCTGTAGAGCGGTCCCTCCACTCAAGGTTTGCATGGCAGTGATAAACGACTCCCAGCTTCAGAACCAGTAATCCGGTTGTAGATGGGCACGGGTGAATTTTGACCCGCGTGTGGTTGCCCAGAGACCGGTTGTTGAGGCACTGGGGTAATGGCGCCCAACCGGGGGTGGCCCGGGGGCTGCACGAAACCGTGCAGAGCCCCCTCTCCTACGTTCCTCTCGGCTACATCTCCTTCCTTCTTCTCCTACATTTTTGCAGACTCTCCCTGCTGAGTGCTTTCTGCAGACTAACTTCTCCACTAACACACTACTCCTACACTCCGCCCACCAGGACCTTATTTTCCCTCTATTCTGATGTGCATGTAGGGTATGGAGCTCTGAGTTTTAACCATGTCATTGCTTAGTCAGAGAATATTATAGCTTCAGTCGGGGCTGCAATACACTCCTGTGATGCACTCGTTGCAGGGCGCCACATGGGCAGTCCACCAGTGAGATTCCCCACCAAAGCTGAGGGCCCAGACATCAGAATTCCCATACCCTGGGGTGCTACACTGCCATCATTGTAATGCTCCATCTTCCCTGGTATCTTCTTTCCATCTCTTTAAAGGGGAACTACAATGAGAGAAAACATTTTAGTACAGTTTCTGCCCTGCTTCATGATGAAGCAGAGCTGTACACTGCAGTTCTAGGATCTATAGGTCTCTTATAAATCGATAAAATCATACCTGCTCTCACCCCACCTCAGGGGACCTAGAATCTTCAGCCTGACAGTCTCCTGCAGTTCCTGAGAAGAGAAGTGTGCCAGGGGCGTGGCAGGAGGTATGTCGGGGAAGTGGATGGTGGAAGATGCAGGATCAACTTACATTCAAGTCCCCATACATACAGAAATGTATGGGGACGGGGTGTGGTCACAGGCTCCATGCTCACACATACAATCCTGTCCCTGATATACCATCCTATGTGATGGCGGGGAGAAGGGTGTCCAGGCTTGAAATAGCAATCATGTCACCAAGCAGATACAAATACACACTGTGATCCTCTGCTGAATGATGATGCATAATGTGTATTGTTATTGTGAGAATAGGAGCAGAGGCAAATCATTACATTGATCAATTCAGCTCTGCATGGTCTCTCCTCCCCCATAGGGACATGGTTTCTTCCTATACCTCCAACTTTCAATGGATCATCATCATCACTCATCACTGTAATGTAAGCTGATCCTGCAGCTACCAGCATCCATGCCCCTGACAGGTGGGGTGAGAGCAGGTATGATTTTATCAATTTATAAGCGATCTATAGCTCCTAGAACTGCAGTGTACAGCTCTGTTCATCATGTAGCAGGGCAGGAACTATACAAAAACGTTTTATCTCACTGGAGTTCCCCTTTAATGTCCTGGTGGAATCTTTCACCTTGCTCTTCACTCACAGCTCCCAAATTTTCAGGAAAGTTATTAAGGTGGAAATGGAGGAAATGCGCTTTCAAACTCATTGGACAACCTAAAGCTTGAAATGCTTTCAGCATTCGTCTGACGGATCTTTTTGTAGTCAGGATCTTTGTTATTGCCTAAAAATTATTCTATGACCTCTTTAAATGCAATCCACCCTTTTTGAAGATCCTTCATGGTTTTGATGAACTATTGATTAGCTATGAGCTGCTGCATTTTGTGGCAAGTCCTGTCATCCAGGATTCTTTTCAATATTTTTTTTTTGTTTTCAGCACATTCAAATACATGGAAATTAGATGAAAATAATCAAACAGCTTTTTAGTTCGCACACCTGTATTATGAGTGGTTTAAGTCACTGAGATGGCGGCTTATGAGTGATCACCGATGAGCGCTTGCAGGGGTGAAGCACTGAGATATCTGACCACTCACTGCTCAGTGCTGCTTGCCAGAAGTGATTGTGAGGCAGGCAGCATGCTGGAAGTCAGTGGCACAATTGTTTATCCCTGTATTAACTGCACTTTGATAACTGTCGAAATGTTTGTTGAGATGTAGTCCCAAGCTGTTAATGGATTTATCATAGGCTGGTTTCAGATTAGCATTGTTTGAAACCCAACAGAGATCCAGTTTGTGAGCAAAAAATAGATCATGTAAGGAGCCTGATTTTGCCCATTAATTTTCAATGGATTCTGGTAGCATCTAGTAGCTTCCAGTTCCTGGCTGATCCAGCCAGATGCGTTTTTTTAACGATCCCAAAAAGCGCAAATCATAAGGTTTTTTGGACTTGTTCAAAAAATGCATCTGACCAGATCTAATTTGATCTGGCACCAATTATAATGTAAGTCAATAATCGCCAGAACCAGTTATTTCATGCCAGAACTCGAAAGACATACTGATAGGATATTTAAAGAGGGCCTGTCACCAAACACACATGGTGATCTAATTACAGCACTGAATGCAGCATGTGTGCTGCATCCAGCCAAGGGGTCCCCCAGCCCTTGAGCCCCCCTGTGCCCCGAGATAATACACTTAGAAAACTTACATTGAGGAGCCAAATAGGAGGTGGCTTGTGGCTGGAGCCAAAGGGCAGATTCACACCCCCTGTATGTTTAATCTGCCCAACCGCTACCTCCCTGATGCCAATCATTGTCTCCCTCGTCTGCAGTATAACACAGAGCTTATTTCAGTAATGGCTCTAATTATTGTACATTACAATGGCCACTTAGCCCCGCCCCCTGCAGTGACATCACCGCCTTTCCCCGCCCTGCTCCATTGGTTAACCAATTGGTTATGTTTAGTAAGTGATTTTTCTCATAGATGCCTGAACACTACCAATTTATGCTTAATGACAAGTTGTCAATACTCAGCTGTCATTAACCACTTCTATCACCCCAATGCCACTGCACCAGGGCAATAACTATGGGCCTCAGCACGCTGAGAATACAAGCCCCCAGCTGCCTGGTTTTAACTTGGCTGGCAATCAAAAATAGGCCAAAAACCAAGCATTTTCTTAAATTATTTATTTAAATATTTAAAAAAAAAAAAAATGGGCTCCCTTGTATTCTTGATTGCCAGCTAAGGTAAACTAGGCAGCTTGGGGCTTCAGCTTATACCTGGCTGCTTTATTTGTGCTGAGAATGAAATATACAAAGGACCCCTACAGGTTGGTTGCCAAAAACTAATGTATATGGCAACCAAGCACAGACACCTGTACAGATTGTGGGAGTGCTGTCTGAGTGCAACAGGCAATTACAGACGCTGTCAAAGAGAATTAGTGTCTGTGATTGGACATTGAAGTTCAGTGCAGTGAATATTCATGAATCTTAATGAGCGGCCCAGGAAGCAAACACTGAGAGAGTGGGAGACTGGTGAACTCTATCTATCTAATAAAAAAAAAACACAGCACAACTGTTATTTGTCGGGTGCAAAGCCCCCCCACCACAAGACTGAATCAAGGAAGTCCGACCTCTGGGCTTTTCTGCTACCACAAGACTGGCATCATAGAATCATGAAAAAATAGAGGCAGCACTTCCTTCAGTTATGTGGGCTTTATTCCCAGGGACCGCGATGTTTTTTTCAGGTCTTTTTCAGGCAGTTTATTCATGTATATCTATCTATCTATCTATCTATCTATCTATCTATCTATCTACTATCTATCTATCTATCTATCTATCTCAGAGGATTCCCAAAAGGACTCAGCATAAAAACATACAATACTGAATGGTACAGGATCAGGAAAAAAATGGTATGGTACCATCCAGTACCATGTGGTATAGGGCAAAAACCGGATCCTTTAGGGTACCTTTACACACCACAACCAGCAGAGACATTTTTGGAGGCGATATTTCTCTCTGGAATTATTATAAAACCAATGTCGCCTGGTTTCGATTTTGGAGTAGTGCTCTGAAATCAGGCGACCGGAGCGAGGCGATATATCGCCGCCAAATTCCCTATTTACACGCCGCAATAAGGAGGCAATTGGGTGGAAATGTGGCAGCGATATTTCCAGGTCGCAATCATTCTCGCTGCGGTTGCGGCGTGTAAAGGTATCCTTAAGGATGTGGTTTCTGCTGCAAAAAAAGACAGATCTGTGCCAGATTTAAAAAAACACTAGTGTGAAACCAGTCTCTAGGGTATTGTGTTACTACTACCTCTGAAACATTTAGTTATGCTACTAGGAATAGAACCCTCCAAGCTCCATATAGCTTACATATAACATATAGTGGATTCTGAATTCATGACATTGTAGACTTTGGTTGTTTTCGTAGACACTTAGCAAGTCAAACCCAGACTGCTTATTCTGAGTATTTGGGTAGCCCCGCAGCTGCCTGGCAGCAGTAAACCCGTTGCCGATACTGGATGCTGTGGGCTCAGAAAAGACGCAAGGATGGCATTCTGAAAAATGTCAGCAATGTCCATTAGAAAACAACTGCAAAAACTAAACTTGCCACATTTCCTCCCTATTTGGTCAGTAGAATAATGTTATGTGTTGCCACACATTAGGTACAGAGAGGAATGTCTCATAGATGTCAAGTAAACCATGTGCATTCACTGAGCATATGAAAACAGCATGAATGGCAAAATTTCTGTATGGAAGTGAAACTCCACATTTACTAAAGCAGAAGTTTGGATTATGTAATAAAGCCGGGCATTATTTCAGTACTATATACATACATAAATACCACTAAAGGCCCCGTTACACGGCACAACATCGTCAGTGACATCGCTGATACGTCACCAGTTTGGAGACGTACCAGCGACGTCGTTGCGACTTTGTTGCGTGTGACACTGCCAAGTTGCAGCGATAAATCGCTGGATCGGAGTTGACAGGTAAACCAACATGTTGGAAAACCTGCCGATGTGATTCAAGCGATCTGGTAGCATCGCTCTGTGTGACACCGCGATAACGATGTTGTGAGCGACTTCGCCCATTCACAGCAATGACCAGCGATTGTTCGCTGGGTTTGCGAAAAAGATACCAGCTCACTACATTGCTGACGAGTTGCTCACGATATCTATACGTGCGATATCACACCAGCGATGTTGAAATCATGCCAAAAACGATCGCGCGCCCCTGAGATCGCTGCCAACATGGTTTCAACGTCGTGCCGTGTAACAGGGCCTTTAGCCTAAAGCAGCCCTTCATTCTCTGATATGAAAAACATTGGAGAGTTTAACACCACCCTTTAAAATGTGAAGAAAAATAGACGCTGATGGCCATAGAAGGCTAGTTAGGAAATCGTTTTTTTATTCAATTATTGTTTAAAAAAAAGGCAATTATAAAAGGTTGTAAAGTTATTATATTTAAAACAATATAATTATTATTATGTTCTCATCATCACATATTCTGCTATCCTTAGAAATTGAAGTAAGGGAATGTGTAAAGGTACCTTCACACGCAGCAATATTGCTAGGCAATTTCACTGGCAATTTGCTGGTTGCAGTGAAATCATGGACACATTGTTCCATTTGTACACAGCAACAAAATAGAACAATGTGTCCATGATTTCACTGCAACCAGAGAATTGCCAGTGAAATTGCCTAGCAATATTGCTGCGTGTGAAGGTACCTTTAGGAGATGGATATATTGCCCATGTTCCCCCTTGAAGACACCAATGTTATTATTGTGATATATAATGTATAATGGGATATGTTGGTAATGTGAATTGTGACATGTGTTAGGGATGTGTTATGCCGACAGCAGGGCAAAAAGCAGGTAATGTTAGGGATTAGCACAGAGTGGGTGGGGCTAGTGCAGAGGGACAGTGACAGTTTCCTGTAGGAATATTAGATAGGGCTCAGCCTGAGACAGGACACATCTGGCTAGTAGCAGCGCCATATAATGTTGGAGTCTCTGCAGTGAGAGGAGACTGAGACAAAGGATGGCAAGATGCAGAGTACTGAGAGTTGACTGTGGAGCAGAGTGATCTGTTGGAGATAGGTCAGAAAAATGAAAGAAAGACCAAGAGATCGAGTGAGTAAAGTCCTGGGACAGGAGTTCCCAACCCTTAAATGTAAAAGGCCAAGACAGAAACGTGAGACAATGTGTTTGCCCAGGCAAGAGTTTCTTAAGGGTATTTTCCCATGAACAAAGGTAATTTTAAAGTTAATTTTAATCAACAGAGCTAGGAATAATATTAAGTTCCACAATTGAATGTGTTTAAAGAGGATCCGTCACCAAATCAGGCATGGTGATCTAATTATCATAGAGCAGGGCGGGTATAAGCGGTGACGTCACCGCAGGGGGCGGGGCTAAACGTCTGTTTCTTTAAAAAAAAACAAAAAAACCTTTGTGTTACACTGCAGAAGAGGGAGACAATGATTGGCAGCGGTGGGCAGATTACATAGGCAGGGGGTGTGAATCTGCCCTTGGCTGCAGCCCCTAGCCACCTCCTTAATGGCTGAAGCATGTAAGTTTTCTAACTGTATTATCTCGGGGTACAGGGCTGCTCAAGTGCTGGGGGACCCCTTGTCTGCATGCTGCAGACATGCTGTATCCAGTGCTGTAATTAGATCACCATGCCTGCTTTGGTGACAGGTCCTCTTTAAGATTCAGGAAGCTTGCAGCTATTTGACCATATTGGCCAATCAGTCCCACAGTAGGCAGATAAAACGTGGAATCGCGGGTGGGAAATTGAAGGGCACTGCGGCTGCGTATGCTGCCCGCTGCCCCTGACTGCTGAGCCCTGTCTGTAAGCAACCCCTGCTCATCCACGCCGAGTAATGAGCAATGAGGGCTGCCCCCTCCTCATCACTCTGCAGCCCCTCCCCGGGCCTTATAAACCTTGTCCCCTGACATCCTCTTCCTCTTTACCATACTGCTCACAGGGTGAGCTTACAATCTAAACGGGATAGGGGTTGCACAAGGTACAGGGGCTTATTGCACTCATGGTCCAGGCAACTTTAATGTGTCACAGCGGACGGCACCTTGCTTTACACCTGCATGTTACATGACATCCTCAAATAAACAGTACATACAGGGTTATACATCATAACTCCATAAGACCCTGTGAACGCAGGCGCCCTAGCGCAGTTGTGCCAAGCTACAGGCATGTCAATGACATTATCAAAGGTGGTGCACACATTAAGTACAGGTGCATCTTAAGGTATTAGAAGGTAGACACAAACATAGATGCAAGTTCACATGCAGTGCTACGGCCAGGCAGTGAGGCTTAGGCCTTACAGATGGTCTGGGGGAATCTTTACATCAGCGTAGAATACAGACAAGCATGGGCAGGGTAGTTACCTCTGTACATCAGAGTTGAGGTGCTCTGTTCCCATCATTTGGTGGCATGTATCTGAAGCTTCCACACGAAAAGTTTCCAACTTCATGTACCCTCTATTATGGCTTCTAAACTTTGTTCCATTTCCCAACAGATAAGCATCTCAGGGGCAACTCTATTATTAAAAAACGGTATTCCTAGCCCAGGACGTGTACAGTACTTTACTCCTGCACTCCCAGATTCAATGCTCAATAACCAAATCCCACTCAACCACTGCCTCAACGCTCCAAACGTCCGTCTCCTGCCTTCCAACCAATATCCCAGCTAATATCTATTCAACACAGGTGCACGTAATGCATTGCACTGGCAGCGAGGTGTGGCTAAGCACAACACGCTCAGGATGAAATTAACTAACATTATGTCTGTTCTATGTAGATGTCATAACTAGTAGTGTGTTCATTTTCCAAGGTCAACACAGGCGCGTGCAGTGTACAAAACTGGATAATGGTGAGTCCTTCCTTTTCCCGGCATGTAAAGCAGGTATTCAGCTCCTGTTCTGTAATTATATCAGGGGACATCGCATAAGTTCCTCAAGAGATTCTCGCCTCTCACAGTTCTCCTTTCCTTTCGTGTTTGTTTATTTACGGTACATACAAATGTTAGGCTCAGTGGAGGGCAGTGTAACCTCTCAATCATACCTTATGCCTCCTGCTTACGGTGAAGTTATCGTTTTAACAGCCACCTGCTTCCCATATTACCTGGTCAGCCACAAAGGGCTTTATGTCATCAAAAATAAATAAATAAATAAATAAATAAAATGTATGAATATAACGTTAACAATAAACAAATTAAATTCCACCAGACTTAATTAATAATTGAAATGGCTTTATTGCAGCTTTGCACATACCAAAGTGGTGCCGCTTGCACGTTATATGAAGGCAGATTGGCCTGATTTCGGGACATTCGTACTCACACTGCATGCGAGGTATATATCGATGCATTAAAACTGCAGGTGGCATAGGTGCACGCATACAAACAAAATAAATAGAAATAATAATAGCTGTGTGTTTAATTAATACCCGTACACACACAGCCAAGGGCAGCAAGCATAGAGGGTATTTTCATACGGTACTCATAGTTCACACATCGCCACGTGGACATTGGAAATGTTTCCCAAAAAGCTAAACAATTTCCATAAATACATTCAGTTATGCAACTCACAACAACCAGTCAAAGGACCAGTGTAATGGCCACTTTACACACACCAACTTATCTGTCCAACTTCTGAACAACTTAGGGTGCCTTCACACTGCGGCAGCGTCCGGTCCGGGCTGTCAGGAGTGACAGCCTGGACCGGAGTTATGCTGCATAGGATAGTATCGGGCTGCACGGAGCTGGATCGCGGCGGGTGGTAATTATCTGCTATCCGGCTGCTGTGTCGCCGGATGAATCCTGCAGAAGTGGGGATTTGTCTGCCGACTCCAAAAACGTTGCATGCACCGTTTTTGGAGTCGGCAGACAAATCCCCACTTCTGCAGGATTCATCCGGCGACACAGCAGCCGGATAGCAGATAATTACCGCCCGCCGCGATCCAGCTCCGTGCAGCCCGATACTATCCTATGCAGCAAAACTCCGGTCCAGGCTGTCACTCCTGACAGCCCCGGACCGGACGCTGCCGCAGTGTGAACCCAGCCTTACTGGTTGCAGTGAAATCATGGACACATTGTGACTCACCGTGGCCGGACTCCGGTTTAGACAGGCGATTCTTCTTGCCTCCTTGTCATGGGTGGACCGCGCCTGCCGGTAGTGGGGCCCGGTGTAGTGCAGATCAAAATTGTTTGAAGACGTCCTTGTGGAACAGATTAAAAGGGGTTTAATTTGTTTTATTCGTGACGCCACCTATGAGTAGTTCGGTAAGGGCTACCGACGCTGCGGAACCCCCGGGGGATGGACAGCAGCAAGATGTTACGCTCCCCACAGGCTGAGCGGTGATCCCCGGAGGCTGGAGCTGCTCAAGATGTTGTGCGGCAGCTGCGGTTACCTTTTAGTAATGACGGACAGTTCATAAGGAAGCGCGGACACAGTAGTCTCTGCAACGGGTCTTTACTGTAACCAGCAGGCAGTACATGGTATACAGTGGTTGAGTAGTAGACCGGGTGGACTCAGCAGTGATAGTGTTCCTCAGAGATCCGCAAGTGTTCCTCCATTCTACCTACTTGATTGCCAGCGTCGCCCAGGAATACCAGATCGGGTACGCGGAGGCTGCTTCAATGCCCTATCCATCTGTATACATTGTGGATGCTTTGGGGAGCCTTGGATCCCTCAGTGGGTACACCGCTGGTTAGACAACTGGAAACTGGCTGGTGGTGGGGTGCTCCTGTAAAGCTGATCCTCCACTCTTCTGGTTCGCGTGGCAGAGGTGAACTGCTGCCAGCTTCGGTACCAGTGAACCGGCAGTGAGTTGTGGGCACGGGAGTCTTTTGGGAACCCGTGTAGATATGCCCAATCCCGGTGGTTAAGGCCTCAGGTGCTGACACCCGACCGGTGACGGCCCAGGGGCCCGCACGGAGTGCGGAGCCCCCGCTCCTCTCCAAGCTCTAGTCTGCTCTTGTCAGGTTCTAGATTCTTTCTCTAACTCTGTTCTGACTGTCTAGATTATTATTGTGTGTTCTATTACACTACCCTAACACTCCACCCACCAGGACCTAGGATTGGTCCCCTGTTCTAGGTGTTGCATGTTGGGTTGGATCTCAAAGTTAACTATTTCACTGCTTTGTCAGAGAATATTGCGGCTGCAATACTCCCTTGTGACGCACTCGTTGCGGGGCGCCACAATTGTTCCATTTGCTCACAGCCACAAAATGGAGAAATGTATCCATGATTTCACTGCAACCAGTAAGTTGTTCAGAAGTTGGACAGATAAGTTGGTGTGTGTAAAGTAGCCCTAAAGGTACCTTTACACGCCGCTACAGAAGGTTGAAAACAACCGGGTTTCGGAGACAAATGTATCTTGCACCGTCAAATCAACCCGAGGTAGTGGTGTGTAAACTAGGTTGTTGCCACCCGTCACTTTCGGCACCTGTTTCAGAGCAGTGCTCTAAAACATGTTGATTTCAACCGATGGTAGCAGCGTCTAAATAAGGTACGCTAAGGTTTTTTCGCCACCTAGTTAACTCCCTGGGGCGTGACACAGCCTCCGGGAAACCGCCCCCCTTCAGCGATCATTGGTGGAAGCTCCTGCGTAACGATTGGTTGTCGCTGCATAGGGCGGCATATTAAAGGAGCTGACCAGTCACACTACACAATTGCAATAGCATCATGTATTAGCCAGCCTTCCTGCGCTGGCTGGCCAATCATGATGCTATTGCATTGTCCTATCAGCGTACGAGCGTCTCGTAATCCACAACTCTGGCATGCCTATGTGTTGTCCCTGCTGCTCCAGGTCCTCCCATATTACCTTCTGTAGCGGCGTGTAAATGAGGTAAGGTGCTCTACAGAAGGTAACTAGAGGCACCCAGCGGTGCATCCAGAGGTAGATTAAACCTTCTGTAGAGCACCTTGTAGCGGCGTGTAAAGACGGTATCGGGTACTGTTTGCAACCATTGGTACGTGCTCGTGCACGTGAAACACCCGGTTGTTTCTAACCTTCTGTAGCGGCGTGTAAAGGTACCTTAACAGATGCTGGGGCAGCTGATAGATAAACAAGCTTCATAGCCGCTGGCTTCTCCCTTTGTGGATTTATAGAGGCAGCCTCATCCCACTAAGGCAGATGCTAATCGTCAGTCCCTGTTACAGAGGGAGGAGACTTCTCACGGTACCTTTACACGCCGCTACCGAAGGTTAGAAACCACCGGATGTCAGAGACAATTGTACCTTGTACCATCAAAACACCGCGAGGTAGCGGCGTGTAATTCAGGTAACACCATCCTGTCTCTGTCGACACCTGCCTTTCAGCCATACTCAAAAACAAGTAGGTATAAACCCTATGGTAGCGGCGTGTAATCGAGGAACAGGAAGGTATTTTCGCCACCTGGTGATTTTCCTGGGGCGTGACACATCCTCAGCGATCATTGGTGGAGGATCCTGCGTTATGATTGGCTCTCCCTTCACAGGGCGCCATCTTGGATGAGCTGTCACTTCAGCACTAGAGATACGTGCCGTATGCACGATCAGATACATTAGTACAATTACGCCGCCACACAATTGCGGAAAGCCAAAGTATAGTACGTTATGGTCCTACGTAGTGTGTACATTCTCATACCACATACAAAGGAATATTGCTGTACACAGCGCACATGCATGCCATACGTAGCGGCCTGGGTCTTTTTATTAGATAACGCACAAGTGTTTTTGCTGTGCCGCATTGCACGCACTATATAGTGTGCATATTCTCATACCACATACAAAGGAATATTGCTGTACACAGCGCATAAGGTTGCGGTACGCAACGCCCTGGGTTGTTGTTCTGTAGGTGCCGCAGAAGTGTTTCTGCCATGTCACAAGCGCTTATTCCGTGTGACAATCCAAACATTACTACGTCACGTCTCCGCCATCCACCCTTCGCGCCGTGCCCAATCAGAACACTATTGTGTTGCCCAATGGTTGTCGTTTGGGCGCGGCGTGATGGACTGTGGCACGCCTATGTGTTGTCCCTGCTGCCCCAGGTCCGCCCATATTCCCTTGTGGTAGCGGCATGTAAATGAGGGAAGGTGCTCTACAGAAGGTAACCTGCGGCACCCAGGGATCGAAAAAACCTACTGTGGAGCTCTTTGTAGCGGTGTGTAAATGCGGTATCGGGTACCGTTAGGAACCGTTGAAACATGTGCATGCCCGTGCAATACCCGGTGGTTTCTAACCTTCTGTAGCGGCGTTTAAAGGTACCATCATAGATTGCAAGGAACAACCTCTCCTTTCAGGATAGTACGCACACGGGCATGTCCCAAGTACAAGTAGCAACATCTCCTTTTAAGATTACATGCAAGCGCTTTCCGCAATATTCACCACACAGGGTACAGAGATCATGGAAACTGATACACAATTCAGCCATAAGGTTATATACACCACTTCAGCCATGCAACAGGTGTGCATTGAACGCATTGCAATGACAGCTAGATATGTACAAGCACAACACGCACAGGACGAAAACAAATGAACATTGTGTCCATCATGAGTAGACTTCATTCTGTAGATTTCTTTCTCAGTAGACTTCATTCTCATCATATAACTACCAGGTGCCATTGCACGTCGCAGCGTTGTGTGCGGTTTCGCTCGCGGTTTGCTGGTTGCGGTGGGGTCGTGGCACATTGTTCCATTTGTACATGGCAACGGGGTGGGGTGGTGTGTCCATGATTTCACTGCGGCCGGCGAATTGCGGGTGGGGTTGCGTGCTGTGTTGCGACGTGTGGCGGTGCCCTAAAAGCCGATCAGCCTCCCTTAGCCGAGGTCTACACCTCGCAGGGCTGGTGCCTGCAAGCGAGTTTCAGGTGTACGGGCAAGTTTCGCTGGCAATGATTTGACCACGGCGTAGAGGCTAATCTATTCTTGAGACATACATGTGTTAATTTCCTTCACTCAACATTTCACATAGCGGCACCTTCCAGGACTCTTAATAGCAACATATGTAGGCAAGACTTGGATATACCTGGTTATACAGGGCGGTTAATGATGTGGTTAGCCAGCTTTGGCCGAAGTTGCAAGGCAATATAACAGCGGGAGGTCCAACGCAGTTTTCTTCAATGTAATTGCATTATCGCCCCACAGATTAGAGGTCCTCCCCCTATGGGGCCCCTCCTTGGAAACTGGTCGGAGATGAAATGACTGCAATCTAGACTGGTCAGCAGGCATTTCTGCAGTAGCAAGTAAATCACACGGGTGCTACCAATACGCGGGGGGGCTAGGACCATGCGCTTAGACGAACCCACGTGCACTCGCTTGGGAAGGGGCCCACGCAGGTACACATGTTTAGGCACACACTTGGAGCAGGTCCTTACAGATATGTAGAAATGGGAACCGTCGAAAAGGGGGAAGGAACAATGTTGACCTGACACGTTGGACATCATATAGCGAATACCAAGGAGATGCTAATTGTTGATTCTTTCCAGATGGTGTCAGTCCGGGTAGGAGAACTCTGACCGTGGTTTGCTGATCAGGGCTGCACAGCAGCCACATTTATCACTTGGATTTGGTCAAGGGCCGTTGGGCCACAGAGAATGCTTACACACAAGCAAGTTCGGCTTGGTTAATTTCTCTTTCAGGTGGCAGGACGGAGCAGTCCTGGTTGCATGGTTCGGTGGGGGTCGCCGCTCGGGCTTAAGCCCTCACTACTCCTTGGCTGGTGGATGAGGGCGCTGGTGAGAGTCAACCTGCCACGGACGGCCGTGGCATAGGGCCTCTACCCCTCTGGTTTTATAAGGCGGATTTGTGCCTAGGGTTGAGCTGCGGCCAAAACAATCCAACCCCCTGTTTTAAATACATGAGCGGTGTTACGTTTATACCCTCAATAAAGATTGAAAAGATATCCCATGTGTCTACGTTTATCATTGCGCGGCGGGGAGAACTGGTGGGTGGGTCTCTGCAGTCTGAAGGGCACTGCGGCTGCGTATGCTGCCCGCTGCCCCTGACTGGGCCTTATAAACCTTGTCCCCTGACATCCTCTTCCTCTTTACCATACTGTTCACAGGGTGAGCATCGCCCGCCCTCCCTCCCTAATGTTTGGCTACCCCTGAATTATTAAGTCGCAGCTGGTGGATGAGGGCGCTGGTGAGAGTCAACCTGCCACGGACGGCCGCGGCATCGGGCCTCTACCTCTCTGGTTTTATAAGGTGGATTTGTGCCTATGGTTGAGCTGCGGCCAAAACAATCCAACCCCCTGTTTTAAATACATGAGCGGTGTTACGTTTATACCCTCAATAAAGATTGAAAAGATATCCCATGTGTTTTCGTTTATCATTGCGCGGCGGGGAGAACTGGTGGGTGGGTCTCTGCAGTTATAGCTTTAATGGAATGTACTGAGGTGCTGATCTTGGTGGTGGTGAAACAGGTGAGGAAAATGGAGGCAGGACTAAGTGAGTATGGAGAAATACAGAGGCTGTGTTTAGAGATGCTCTATACTCAAGACAAAATGTACGAGAAGTTGTGTATTCGCTATCTATTGTACATAGTTGTCATCAAAAGGCTGTATAATAAAGGACTGTTTTTAACATGGTGGTCTCTCTCACTGAACTGGTTAACATCTGGTCCTGGCCAGCCGAAATCAAAGACATCATGCGGCCTGCAAACGCCTACCACCTCCATAGTCCATGCTCACACACCCAGCCAGGACCCCCTCTTTCATGTAACTTGGCAGGGCACAAGACGTGCAGACCCTGCCTATAGCTACTGCCCTGCACCACATTACAAGTGTCTTAAAGCTCAGCCATCTTGATGGGAAGAAGATTATCTCTTTAAAGCGGCCGTCACACGCTACGATATCGCTAGCGATATTGTTAGCTATCACGTGCACGCGCGATCGCTTACAATATCGCTCACATCGCTGGTGAGATGTCACACAGACAGACTCACCAGCGATGTGGACCAGCGAGATCGCTGGTTACTATGGTACACATCGGGTTACTAGGCGCCGCGCGTCGCTTAGTAACCCGACGTGTACCATAGTTACCATCTCCCAGCATAGGCTCTGCCACTGGGAGATCGTTCATCGTGGTGTCACACACCACGATGAGGCAGATTGTTTAATCATTCATCGCAAGATCTGAGCTCCGGAGCTCAGATCTCGATTTTGCGATTTTCTCATGTATCGCTCGTCGTATCTTGCCGTCACACGCAGAGACATCGTTCAAGCGATGTTTAATCTGGCGCGTTCAAGCGATATCTTTCAAGATATCGTAGCGTGTGACGGTCGCTTTACCATGATGAAGGGATTGTTCTGGAAAAATATTGATGTTAAAAGTTATATTATACATAATTTTACTCAATATAATACCTTTTACAAACTTTTTCCATTTTTCTTTATAAAATTATTAACCTTTTCATGACATTTGACGTATCTGTACATCAAAAGTCTAGTCTTTGCGCCTGATTCATTCCCTGTCTATGAAGGATGATTTATTACCACTGTTAACTAGCTAAATCCCGCGGTCAGTCTCTGACTGCAGAATTTGACATGTGCCACCGGCAGGGAAGCACGTCATTCCCTTCTCCCATAGGCCTGCCCGTAATTTGATCGTGGGGCGGCGATGGGTTGTCATAATAGCCATGGGTCATCTAATGACCCCTGTGTCTGTCATCACGATGCTTCTGTGCACTCTAAAGGTACCTTTACACGTGGCAACTTTTCTAGGAATTTCACTGGCAACTTACTGGTTGCAGTGAAGTCATGGACACATTGTTACATTTGTACACAGCAACAAGATAGAACAATGTGTCCATGATTTCACTGCAACCAGTAAGTTGCTAGTGAAATTCCTAGAAAAGTTGCCGTGTGTAAAGGTACCCTTACGGAGCCCAGGCACTCATAGACAACCATGATTTCTGCTGTACTGATCTGAATATAACAAGCGATCAGAAGATCACAGCTTTGAGTTCCTTAAGGGCGACATAAACAATTTTTTTTTTATTAACAAATCTCAATTTTTTTTTACCACTTAAGTAAAGAAAAAGTATACATATTTGGTATCTACGTACTCATACTGACTTGGAGAATCATCTTACCAGGTCGGTTTTACCATATAGTGGACATGGTAAATAAAAGTCTCAAAAAACAATGATGGAATTGCATGTTTTTTGCAATATTAATGCACCTGGAGTTCTTTTCACATTTTTCAGTACTCTATATGGTAAAATGAATCGAGTCCTTCAAACGGACTCCTCCAGCAAAAACAAGCCCTCATGTCTATATCGACAGAAAAAAAAAAGTTATGGCTCTTGAAACGAGAGGAAATAATAAAAACTAAGAAACAGAACATTTGTTAGAGGTGAAGGGGTTAAATCAAAATTAATTTCCTTCCAGTCTTCCATGAACATTGACGCCTTTTTCCCCTCTCATGTTTTGGAGTAGCATTGGTTTTTATATCAGTAAATTCCCCAGGCTAAGTTGGTCCTTGTTACCTGAAGGCATTGGGAAACATGGCTGCTCTCCACATTTGCCACCAGAAAGCTACTGCCATTTGTGGGGATTTGTGTGGGGATATCATTCTGTATGAAGGGGCTGTGTCGGGACATCATTCTGTATAAAGGGGCTGTGTGAGGACATCATTCTGTATAAAGGGGCTGTGTGGGGACATCATTCTGTATAAAGGGGCTGTGTCGGGACATCGTTCTGTATAAAGTGGCTGTGTCGGGACATCATTCTGTATAAAGTGGCTGTTTGGGGACATCATTCTGTATAAAGGGGCTGTGTGGGGACATCATTCTGTATAAAGGGGCTGTTTGGGGACATCATTCTGTGTAAAGGGGCTGTGTGGGGACATCATTCTGTTTAAAGGGGCTGTGTGGGGACAACAATTTGAATGGAAAGCTCTGACACAACATAGTACTGTGTAAGGGGGTTGTGTGTTGTCATAATAATTTAGAAAATGTTGGGAAAGAAAAGGTGTACCACGGTCCGTGCTGCTGGGTCCAAAGAAAACTCACATGGGAGTCAGGGTTTCACAAACAAGTTCTTTTTCTTTATTCCTTCACTCAGGAATAAAGAAAAAGAACTTGTTTGTGAAACCCTGACTCCCATGTGAGTTTTCTTTGGACCCAGCAGCACGGACCGTGGTACACCTCTTCTTTCCCAACATTTTCTGGACAGCACCATGTGTGAGTGGTCGGTGGAGGTCCTGCAGCAGCTGGGGTATTGATGCTCTTTATACCAGTTGTGGGTGCCACAACTGAATCAGGTGAGTGGTTCCATAGCACCACCTTTACAGCCTAAAGTGTCTCTAGTGATAAGGCACTATTGCGCCTCTTGTCCCCCACCCCTCTTGTATTTGACATAATAATTTGTAAGGGGTCTGAGTGGGGACACCATTCTGAGTAAGGGCTGTAGGGTGGGGTGGACATACTTCGGTGTAAGGGGGCTCATTGGTGACATCATTCTAAATGGGAGCTGTTTGGGGATATAATTGTAGCCCCCTGTGACCACGAGGCCACAGGATGAACTGCAGCGGGACAGCCAAGGCGGTCAGCTCACAAAAATACCCACACACACACTCCAACCCTGAGCCCAAGTAGCTTCATGCCAGGCAAGGGGTGGTGGGAGTAGCACAAGTAGGTGGGAAGTAGACAGAACCCAGACAAGTGGGTGGAGCAACAGTAGTAAAACACTGGAACACTAAGTTGGGCAAGACAATCAAGAGCTTTCGATGGTGGAGGAGAAGGGAAAGCATCCCCAATCCGAGACACCCCACAGCTAAGTTCAGACTGCGACAGACAGAGAGAACAATGTGGGCTGGCGGCCTGCACCACTAATGGTCGGTCGGGAACCCAGAAAGCTGAGAACCGTGGACAGTAGAAGGAGCCAGGTGAATCCGACGAACCCGGGTCACTGGTGGCTGGGCCAGAGAAACCAGAAAGCCAGCTCTGTAGATGTGGCCGGGAATGCTTTATGCCCCTAACCACAAGACACCCAGCGGGGTGAGGGAATTCCAAGTCCCCGAGACCCAACAACCGGTATGGAGTAGGACAAAGCCATCGGACTAAGGCTAGTGACCCAGAGTGTGGGATGACCCACTGTAGAGCCCGTGACGGCTGGACCGAACCCACAGCCGTGAGAGTAGAGAGAACCAAAGGGCCCGAAAGGAACAGAGGGGAGTGACGCAGAGGAACCGTCCCCGCTGCAGTAAGAGCCCGAGTGGTGACTGTTGCGTGGACCCGGTCCACAGCTTGTTGTGCAGAGGACTGTGTGTTAAGTGACAAGGAAAAGTAAAGTACCCAGTGAACTCAAGAACTGTGTGAGTGGTTTATTGAGGCAGTAACGGCAACGGCTCAGCTGCGAAGCCATACACTTGCTACCTTCGCACGCTGGTTGGAGGAGCTGCGTGAAGAGGAGGAGTGCACCATCCCGGGCGGGTAGGACATCTCCTTCTGCCCGGGGACCCAGCCCTACCCGTGGAGGGCTCACCATCTCAGCTGCCGCTATCACCAGTCCCCAGCAGATTCAACGGCAGTGGTGGCCACCTTGGCCATGACCCATAGGTGGCGTCACAAATGACACCTTATCAACTTTATTGACTTTTCCCCAAATCCTCCCCTTTTCCAAGTGTGCCACACCTGGGGCCACGGAGCCGGGTCACACCACCGTGGCAACCCCTGAGACAGCACGGTCCCCAAGTATCTAGATCCCTTAGCGGGTGCGACAATTTTCTGGCGTCACAAACAGGATTACTGACCCAGTAAAACCGGGCCTTGTGTGCCTAAAAGACTGTTTTCAGGACATTGTTTAACAGGCCAGAGTATTGGTGGCCCAAAAAGACTAACGCCATGTGCTGGCAACAGGGCATGCCAGAGTCCCTCGTCGTGGGCCAGGCCAGCAAAGAGTGCAAACTGAAGTACACACCCATCCTGTTGTCCGAGAGTGAGGAAGGCGGGTCTAGAGACTGTGTAACCTCACCTGGGGGAGTGGTGGCCAACAACGATGATGGACAACGACTCCTCTGCAGGGAGGGGAACAGAAGCTGCGCCACGAAAAAGCTGGTGCATGGTGGTTGCCTGGAGGGAGCACGAGACAGAGCAAAGGGTGCGCAGAGCCCTAGAGTGAAGCTGCCAGCATGGACCCTGTTGATAGGGCAGTAGATACAGTCTGTGAGTGAGGTGTGTGTAGAAGCCAGAAGCACCCGTAGTCTCAAATGGGAGAGTTGCCCGCAGAGTGCAGAGAATAACTTGGCAATGGCAGAGAGCAGGATGTCGCCCAGGATGGAGCCAGGCTGGCATGGTAGGGAGCATGCAGAAGAGAAAGAAGATTGCTCTGGTCCCATGCCAGAAAGCCTGATGTCAGAGGGGGATTCTGCTTTTCTGTCAGAGGAGACACCATGTGCAGCAGCAGCCATGGAGGATTTGTGTACGGAGCAGTGTGGAGTTAACAACGGAGCCTGCGAGGAATGGAAAAATCTTATCTCTGGATGTGAACTGAGACTGGAGGCAGGGCCGGCGTTAGGGGGGGCAGACTGGGCAGTTGCCTAGGGCCCCCACTCTCTTAGGGGCCCCCAAAGGAGCTGAACTGAAAATAGCAATAAAACAGTGAAAAAAATGTAAAAATACACATATTTGGTATCGCTGCGTTCGTAAGAATCTAAGCTATCAATATATGAAGTAAATTAATCCAATTGGTAAATGGCGTAATGGGAAAAAAATAAAAACGCCAGAATTATGTTTTTTAGGCCACCACGTTGTTACAATAAAATGCAATAAAAGGCGATCAAAATGTTGTATCTGACTCAAAATGGTATCAGTAAAAATGTCAGCTCAGGGCACATAAAGTAAACCCTCACATATCTATGTATCTTCAAAAATTAAAACATCATGGGTCTCGGAAAATAAAAAAAAAAATTTTTTTTTTTTACAAATTTCAGTTTGTTTTTTTTTATGATTGAAATAAAAATGATGTTCAGTATGTTCTTATTCTGACCTAGATAATCAACTTATGAAGTCACTCTTACCATATAACTACGGCCTGTTCCACATCTAAGGTTGGTGTGCGTTTTGCTAAATTTGCCTCTCTAGCCGTTTTTACCGCTAAAAACGCATTAAAAACGCTAGCGTTTTTTCCCCCATTGATTTCAATGGGAACGCATGTAAAAACGCATGCAAAACGCATGTGCGTTTTCAAAAACGCAAAACGCATGCATTTTTGCGAACGCAGCACAAAACGTCTTCCCCGATGTTTTGGGCAGCGTTGGCAAAAACGCATGCGTTTTCTGTTTTTGAAAACGCACATGCGTTTTTACATGCGTTTTTGCATGTGTTTCCATTAAAATCAATGGGAACAAAAACGCATGCGTTTTGATGCGTTTTTGCGGTAAAAACGCATGGAAATGCAAATTGAGCAAAATGCAGCAAAGTGTTAGATGTGAAAGTGGCCTCAGCATTTAGGGCCCACTTTAACCTTTTGCCTAGGGCCCCACTTTGCCTAAAACCGGCCCTGACTGGAGGAGAAGGAAAGATTAACTCTTCCAGGACAGAACTCAGTCTGGGCTCTGGAGTTGCTGTTACTGCATTCCCAGCGTGAGGAAAGGGAGCAACAGGGCTGTGATTGTCGGCCTGCACCATGAGGAAGCTTGGAGCTGCAGTGGACTTGAGACCTCCACCTGAAGAGCTGCATACTTGGAGAGAGCTGCCAGGATCTCTGCTCTTCCTTCGGCTGAGGGGAGAAATCACTGTGAAGCAGTAAGCCTGGACAGATACAGACTTGAACTGTTGTAAATAAAATGTTCCGTGATCTGTCCCCTAGATTTATCCTGGTAAAATGTTCTCCTTGTATTTGTGTAAAAGGACATTATGATCACGGACAGTGAGCTGATCGGAACTGTTTTATGACTGCTTTTATATATGAATAGTAATAAATGTGAGCACTTAAGACCGCACCACGTAAAAACCCACTGGCACAGTCGAAGAACCGGTCAGTGTGAGCCCCTGTCACTGCACCCAGGGTGATGAAAATTAGTCCTAGGACCTTGTGGGATTACAATGGCAACAGTACACAGTTCAATAAAGTCGATGGCACAAAGTACCCATTAGCATCGGGCAAGAAATCCTGTTTGAGACGCCAAGTTGACACACCCTCCCCAGGTGGGGTACTCAGAATCGGGCTAACAGTTCTGCTGTGGGGGAAGGGGTGGGGGGAGTATCACAGGGGTCGAGGCCCAGGCCCAGCTCCATGGCCCTGGTGGTGTCAATAAAAGTTTGGGGAATTGGGGTTTAGGGATAGTTGTCATGATGCCACCCATGGTGTTCGGCTATTAATGGCCGATGCTGCGGAGCGAGACCTTTGGGGATGATGGGAGTGCAGCTGTGGTGGTTTCACTCCCCAAAGGTGGAGCGGTTCCCCAGGGCAACTGGTGAAGTCTATGGCGGTGGTAGGCTGTTGGGGGTGCAAGACTGAGGGTGCAGAATAACCGATAGACACACAGTACGTAGTCTCCGTTACCTTTACTGGCAGTAGCAGCAGGTTTAGTCCAGGGTACCGTTCACAAGAGAGGTTGGGAATCCAGGAAGCAAGTTGGGGATCTCCTCACCCGCTGAGTTCTGAGGCCTCCCTGTTGCACTACTCTTGGCTTGTCCTTGCTGCCTGTAGCTAGCTGCAACCCTCACTTCCTGCGTTATGTCACTCATCCGTATGGCAGGCAGCTCGAGTCCTTCTAGGCCACCAATCTTCTGGTTAATGTCCATGAGCTCTCTGATGCTACTTTGTCTCCTGGGTTTTGTTGTGGCCGGGACACTTGGAATCTCTTGCACTCCGGTTTTGGCTGTTGGGCCTGGAATACCCTCACAACCTCGGACTCTGTTGTCCGCTTCTCGCTCTCTGCTCTGGGGTGAGCCCGACAACCGGCTTTACTCCCCAAGGATGCGTCTCTCCTTCCTCAGACTCTCTCCTATGGGTCTCTCATGCTTACTATTCTCTGTTCTGGGATGAGCCTCTCTTCTCCAGTCCACAGTATGTCTTCAAAATTCTCCTAGGAACTGAACTCCTAACCCCGCCCCCAGGCCTGAATTTATAGAGGAGCACCCCTGAACTCAGGTTTAGAGCTCAGGACAAGTGTTGCATGCTGTGGGCTTACCTGGTGTGGATACCTGTCCTTGCTTCCAAGCACAGCATTACCTCCCGAGGGAGGCAACACCATTGAGGCAACTGGACTTTGGGGTGCCACAAGTCCACAGGGCCAGAGCACTAGGGTTCCCCTAAGGGAGAAGCAAGTAGCGGAGCCCCATAGACAGGGATTGTCCGAGAACAGCCAGAGAGGATTCAATGAACCAGCAAACCTGTGGCTCTGACCCATGGCGGAACAGGGCACAGAAACCAGGAAACTAACAATGAAGTTGCCCAAGCACCTCCCATAGGAAGCAAGGGCCTTAAGAACCCACCAGCCTCTCAGCGACTGGTTGAGAGGTTGTGTCGGAAAAAGGGTGTACTGGCCCTTTAAACTTAGGGCGCGCACATGCCACGCAAAGTATGTGCTTCCTCTGGAAACCAGGAAGTGAGGAGGCAAGAGAGAGACGCCGGGGAGCCACTGCAGACGGAGCGGGCATCGTGGGAGAGTGGACCTGGGAAGTATGCCTGCGGTGCACAGGGGGATGCCGGTGGCCAGATGGGACCCGATGCCCCTGCACCCTGAGGACAGGTCCCGCTGGCTGCAGGGTGTCATTGAGAGGTGGTGTCAGAAAAAGGGTGTACTAGCCCTTTAAATTTACTTTGTGTGGCGCGTGTGTGCTACATGCACGTTCCCCCATCAACCAGGAAGTGAGGCAGGGGAGAAGCGCCGAGGAACTGCTGTGGCCGAAGAGGACTTCGTGGGAGTGCAGGCCCGGTAAGTATGCCTGTGGGGCACAGAAGGATACCGGCGGCTGGATGGGACCCGATGCCCCTGCACCCCAAGGGGGGGCCCCGCCGGTTGCAGGGTTACAGTACCCCCTACCTTATGCCCCTCAGTCTCAAGCCAGCAAGAAACCTCTGCATAAGAAGAGGAGCATTGATATTCTCCTTTGGTTCCCAAGACCATTCATCCGGACCGAACCCTTTGCAGTAAACAAAATACAAGGTCTTGTCTCCTCTCCGCTTGAAATCCTGAATGGCCTTGATCTTGAACTTGTCACCAGCCGAGGTCGGAGGAGGACCAGCAGTAGGATCCCAGGAGTAGCGACCAAGAACCACTGGTTTAAGAAGGGAGACATGAAAGGAATTGTGCATCCGCAGGCATGGTGGCAACTTTAGCTGGTAGCATACCTCGTTGATTCTTCGGAGTACCACAATGGGACCGATGTACCGAGGAGCAAATTTGTAGGAGGGAACCTTGAGGCGGATGAACCTGGAACAGAGCCATACCTGCTCTCTGGGCTGGTACGGAGGCGGGTCCAGTCATCGCTTGTCGACGTGGCTCTTCATCCATCTGGAAGCCCTTTCCAAGGATTCATCTGGGCCCAGATTTTAGCGAAATCCCTGGCCAGCGTCTCGGCAGCTGGGTTGTTGGTCATGATGTCCAAGGGAGCCGGGATTCTGCAGAACCCTGACCTGGGTTTTGTGCAATTTAAGGACTGGGCCATAAGTGTGCTGAGAGCCCACTGCTAGCAGCCCAGCACCCCCCCAGTGGATGGCTCTAACATACCACCCGGAGGTGGAACCCCCTTCCCTGACTACAGGGGGGGCAAGAGCACAGACCTTAGAAACCGTTACCCCTGAGGCTCAGCAATTACAGGTGCAGCAGCTAACCAATGGGATGGCCACCCTAACCAAGGCTGTACAGTTGATATAGGGATCCAAACCATCGGAGATTATACTGTTGTCCTCCAGCCCTGATAACGTCCCGTGGCTATGCCAGAGGAGGCACCCAGCAACCCAAGGACTACTCACTGACTGCTACGATGCTGCAAGACAACCCATCTGCCACCGCTGCAATGAAGCGGGCCACATTGCAAGGTCTTGCACTTTAAAGGAGCAACCCCTGGGGCAGCGAGCCACCCCTCAGGAATGAGACAACTGGGCCCGCAGGACTGGTGCGACACATTTGTGGGAGGACGGCCGGTCCTACCTGTTGTACTGGATGGCATTCCCATGAACACTTTACTGGACACCAGTTCACAGGTGACAACGATGCCGTATATCCTTTACAAATGGTACTGGGCAGATTATGACATTACCCACCCCCCAGATGACAGCTTTACAGTAATAATCAGCCCTTACCACAAGTGGGGTTCAAAGAAATAATAACTATTAAGGTGGGGTGGGTAGAGTTAAGCACCCAGGGTATGGTAATTGTTGATGTTGACAGGCGAGAATGCAATTCGATACTTTCTCTAGGCACTAATGTAATTGCAAATTGTCTGGGAGAGATTATTGTTTTGTAACAACAGGTTGCCGAGACCGCCAACACCGGGCAGCAGAACGTCCTGCACAAAGAGATAAAGGCCCTGATGCAGAGACAGCAGGTGGAGCTGTCTGGTGGAGAAGTTGGCAGTGTAAGAGTCAGTGACTCGGTCCCCATTGCAATACCCCCGAGAAGTGAAATGTTAATCTGGTGTAGGGTAGTAATAGGTCTACAGGGGTCAAGATTACCAAGCTCTGGTGGAACCCGTGTACTCAGAGAGTAGGCTCACTATCTTGACAGCCAGGGAGGTAGTCGATGTACACAACGGGAGGGTACCTGTACATATCTGGAACTGTGGGGAGGAAGAGGTCAAACTGCCTCGGTATGCTACCATTGCTAAACTGTTCACTGTCAATAACAATGCCATCACGGCAGTGGAATCCTTGAACCCGTCTGACCAGGCTGAGGACAATGGCTCTAAGGGGCAGCTGGAAGACTGATGCCAGAAGCTACACGTAGGCACTGACTCCACCCCTTTTGCACCAAAAGCATGGAGCTTACCTGGTAGTTCAAGAATATGAACAGGTATTTAGTAAAAATCCTTTTAAACTTTAGGCAAGTAAAAGGGGTACAACATCACATACCCACTGGAGACCATCCTCCCATTAAAGATAGGTACCAGCTTGTACCACCAGCTCACTATCAATGTGCCAAAGGGATGTTATAGGAAATGAAGGAGGCTGGGGTATCAGAGATAGTTGTAGCCCTTGGGCAGCTCCACTAGTCCTGGTAAAGAAGAAAGATGATACAATGAGAATGTGTGTTGACCACAGGCAGGTTAATCGCATTACACATATGGATGCTTACCCGTTACCCAGAATTGAAGAGTCATTAGCTGCACTGAGAACTGCTAACTATTTTTCCACCTTAGATCTCACCAGTGGGTATTGGCAGGTTCCCGTAGCAGAGGCAGACAGAGAGAAGACCGTGTTCACAACACCGATGGGCCTCTGTGAGTTTAACTGCATGTTGTTTGGAGGCTGTAATGTACTGGGAACATTCCAGAGGTTGATAGAGTGTTGCTTGGGGCACAGAAACTTCGAAACCGTGCTACTGTACCCAGATGACGTCATAGTCTACTCGAGGACGTATGAAGACCACTTGAAACACCTGGCTGAAGTGTTTGAGGCATTATCCAAGCTTGGCATGAAAGTGAAGCCATCCAAGTGCCACTTACTGAAGCCCAAGGTACAGTACCTAGGACACATGGTCAGCGCTGAAGGTGTGGCACCAGACCCTGATAAGATCACAGCAATCAAGAACCGGCCGAGGCCCACCACCATCAAAGAGGTACGACAGTTCCTGGGACTGGTAAGCTACTACCGGAGGTTTATCAAAGGCTTCACAAAGATAGCAGCACCTTTGCAAGACCTCCAAAGTAAACCAGTCCAAAAAGGACAAGAACCCGAGTCCTCCGTTTGCATGGGACGGCACAGTGGAATACCCCTTCAAGTAGTTGAAGTGGGCCCTGACGGGGGATGAGATCTTGGCCTACCCTATGGCCAGCCGTTTGTACTCTACACAGACGCAAGCAACGTAGGATTGGGAGCCGTGTTATCCCAGGTGCAGAGAGGCAAGGAGAGAGTGATTACCTACGCAAGCAGGAAGCTTCGTTCTACAGAAAGGAACCCTGACAACTATAGCTCCTTCAAGCTAGAGTTCCATGCCATGGTCTGGGCCGTGACTGAACGCTTCAAGCATTACCTGGCTTCAGTGAAGTTTACCATCTACACGGACAATAATCCACTGACCCATCTAGAAACTGAAAAGTTGGGTGCACTGGAACAGCGATGGATGGCCCAGCTGTCCAATCACAACTTTACCATCAAGTACCGGGCAGAGCACAAGAACGCCAATGCTGATGCACTGTCAATGATGCCCCACTTGCCAGATGTGGGAGAAGACCCGGAGGAGCTGGAAGAGATAGAGCTACTGGCTTTTCACCGTAGCAGTGTGTCCCAGTATTCCCATGAAGTGAGAAACAAGTAGCCTGTCATGCACAAAACTACCTTCAATCCGTTACCCCACCACGGTTGGGCAGAGACACAAGATAGCGATCCAGCCATTGGCCTAGTTAAGGAGTTAAATAAACAGTAGAAGGCACAAGGGCACCACCCCGCCAATCCACAGGGTATAGTTGCCAGTGGGCAGGAGGCACAATCACCGGGGTGCCAGTCAATGGGCAAAGTCCATATAAATACAGCAACAGATGAGAAAAGACGGCACTCACCGGGATGAAGGCAAATCAGCGGTGTCCTTTATTGTGGGAACATAGCACGAATGCAGGGAGGGGGTGCCAAGGGTGACAGCGGACCGTTTCGGGCTCTCGCCCTTCGACTGGTCACATAACAATATTGGCAATAAAGGACACCGCTGATTTGCCTTCATCCCGGTGAGTGCCATCTTTTCTCATCTGTTGCTCTAGTTAAGGAGTTACTGAAGCAAGCCGACGCACGCCCTGGTCCAGATGCCCTGTTAGATTTGCAACAGCTGTGGAAAGAGAAGAGCAAGTTGTTCATCTGTGCGGGTAAGCTGTGCAGGCGGCACATCAATGCATGAACCCATGAATTGGTGTGGCAGATAGTGGTCCCAAAAAGAGATGTCCGCTTGAGGAAGACGTCTGTACGTCGAAACATGTTGTGGTCTGGAGCTTTTTATGAATAAAGTTACGGAGATAAAGATTAAAGTATCCCGTCTCATACCTGCGCTCTACCTTAGAACCGCATATTCTATTCGAATTCTATTAATCTAATTCCATTGTGGAAAGCGGTGACAGAGCTGCAGGAGGGATAGGGTTAATAGATCAACCTGGTGTTTCCTGACCTAACCCTGGAGAGAGAGTGTGGACAGCACGAGGCCAGGAGCAGAGGTGATTGAGGAGGACACAGAAGCACTACAGATCCAAGGCTGGCAGCCTGAGCCACAAAACTACGCTCACAATCTGGTTGTGCGGATCGGGCACAACCTTTAAAGCAGGGGCGTATCTAGGGGGGGGCAGCCGGACCCTTTGCACCGGGCGCCACTCAGTGGGGGGCGCCGGTGCCATCATCATGTGCCCAGGTGTCCGGCGGTGGCACTGCAGCGCCACCGCCGGAACTAATCTCCTCCGACCTCGCCGCATATTGTGCAGGGCGGCCGCGGGGCTGTGCGTGCACACAACCCTCTTGCTGCTGGTCCGCCCCCTGGCAGTCCCCCCCACCCCCAGGCACGTCGCGCTGCGGCTGACGTCACCCGGCGCGCCGCACATGTCTGGGCTGGAGAGGAGAAGAACAACAGAGCCGAGGAGCTGCTGTGTGGCCGGCTGCCTCCTCCTGACTCCTGACTCAGACTGAGTCGTCCGGGTCCGGCCCGTCCTGGCCTACGCCTACAAGGCACGGCAATCTACTCCTAATAAAGTAATGAGGTAATAAAGTAAGCGAAGCAGGGGGGGTGGCTGTCCTGGGCTGGCCCGGCTGAGGTGTATATATGTATATACATCAGGCAGGCACCCACACTATGAGGTGTATATATCATACTGTATATACACCTCATAGTGTGTGTGCCTGCCTGGTGTATACATATATACACCTCATAGTGTGTGTGCCTGCCTGGTGTATACATATATACACCTCATAGTGTGTGTGCCTGATGTATACATATATATACCTGAGGTATATATATGTATACATCACTAGGCAGGCACACACTCTATGAGGTGTATGTATGTATACACCAGGCAGGCACACACACTATGAGGTGTATATACAGTATGATATATACACCTCATAGTGTGTGTGCCTGCCTGATGTATACATAAATACACCTCATAGAGTGTGTGCCTGCCTAGTGATGTATACATATATACACCTCAGTGTGCCTGCCTGATGTATACATATATATACCTCAGGTATATATATATGTATACATCAGGCAGGCACACTATGAGGTATAGTTATGTATACTTCATCAGGCAGGCACACACTATGAGGTGTATACTGTGTATGTGTTAGGGTACTTTCACATCAGCGTTTTTTGCCGATCGCGGCAGATGCGGTGAAAAACCCGCATCTGCCGCGATTAACGCATAACCGCTGCACTTGCAGCACAGTTGCGGCAAGCCCCATGCAATGTCTATGGGGCTTGTGGTAAGGGTGCGGCAGGTGCAGCAAGTGCGGTTTGGGGGGGGGGGGGGGGGGGGGGGGGCGCCAAAATAATTCCTTGCCCCGGGTGCCAGAAAACCAAGTTACACCTCTGCTTTAAAGGTTAGTTTGCTTATAATACGACCGCTTTAAAGACAGGGGAGGTCCACAGGTGGCGCAACACTATTTTTTCTTTTTATTTCCATCAGGTTATAGGGACTGTTAGTAAGTTAAGTGGACTTGTTATCCAGGTTTACAATGTAAAAATGTTTTGTTTTTCATGCAACTTCAGTGCCTTGTGAAAGTATTTGGCCCCCTTGAACTTTTTAACCTTTTGCAACATTTCAGGCTTCAAACATAGATATAAATTTTAATTTTTTGTGAAGAATCAACAAGTGGGACACAATCGTTAAGTGTAACGAAATTTATTAGATATTTTAAATTTTTTTAACAAATAAAAAACTGAAAAGTGGGACGTACAATATTATTCAGCACACTTGAGTTAATGCTTTGTAGCGCCACTGTTTGCTGCGATTACAGCTACAAGTCACTTGGGATATGTCTCTATCAGTTTTGCACATCGAGAGACTGAAATTCTTGACCATTCTTTCTTGCAAAACAGCTGAAGCTCAGTGAGGTTGGATATAAAGCATTTGTGAACAGCAGTTTTCAGCTCTTTCCACAGATTCTTGTCCGATTCAGGTTTGGACTTTGACTTGGCCATTGTAACACCTGGATACGTTTATTTTTGATCCATTCCATTGTAGATTTTGCTTTATGTTTGGGATCATTGTCTTGTTGGAAGATAAATCTCTGTCCCAGTCTCAGGTCTTTTGCAGTCTCCAACAGGTTTTCTTCCAGAATGGTCCTGTATTTGGCTCATCCATCAATTTTAACCATCTTCCCGGTCCCTGCTGTAGAAAAGCAGCCCCAAACCATGATGCTGCCTCCACCATGTTCGACAATGGGAATGGTGTTTTGAGGGTGATAAGCTGTGTTGCTTTTACGCCAAGCATATCGTTTTGCATTGTGGCCAAAAAGTTCGATTTTGGTTTCATCTGACCAGAGCACCTTATTCCACATGTTTGGTGTGTCTCCCATGTGGCTTGTGGCAAACTTCAAACGAGACATTTTGCCACTCTTCCATAAAGGCCAGATTAGTGCAGTGCACGACTGATTGTTGTCCTATGGACAGACTCTCCCACCTCAGCTGTAGATCTCTGCAGTTCATCCAGAGTGATCATGGGCCTTTTGACTGCATCTCTGATCAGTCTTCTCCTTGTTTGAGATGAAAGTTTACAGGGACGTCCGGGTCTTGGTAGATTTGCAGTGGTCTGATACTCCTTCCATTTCAATATGATCACTAGCAGATATTGCAGATCCGTGAGATATTTAAAACTTGGGAAATCTTTTTGTATCCAAATCCGGCTTTAAACTTCGCCACAACAGTATCTGGACCTGCCTGGTGTGTTCCTTGGTCTTCATGATGCGCTCTGCACTTGAAACAGAACCCTGAGACTATCACAGAGCAGGTGCATTTATACGGAGACTTGATTACACACAGGTGGATTCTATTTATCATTACCAGTCATTTAGGACAACATTGGATCATTCAGAAATCCTCACTGAACTTCTGGAGTGAGTTTGCTGCACTAAAAGTAAAGGGGCCGAATAATATTGCATGCCCAACTTTTCAGTTTTTTATTTGTTAAAAAAGTTTAAAATATCCCAAAAATTTCGTTCCACTTCACAATTGTGGCCCACTTGTTGATTCTTCACAAAAAAATGACAATTTATATCTTGGTGTTTGAAGCCTGAAATGTGGCAAAAGGTTGAAAAATTTAAGGGGACCAAATACTTTCACAATGCACTGTAAGTAAATAAGTAACTGCCAAGTGTATCGTGCCTACAGAAGTTACTGTATAAAATGTTGCACATTCTTGAACTTTTAGTTAAATATGTACCAATAAACCACAGGACTGGTTGTGGTTAAGACAATTTTGTATACAGTTCTTCATCAGCCAACGGTGGAAGGACTAAGCGCCGTAGTAACTGTGTTTTTCAAGTTTTTCTTGTTTTTTGTAATATTTTATTTTGAGAATCTGTACAATTTATCTACTTTTATTGTTATTTGTCTGTCAAAAGTACTGAATTTTACTAGGAGGGAATGTGACACCCCAGAGTCCGGTTGCCACAATGGCGTTGCCTCCCTTGGGGAGTAATGCTGTGCTTGGAAGCAAGGAGAGGTATCCACACCAGGTAAGCTCACAGCATGCAACACTTTTCCTAACTCCAGACCTGAAGGGGGAGCTGTAAACCCGAGTTCAGGGGAGCTCCCCTATAAATTCAGGCCTGGGGGCCAATATATACCTTTCCACCTAAGAGTAAACCAGTAATACGGTAAGACACAGTTCTTACTCACTTCCAATATACAACATATAGTTTTTAAGCAAATGATCCATCTAAAGCACTAATGTTTTATTCAGATGCTATGGACCTTAAATTAAGAAGTACTTTCAGCATATTAAAACAAGAATTACCATCCTGATTCATTTTGGACAAAGATCAGGTGAGACATAATGTGCACAACATCTTAACGTGCAATAGTTACGTATCTCCAATTTCATTACACAAATTTCCAAAACCTTTTTACAGTTTACTATTCACAATTGAAAACTATACTAACCCCTGTACAGCACACCAAACAAATCACCAAATCACCCACCAGTAAGTAAGATTGAGTTCTTCTATCAATCATAAGTGTAATATCTAATACACAGCATTTTATATATATTCATATAGACCCCAAATACAGTATCCAGAGGTTTCCATAGGACCCTATAATTTAGAGAAGACTAAATACACCCTGGAATACCCTAGTGCAACACAACAAACCCAGGGTAAGACTAGTACAGAATTTTGTTCTTAATGGTATACATACACTAAGAGATATTTACAGAGGCACAAATCACTCGTGTATAAGCCGACCCGTGTATAAGCCGACCCCCTACTTTTGCCCCCAAAACCTGGGAAAACCTATTGACTCATGCATAAGCCGAGGGTGGACCCCAGCACAGGTATACAGCCCCAGCAGTGTGGTATGCAGCAGCCTCCCCAGTGGTATATACAGGCCCCAGCAGTGTTACAGCAGCAGCCCCAGCGGTGTATACAGCAGCAGCCCCAGCAGTGTATACAGCAGCAGCCCCAGTGGTGTATACAGCAGCCTCCCCAGTGGTATATACAGCAGCAGCCCCAGAGGTATATACAGCAGCAGCCCCAGTGGTATATACAGCAGTAGCCCCAGTGGTATATACAGCAGCAGCCCCAGAGGTATATACAGCAGCAGCCCCAGTGGTGTATACAGCAACAGCCCCAGTGGTATATACAGCAGCAGCCCCAGTGGTGTATACAGCAGCAGCCCCAGAGGTATATACAGCAGCAGCCCCAGTGGTGTATACAGCAACAGCCCCAGTGGTGTATACAGCAGCAGCCCCAGTGGTGTATACAGCAGCAGCCCCAGTGGTACACAGGCGCCCCCCCATGAGTATACAGGCCCCCCCATCAGTATACAGGGCCCCTCCTTGCTGCGGTAAACCTGTAAAGTAATAGATGATTATACTTATCCCTGTCGCTGTCCAGCCGCCGCCATCGCGCTCCTAAGCCGCCATCGCGATCCTCCAGCTCCATCCGTCTTCCTCCTCTGGTGTGGGCGCAGGCAATGACGTCATTGTCTGTGCGCCGGAGAAGGAAGACGGATGAAGCCGGATGCAGCCGGAGGAGCGCGATGACGGCGGCGGCGGCGGGGATAAGTATAATCATCTATTACTTTACAGGTTTACCGCAGCAAGGGGGGCCCTGTATACTCATGGGGGGGCGCCTGTGTACCAATGGGGCGTATGACTCGCGTATAAGCCGAGGGGGGTACTTTTCAGCCCAATTTTTGGGCTGAAAAACTCGGCTTATACGCGAGTATATACGGTATATATTTTCAGGAATTTACGGGAACAACACCTTTCAATTCATAGGATTATAACCGACCAAGAATACAGGAACAGAATACCTGCACCCTATTGTTGGATCTACACCAACTTGCACATTAGTGTGCATTAAGCTATATTTACATTTTTATAATTTTTATAAAATTGTATACTGTAATGTTTTTAGTCAAAGTTGTAGTTATTATTATTATTATTATTATTATTATTATTATTATTTATTTATAGAGCACCATTCATTCCATGGTGCTGTACATGAGAAAGGGTTGCATACAGACAAGTTACAAATATAATGAACAAAGTGACAGACTGATACAGAGGGGAGAGAGGACCCTACCCTTGCGGGCTTACATTCTACAGGGCAATGGGGAGGGAGACAGTAGGTTGGGTCTGCTCCGGTGATGCTGGATTGCCAGGTCCAGTGGTGGTGGAGCGCCGGGTCCAGTGGTGTTGAGGCGGCACTGTGCTCATTACAGGCTGTAGGCTGCTCTGAAGAGATGGGTTTTCAGGTTCCGCTTGAAGGTTCTGAGTGTAGGGGACAGTCAGACGTTTTGAGGTGCACAATTCCAGAGGATGGGGGATGCTCGGGTGAAGTCTTGCAGGCGGTTAGATGAGGAACGTACAAGTGTGGAGGAAAGTAGAAGGTCTTGGGAGGACCGAAGATTACGAGTTGGATGATATCGGGAGATTAGTTCAGAGATATATGGGGGGGACAGATTGTGGATGGCTTTGTAAGCTAATGTTAGTAGTTTGAATTGGATACGCTGGTGAATTGGGAGCCAGTGGAGGGATTTGCAGAGGGGAGACGTGGAGGAATAGCGAGGAAAGAGGTGGATTAGTCGGGCAGCAGAGTTGAGGACAGATTGAAGTGGTGCAAGAGTGTTAGCAGGAAGGCCGCAGAGTAGGAGGTTGCAGTAGTCAAGGCGGGAGATGATGAGGGCATGCATGAGTAGTTTAGCAGAGTGGGAGTTGAGGAAGGGACGGATTCTGGCAATGTTTTTGAGTTGGAGACGGCAGGAGGTGGCAAGGGCTTTGATGTGCGGTTTGAAGGACAATGCAGAGTCAAGTGTTACTCCAAGGCAGCGGACTTCGGGTACAGGGCAAAGTGTGATGTCATTTAATGTGATAGATAAGTCTGGCAAGGAAGGTGTGGGAGATGGAGGAAAGATGATAAGTTCGGTTTTGTCTACATTGAGTTTTAGGAAGCAGGAGGAGAAGAAGGAGGATATGGCTGATAGACACGTCGGGATTCTGGACAGCAGAGAGGTGACGTCTGGGCCAGAGAGGTAGATCTGAGTGTCATCAGCGTACAGGTGATACTGGAAGCCATGGGACTTTATGAGATGTCCGAGACCAAGAGTATAGATGGAGAAAAGGAGGGGCCCAGAACAGAGCCTTGAGGGACCCCAACAGAGGGGATGGGGCGAGGAGGTTGTGTGGGAGTGGGAGACACTAAATGTGCGGTTGGAAAGATAGGAGAAGACCCAGGAGAGGGCGAGGTCAGTGATTCCAATGGAAGAAAGGATCTGTAATAAGAGGCAGTGGTCAACTGTGTCAAATGCAGACGACAGGTCTAAAAGGAGGAGGACGGAGAACTGTTTGTTAGCTTTGGCCGTGAGCAAGTCATTAGTAATTTTGGTCAGGGCAGTTTCAGTAGAGTGGTGTGGGCGGAAGCCGGATTGAAGGACGTCAAAGAGAGAGTTGGATGAGAGGTGGGATGAGAGTACAGTATGGACATGATTTTCGAGAAGTTTGGAAGCAAATGGGAGCAGAGATATGGGCCGGTAGCTGGATATAGAATCAGGGTCGAGGGATGGCTTCTTTAAGATAGGTGTAATTGTTGCATGTTTGAAAGCAGAAGGAAAGGTACCAGAAGTTAGTGATAGGTTGAAGAGGTGGGTTAGGGCTGGGATAAGTGTTGTGGTGAGGTTGGGAAGGAGGTGGGATGGGATAGGGTCCAGTGCACAAGTGGTGAGGTGCGATCTGGAGAGGAGGTGTGCAAGTTCTCCTTCGGTGATGGTTGGGAGGAGGGTTAGTGGGGGAGAGGGTTGATCTGGTATACATGGGGGTTGCGGGTGGTTGGCTAGCAAAGACTTGTCTGATCCATTTAATGAAAAACTAGAATAATTTTTAACCTAATAAATACTTTGCATCAAGTGTAGCTAATTGCAGGCATCCCTCATTCCTCCACCAGCCATTATGAGTAGCGCGGAGCCTAAAGGCCCAGTTACACGGCACAACATCGCTAATGACATCGTTGATACGTCACAGGTTTGGAGGCGTACCAGTGACGTCGTTGCAACCTCGTTGCGTGTGATTCTGGCAAGTTGCAACGATAAATCGTTGGATCAGAGTTGACAGGTTTACCAACATGTTGGTAAACCTGACGATCTCAACTCCAGCAACCTGCTGCATCGTTCTGTGTGACACCGCGATAACGATGTCATGGACGACTTCGCCCATTCACAGCAATGCGCAGGGATCGTTCGCGGGGTTGGCGAACGATACCTGCTCAAAACATCGTTGGTGGTCCACGATATTGTCACGCGTTTAGTTGGCGCTGACCTTGCTGGATGCTGCTGTGTATGTGTTTATCTTTAAAGGTACACAGCAACAAAATAGAACAATGTGTCCATGATTTCACTGCAACCAGCAAATTGCCAGTGAAATTGCCTAGCAATATTGCTGCGTGTGATGGTACCTTAAGAGCTGCATGGTTGATGGTCGTGAAGGTCCTGGGCCTCCTGTGTTGTGCTCCAGAACTGCATTCACTATGAGGTTCGGCTGCTGGTTGAGGGGTTAATGTGTGACTCACCTGGGCTCCCCTCCCCCTGGCGTTTAAGTAGTCTCTCCTTCCACCAGGTAGTGCTGCTGATAGAGTTTCACTCTATGCC
Organism: Allobates femoralis; assembly: GCA_033576535.1. Classification (NCBI taxonomy): domain Eukaryota; kingdom Metazoa; phylum Chordata; class Amphibia; order Anura; family Aromobatidae; genus Allobates; species Allobates femoralis. The sequence continues at coordinate 70,100,363 of JARQOC010000008.1, forward strand.
TGGAAGCCGTGCTGACCTGTGTGTTTGTGTTGCTGAAGTCCTTTGCTTTGGAGTTGCTGTATCCCAGTTCTGTGGAGGGAGGTGAGGGGGAATAGCACAGGGCTGGTGGAGAAGTTTTAGGAAGAGGCTGGAGGCCTGAACCTTCTCATCTTCAAAGATATGATGCGGCCAGGGCTAGGGGGTACTCGGACACAGGGGCTGATGACTTGAATAGGGAGTCACGGGTCATTGGGATCCCGGTTCTATGTCCTGGTTATCATTTGAGTAGATGGTGGTGGGGGGAGAAGGGAGTATTTACAGAAGATTGTGACGCCACCTGTAGTTCCCGGTAAAATGGTACCGACGCTGCAAGCCGGCCGCTGAGGTGTTGGTGGGTACAGCTGAGTGTGGAGCAGCTCCCTACCGGTGGAGCTTTAACTTCAGGTGCAGCGGTGTAGAAATGTGGATGAGGGTAGTTGTAGCGGTGGATGATATTGCAATTCTTACCCCTCTGCTGAGCTGCTGGTGGTGCTGAGCCCTCGGGCACCGGCAGGAAGAATAACGGAAACCAGTTCAAGTTTAACTCCACTTTACTGGGTACCGGTAGATGGCAAAACGAGACACGGTGCAGTTTGGTTTAGAGGGTGGACGTTGCCAGCTCAGGGTCCCCCTTATGGAGTTTCTAGGTGTTCACGTTCTGTGTCTTTCAGGGTCTCTTTTCCTCTTCCTAGCTTCAACCACCCTCGCAGAGCTCTCCCGCCAGTACATTGATCTCCCACAGTGGAGCACGGGTGTCCTTTGCCGGTTCAGTCAGGGCGTCTACTAACCCCCACCACCGATACTTGGGCCTTTACTCCTGCGGTCTTGGATCTAATGTGGTCCTGAGGGGTGAGGTACCTTGTGGCGCTGTCAGCAACCCGGTTCCTAAGGGCCTGGAGCTCGTCAATCTGCAGATAGAGCTGAACTTCTATCTGCCTCGGCTTCCTGCGTTGCCGGTGTTCCCTCAACACTACCAGCTGGCTCCAACCAGTCCTGGCCCGTTGCTTGCTGTCCTGGGCCCCCATTTGAAGATGGGGCTCCCTCCTGTTGGCTGTGCTGTCAGGCCTGTCCTTCCTGACTGCCTTCCCAGCACTAACTAGAAACTGTCTCTCTCTCACTGCATCTACCCTAGGCTCCACCCCCTGTTGGGACCTACTAAATTACCAGTCCCCCCTACTTTAGTGGTCTAATCTTAGGTGTGTGCACTTACAGACTCCACAGGTTTAACCGTGAACTGACAACTCACAGGAAAAAGAAAAACACATTATTGTCACAGTGTAGTACTTCCCTGTGGGCCTAGCTGCAGGGGCGCCACAGATACCTTCGGGATCAGGGCCATTCAGGGTTTCTAGTCTAGGGTCAGACTAGTCTTCCCTGATCACCCTGCCCATACCTGCCATTCCCTCATCAGCATTCTCAGTACACTGTGACAGATATCTAGACGTGTGACATCTCACCAGCGATGCTGAAATTATGTAAATAACGACTGTGCACCCCTGAGATCGTAGCCAACATTGTTTCAATGTCGTGCCGTGTATATGGGCCTTAACATACATCTCTCTCTATTCATGTATTTCTATTATTTATACTTTCCTCCTATCCTGTGTAAAATTGAAAGATTGATTCCATTTGTCAATTCCAGTGAGTGATCCATTGATTCTCACTCCCCAGGGAATAAATATTCATGCATCACTGCACTGTCTTGCCCTCCCCTGGGTCTGTATTCTGTGTGTGTGTGGCTCTCCAGGCGCTGGGTCTCATTGCAGTGGAGAAAGGATGGGGGAGGAGGTGTGTGCTCTTAAGGTGCCGTCACACACAGCGATGTTCCAGCGATCCCAACAACGACCAGGATCGCTGGAACATCGCTGTGTGGTCACTGGGGAGCTGTCAAATGGAAGATCTCCTCAGCGACCAGGGGGCCACCTCCACATCGCTGGTAACCATGATTAACAGTGGGTATCTAGGCAGTGCGCGCTGCTTAGTCAAAGGGAACCAACCACCTAAAGATCGCTATCTAAGCTATAAATATCTGTCCCTGGAGCCTAAAATGACTATTCTAACCATCCCTGACTGACTAAATCTAACTAACTAGAGGCACACTAAATCACTTTTTATACTTACCAAATTCTTGTCAGATGGGTGTTCCTTCAGGCTCTTTGTCAGCGAGGCAGGTCTCCTCGCTGCTGTCCATCTTCTTTCCAGGGCGGCATCTTCTTCCCAGGATTCAAATTACCCGCCCACCGCGTCCTTGCAATGAGCGGGTCACGTGCTGCAGGCCCCACGTCACTTCTGCCCGCCGCGTCGCTGGGTCTATGACGCGCCCAGGCCGGCTTCAGCATGCCATCTGCGCATGCTCAGAAGCCGGCCTGGGTGTACCAGTGATGCGGCAGGCGGAAGTGACGCGGGGCCGGCAGCACGTGACCCGCTCATTGCGAGGACGCGATGGGCGGGTAATCCTCCCTCTGCTCCTGACCCCAGCCCACAGTCCTCCTGGCTCTGCTCCTGACACCAGCCCACAGTCCTCCTGGCTCTGCTCCTGACCCCAGCCCACAGTCCTCCTGGCTCTGCTCCTGAGCCCAGCCCACAGTCCTCCTGGCTCTGCTCCTGACCTCAGCCCACAGTCCCCCTGGCTCTGCTCCTGACCCCAGCCCACAGTCCTCCTGGCTCTGCTCCTGACCCCAGCCCACAGTCCTCCTGGCTCTGCTCCTGACCCTAGCTCACAGTCCTCCTGCCTCTGCTCCTGACCCAGTCCTCAGTCCTGCCTCTGCTCCTGACCCCAGCTCCCAGTCCTGCCTCTGCTCCTGACCCCAGCCTGCAGTCCTTCCTCTGCTCCTGACCCCAGCCTGCAGTCCTTCCTCTGCTCCTGACCCCAGCCTGCAGTCCTCGTGGCTCTGCTCCTGACCCCAGCCCACAGTCATGCCTCTGCTCCTGACCCCAGTTCTGCCTCTGCTCTTGACTCCAGCCTGCAATCTTGCCTCTGCTCCTAACCCCATCTCTCAATCCTGCCTTTGCTCCTGACCCTAGCCTGCAGTCCTGACTCTATTCCTGACCCCAGCCTGCAGTCCTGCCTTTGCTCCTAACCCCAGCTCTCAGTCCTGCCTCTGCTCCTGACCCCCAGCCGGCAGTCCTGCCTCTGCTCATGATCCCAGCTCGCAGTCCTGCATCTGCTCCTGATCCCAACCCGTGGTCCTGCCTATGACCCCAGCTCGCACTCCTGCTTCCGCTCCTGACCCCAGCCTGCAGTCCTGCCTCTGCTCCTGATCCCAGCCTGCAGTCCTGCCTCTGCTCATCACCCAAGCCCCCAATCCTGCCTCCACCCTGCAGTCCTGCCTCTGCTCCTGACCCCAGCCCGCAGCCCTGCTTCTGCTCCTGACCGCAGCCCGCAGTTCTGCCTCTGCTCCTGACCCCAGCCCGCAGTCCTGCTTCTGCTCCTGACCGCAGCCCGCAGTCCTGCCTCTGCTCCTGACCCCAGCCCGCAGTCCTGCCTCTGCTCCTGACCCCAGTCCGCAGTCCTGCCTCTGCTCCTGACCCCAGTCCGCAGTCCTGCCTCTGCTCCTGACCCCAGCCCGCAGTCCTGCCTCTGCTCCTGACCCCAGCCCGCAGTCCTGCCTCTGCTCCTGACCCCAGCCCACAGTCCTGCCTCTGCTCCTGACCCCAGCCCACAGTCCTGCCTCTGCTCCTAACCCCAGTCCTCAGTCCTACCTCTGCTCCTGACCCCAGTCCTCAGTCCTGCCCCTGACCCCAGTCCTCAGTCCTGCCCCTGCTCCTGACCCCAGTCCTGCCCCTGACCCCAGTCCTGCCTCTGCTCCTGACTCCAGTCCTCAGTCCTGCCCCTGCTCCTGACCCTAGTCCTCAGTCCTGCTTCTGTTCCTGACCCCAGTCCTCAGTCCTGCCTCTGCTCCTGACCCCAGTCCTCAGTCCTGCCCCTGCTCCTGACCCAGTCTCTAGTTCTGCCTCTGCTCCTGACCCCAGTCCTGCCCCTGCTCCTCACCCAGTCCTGCCTCTGCTCCTCACCCCAGTCCTCAGTTCTGCCCCTGCTCCTGACCCCAGTCCTCAGTCCTGCCTCTGCTCCTCACCCCAGTCCTCAGTTCTGCCTCTGCTCCTGACCCCAGTCCTGCCCCTGCTCCTCACCCAGTCCTGCCTCTGCTCCTCACCCCAGTCCTCAGTTCTGCCCCTGCTCCTCACCCCAGTCCTGCCTCTGCTCCTCACCCCAGTCCTCAGTTCTGCCCCTGCTCCTGACCCCAGTCATCAGTTCTGCCTCTGCTCCTGACCCCAGTCATCAGTCCTACCTCTGCTCCTGACCCCAGTCCTGCTTCTGCTCCTGACCTTAGTCCTCAGTTCTGCCTCTGCTCCTGACCCCAGTCCTGCCCCTGACCCCAGTCCTCAGTCCTGCCCTGCTCTGACCCCAGTCCTCAGTCCTGCCCCTGCTCCTGACCCCAGTCCTCAGTCCTGCCCCTGACCCCAGTCCTCAGTCCTGCCTCTGCCCCTGACCCCAGTCCTCAGTCCTGCCTCATCTCCTGACCCCAGCCCGCAGTCCTGCCTCAGCTCCTGACCCCAGTCATCAGTCCTGCCTTTGCTCCTGACCCCAGTCCTCAGTCCTGCCTCTGCTCCTGACCCCAGTCCTCAGTCCTGCCCCTGCTCCTGACCCCAGTCCTGCCCCTGCTCCTGACCCCAGTCCTCAGTTCTGCCCCTGCTCCTGACCCCAGTCCTCATTTCTGCCTCTGCTCCTGACCCCAGTCCTCAATTCTCCCTCAGCTCCTGACCCTAGTCCTCAGTTCTGCCTCAGCTCCTGACCCCAGTCCTCAGTTCTGCCTCTGCTCCTGACCCCAGTCCTCAGTTCTGCCTCTGCTCCTGACGCCAGTCCTCAGTTCTGCCTCTGCTCCTAACCCCAGTCCTCAGTTCTGCCCCTGACCCCAGTCCTCAGTCCTGCCTCTGCTCCTGACTCCAGTCCTCAGTCCTGCCTCTGCTCCTGACCCCAGTTCTGCCTCTGCTCCTGACCCCAGTCCTCAGTTCTTCCTCTGCTCCTGACCCCAGTCCTCAGTCCTGCCCCTGCTCCTGACCCCAGTCCTGCCTCTGCTCCTGACCCCAGTCCTGCCTCTGCTCCTGACCCCAGTCCTGCCTCTGCTCCTGACCCCAGTCCTGCCCCTGCTCCTCACCCCAGTGCTGCCTCTGCTCCTCACCCCAGTCCTCAGTCCTGCCTCTGCTCCTGACCCCAGTCCTCAGTCCTGCCTCTGCTCCTGACCCCAGTCCTCAGTCCTGTCCCTTCTCCTGACCCCAGTCCTCAGTCCTGCCCCTGACCCCAGTCCTGACCCTGCTCCTGACCCGAGTCCTCAGTCCTGCCCGTGCTCCTGACCCCAGTCCTCAATCCTGCCCGTGCTCCTGACCCCAGTCCTCAGTTCTGCCCCTGACCCCTGTCCTCAGTCCTGCCCCTGCTCCTGACCCCAGTCCTGCCTCTGCTCCTGACCCCAGTCCTCAGTCCTGCCTCTGCTCCGGACCCCAGTCCTCAGTCCTGCCTCTGCTCCTGACCCCAGTCCTCAGTCCTGCCTCTGCTCCTGACCCCAGTCCTCAGTCCTGCCTCTGCTCCTGACCCCAGTCCTCAGTCCTGTCCCTTCTCCTGACCCCAGTCCTCAGTCCTGCCCCTGACCCGAGTCCTCAGTCCTGCCCGTGCTCCTGACCCCAGTCCTCAATCCTGCCCGTGCTCCTGACCCCAGTCCTCAGTTCTGCCCCTGACCCCTGTCCTCAGTCCTGCCCCTGCTCTTGACCCCAGTCCTCAGTCCTGCTCCTGACCCCAGTCCTCAGTCCTTCCTCTGCTCCTCACCCCAGTCCTCAGTACTGCCTCTGCTCCTGACCCCAGTCCCCAGTTCTGCCTCTGCTCCTGACCCCAGTCCTCAGTTCTGCCTCTGCTCCTGACCCCAGTCCTTAGTTCTGCCTCTGCTCCTGACCCCAGTCCTCAGTTCTGCCTCTGCTCTTGACCCCAGTCCTCAGTTCTGCCTCTGCTCCTGACCCCAGTCCTCAGTTCTGCCTCTGCTCCTGACCCCAGTCCTCAGTTCTGCTTCTGCTCCTGACCCCAGTCCTCAGTTCTGCCTCTGCTCTTGACCCCAGTCCTCAGTTCTGCCTCTGCTCCTGACCCCAGTCCTCAGTTCTGCCTCTGCTCTTGACCCCAGTCCTCAGTTCTGCCTCTGCTCCTGACCCCAGTCCTCAGTTCTGCCTCTGCTCCTGACCCCAGTCCTCAGTTCTGCCTCTCCTCTTGACCCCAGTCCTCAGTTCTGCCTCTGCTCCTGACCCCAGTCCTCAGTTCTGCCTCTGCTCTTGACCCCAGTCCTCAGTTCTGCCTCTGCTCCTGACCCCAGTCCTCAGTTCTGCCTCTGCTCCTGACCCCAGTCCTCAGTTCTGACTCTGCTCTTGACCCCAGTCCTCAGTTCTGACTCTGCTCTCAGCCTGCACTTCCCACTTTTCTCACTGGGGGACGAGGCGCCGCTGCAGTAAAGCGTCTCATTTCCTGGAAGAAGCAGGGAAAAGCAGAGCAGACACTGTCACTTTAAGAGAGAAAGGCTGGAGAGGAGGAGGCGGTGTCTTCTCGGCCACAGTCTGCCCAGCTCCGAAGGAGGCGCCGGGGAATCTTCCTGGAAGGAGCTGGGACGTGACTGTCACTGGGGGGCACAAGTGCTCACCTGCTGCAAGGAGGCGGAGGGCACCGTGCCATGTACCAGGGGCCCCCGGGGTCCTCCATCCCTGTTGCCTGATACACAAAGACCGCAGCATCCTCCTCCCTGCTCAGTGTGCACAGCGCCAGGAATCAGGTATTTACTGCCCATCATCCACCATCCACTACACTGCCCATCATCCTCATCACCTCTATAATCAGGGCCGTGTATATGGTCCCTGCCCATCATTCACTAATCTGCCCATTTTCCTCATCTGTTATCAGTGCTGTATATACACAGCCCATCATCCACTACTCTACCCATCATCCTCATCCTCCAGTGATCAGGGCTGTGTACATGTGTATATATTCTCTCCCCATCATCCTCCTATGATCAGGGCTGTGTACATGTGTATATATTCTCTCCCCATCATCCTCATCCTCCAGTGATCAGGGCTGTGTACATGTGTATATATTCTCTCCCCATCATCCTCATCCTCCAGTGATCAGGGCTGTGTACATGTGTATATATTCTCTCCCCATCATCCTCATCCTCCAGTGATCAGGGCTGTGTACATGTGTATATATTCTCTCCCCATCATCCTCATCCTAGTGATCAGGGCTGTGTACATGTGTATATATTTCTCCATCATCCTACTCAGGGCTGTGTACATGTGTATATATTTCTCCCATCATCCTCCAGTGATCAGGGCTGTGTACATGTGTATATATTCTCTCCCCATCATCCTCACCTATGATCAGGGCTGTGTACATGTGTATATATTCTCTCCCCATCATCCTCATCCTCCAGTGATCAGGGCTGTGTACATGTGTATATATTCTCTTCCCATCATCCTCATCCTCAGTGATCAGGGCTGTGTACATGTGTATATATTCTCTCCCCATCATCCTCTATGATCAGGGCTGTGTACATGTGTATATATTCTTCCCCATCATTCCTATGATCAGGGCTGTGTACATGTGTATATATTCTCTTCCCATCATCCTATGATCAGGGCTGTGTACATGTGTATATATTCTCTTCCCCATCATCCTCCATGATCAGGGCTGTGTACATGTGTATATATTTCTCCCCATCATCCTCCTATGATCAGGGCTGTGTACATGTGTATATATTTCTTCCCCGTCATCCTCCTATGATCAGGGCTGTGTACATGTGTATATATTCTTTCCCATCATCTCCTATGATCAGGGCTGTGTACATGTGTATATATTCTTTCCCCATCATCTCTATGATCAGGGCTGTGTACATGTGTATATATTCTCTTCCCCATCATCCTATGATCAGGGCTGTGTACATGTGTATATATTCTCTTCCCCATCATCCTATGATCAGGGCTGTGTACATGTGTATATATTCTCTTCCCCATCATTCCTATGATCAGGGCTGTGTACATGTGTATATATTCTCTTCCCCATCATCCTCCTATGATCAGGGCTGTGTACATGTGTATATATTCTTTCTCCCCCTCATCATCCTATGATCAGGCTGTGTACATGTGTATATATTCTCTTCCCCGATCATCCTCCTATGATCAGGGCTGTGTACATGTGTATATATTCTCTTCCCCATCATCCTCCTATGATCAGGACTGTGTACATGTGTATATATCTCTTCCCCATCATCCTCTATGATCAGGGCTGTGTACATGTGTATATATTCACTCCCCATCCTCCTATGATCAGGGCTGTGTACATGTGTATATATTCTCTTCCCCATCATCCTCCTATGATCAGGGCTGTGTACATGTGTATATATTCACTCCCCATCATCCTATGATCAGGGCTGTGTACATGTGCATATATTCTCTCCCCATCACCCTATGATCAGGGCTGTGTACATGTGTATATATTCTCTCCCCATCATCCTCCTATGATCAGGGCTGTGTACATGTGTATATATTCTCTCCCCATCATCCTCCTATGATCAGGGCAGTGTACATGTGTATATATTCTCTTCCCCATCATCATCCTATGATCAGGGCTGTGTACATGTGTATATATTCACTCCCCATCCTCCTATGATCAGGGCTGTGTACATGTGTATATATTCTCTTCCCCATCATCCTCCTATGATCAGGGCTGTGTACATGTGTATATATTCACTCCCCATCCTCCTATGATCAGGGCTGTGTACATGTGTATATATTCTCCCCCCATCACCCTATGCTCAGGGCTGTGTACATGTGTATATATTCTCTTTCCCATCACCCTATGATCAGGGCTGTGTACATGTGTATATATTCTCTCCCCATCATCCTATGATCAGGGCTGTGTACATGTGTATATATTCTCTCCCCATCACCCTATGATCAGGGCTGTGTACATGTGTATATATTCTCTCCCCATCATCCTCCTATGATCAGGGCTGTGTACATGTGTATATATTCACTCCCCATCCTCCTATGATCAGGGCAGTGTACATGAGTATATATTCTTTCCCCATCATCATCCTATGATCAGGGCTGTGTACATGTGTATATATTCACTCCCCATCATCCTATGATCAGGGCTGTGTACATGTGCATATATTCTCTCCCCATCACCCTATGATCAGGGCTGTGTACATGTGTATATATTCTCTCCCCATCATCCTCCTATGATCAGGGCTGTGTACATGTGTATATATTCTCTCCCCATCATCCTCCTATGATCAGGGCAGTGTACATGTGTATATATTCTCTTCCCCATCATCATCCTATGATCAGGGCTGTGTACATGTGTATATATTCACTCCCCATCCTCCTATGATCAGGGCTGTGTACATGTGTATATATTCTCTTCCCCATCATCCTCCTATGATCAGGGCTGTGTACATGTGTATATATTCACTCCCCATCCTCCTATGATCAGGGCTGTGTACATGTGTATATATTCTCCCCCCATCACCCTATGCTCAGGGCTGTGTACATGTGTATATATTCTCTTTCCCATCACCCTATGATCAGGGCTGTGTACATGTGTATATATTCTCTCCCCATCATCCTATGATCAGGGCTGTGTACATGTGTATATATTCTCTCCCCATCACCCTATGATCAGGGCTGTGTACATGTGTATATATTCTCTCCCCATCATCCTCCTATGATCAGGGCTGTGTACATGTGTATATATTCACTCCCCATCATCCTCCTATGATCAGGGCTGTGTACATGTGTATATATTCTCTTTCCCATCATCCCCTGGTTATACCCCGGCTGAGTGCATATTTGACTCTTGGGCCCTGTGTTATGCAGTGATGTTCCTGCTGATATCAGGTGGTCAGGGCTATATGTAGGGCCCCGTGTGCGGGTCCACAGAGCCCACCGGCCTGAGAGATGCCGACACAGGCGTTAGTGTATGAAGACGTGGCCTGGTGGATTTTTCTAGTAAAGTAACTCACAGCACTGGTGACGTGTGAAGGACGTGTGTCACTTATGGATCCTTCTCTGTGCTATACATGGCTGGCAGGATGCTTGTGCCCATGTGTGAGGATGGTATTGTTCTATCCCCAGGACAGGTCCAGTATGAGAAGAGCGGCTGCCATGTTTGTAAGGCCTCTTCACATCACGTATTTTGCTTGTCTGTGTGGATCCTAGAATGTGAAGGACACACGGACAGGCACGGATTTGTGTAAACGGATGGTGATTATACTCCCGGATCCTGTTTTTTGTAGGATCCGTACAATCGGAGCAGTCATAGGACATAATGGTATTGTCGGTTCTAGAGAGAGATACTGTCTTAATGTACAGTAATAACCATGCTAATCCTATAGTATTGGACTGTGTTATGTATATTGGATCGCTGAGTCCTGGATTACAGGGAGGACATGATGAGATATTAATAGTAATTTATTATGATGTAACCATGATAATGATGTGAGTAGAACAACACGTCTACGTACGGGAGGTATTGGAACGTAGGTGGCCTTGAATATTTCTTCAAAGACTAAAATAAATCTGGTTACTATGGAAACAAGTCAAAAGTTTGAAGAACCCTTGGTGAGATGGAAGGTTCTCCTTGTCAGGTGAAGATTGGGACTTCAGCCAACCTTCCCCAAGTCTGGTGTCCTCTGTGGGAGCTCGATGCCACCGGCTCTGTCCACCATCAGCCGTCCTCCTGATTATTATCTTTCTGAAAGTCAAAAAAACTAATTGCCCGGACAATAATTTCCTACAAACTGACGGGACTCGATGCCGTGGAGCCGCGGTTTGCAGACGTGTTTTCTTAAAGAATTACAATTAGCTTTTGTTCGATGCATTAAATGTATAGAGCTGAAAGGTGAATGTGATGAATAAGGTAGCATTACTTTGATGATGTATTGCTTTAGGCAAGGCCCGCTATACATCAGTACCCTCATATATATCAGTGTAGGATGGAAGAACCACGGTTTTGTTCATATGAGAATGTTTGGCAGGAAGAAGACAGGGATAACATCCGGACAAGGCGTCCGTACAGTGTCACTTATCTCCTGGATGTGTACAGCACCTGAGCGCACAGCAGGCAGCCACATCACAACATATCCTGCACTGTGTCTATTTATACAATGGTTTCCAGGCCAAGGACGGCGTGCAAATATTAACATTAGCCTTGTAAAAAAGTGACTAGTAATGAAATGAAAGGAAGCTGCCCTTATTTTAAAGAAAAAGTTACTTTATAGAAAAGATATCGCAGGAGTATATGTAGGATGGTAGTATACATACGTGGCACCGCACGTAGTCACCCGTAAAAGAGGTGTCATTTCCCCAGCTGCAAGTGGATCCTAGGTTGGTGGGTGGGACCCATTCCTGCACTCCCACATTAGAATAGGAGTGGGAGGTTACCCGGGATATATTCACCCCTAGGGGGAACATAGAGTGGCTAGTCTGAGGAGGAGAGGAGTTGTGACAGTTGGAAAGAGTGTGGAGCGAGGCGGAAGGTTTACCCGGACGGCTCTACGCTGATCCGGAGGAAAGGAGAAAGAGGGTCTTGAGGAGATCCTGAAAGAGGGCGCCCGACACGTTGAGTCTGGGCCCTAGAGAGAAAGGGGAACTCCAGCGTGGAGCGACCATACTCCAGGGGATTCTCCAGTCCACCACTGAACGCCGGGCCCCAGGATCCGGCCAAGGTTTAACTTTGCAGTCGGCAACCGGCTGCTGTGGTCCGTTTATCGCCACAGCACCCTGCCAGATGGAGCGGTCTGCCTGCTTCCTCACCACAAGGGAGGGGAACCCCAAGCCTACCTACACGGAGCCCATGGGTATAGACTCATCCTAGACGGGGAAGAAAGGACACGGGTTCATCAACTAAGGTTACCACGGGACCCACCATACCACCTGGGATCCACTTGCAGCCACCCGTAGAGCTACCTGTTACTTAAACAACTGTTGCTGAACTGTGGACTCTGTATTTGCTACTGAACGTATACAGTAAAGTACCCGGGAGAAAGTGACTTTGCTTGTCTGTGGTTATCTCCATCAACCTGTTCCCTTTCAGGAACGCTGCCCCGGAGGACCAGCTCCACCTGTAGGTAGCTTTGCCATCTCAGCCGCAGTACCATCGACCTCTGGAGGACTGTGGCTGCGCTGGTGACCCATCACTAGGTGCTATAGGTGGCGTCACGTGATAAACTCTAATCTCCTGTACATACACCCCTTATTGAAGTGTCACCCAGGCCATAGGCTCAGGCGCTGCCTTCCGTGACATCCCCGTGAAAGCACCCACTGAGCCTGATACCCGAGTACCCCAGGGCCTGGGACTCTGATACTTTGCTTGTATGTGTGTAAGATTGTGGTGTATGTGTATGTCATGGGAGTGTATGGGTAAGGCCGGTTTCACACCACGGCAAGATCAGGTCTGGGGCTGTCCAGTGGGAACCAGACAGCCCCAGACCTGATTTTGCACTAATGCAGCCGTATGAGGCTGGATGGTTTCCATCTTTCCGGGAGGATCCGGGAGCATGTCGATTTTTAAACCAGACATAAAGACCTTGCTTGCAGCGTTTTTGTGTACGGGGGAAAAATCGGTACAAATCAGATCCTCCCGGATCCGGCGCCCGCTAACATGGGGGTCTAAGGCGCCAGATCCGACATAAAATCAGATTCGAGAGCCAGATGCCGGCTGTTGGAGTTTAGCAGCGAGCGCTTCTAAACTTCTGCACCAGTGTGGCACCCCAAGGGTTAATGTGCCACAGTAACATCACCAAGGGTTAAATCCCCACACAGCCCACAACACTACACTAGAGCCTCCTGGCCAGAAGGGGGAGCTAAATAAAGCTGCTTCCCTATATGTTCTGGGTGGAGAGGAAGTGGCAGTTAGTTCAGTTCCTGGGAAGACTGAGGGAAGGACCTGGGTGTCAAAGAGCTGCGTTAGGCTCACCCCACGGTCCACTGTCCAGTTCCAGGCCAAGCCAGGGTCTGAGGAAAAGGAGACAGAGAAGAGAGGAACACACCTGGGAGACCGAATCCCCTGAGACTTACCCCAGAGAAGCGCAAAGACAGGATACCGGATCCGAAATTGTGCCTGACACAAGCAGCATAGAAAACACCGGATAAGTGAAGATTATAAATATTCACTGTACCACAGCGAAGCAACACGGCGGGGTCAGAAACACAAACCTAAGACTCAAGTTGCCTAGCAAGTTTGGTACCCGTGAGGGAAGACAGGGCCAGCAGCCTAGATAAAGCGGCAGCAGGGCCACACACACTGCGCAGGAGTAGGAAGTCGGATACTTACTGAATACCATCTACAGTAAAGACTTGGAAAACTACAAAACCGTGAGTCTGTGTAATCCTTGCGCTCGAGCCCTACTCTCCCTCACAAACTGTTATCTCTATCACTACCCCTGCCCTGCATCATCCATAGACTATCATCACTACTGCCCCGGGGAACCAGGCTCTGCCTGTGGAGAGCCATTACATCACTGGCTGCCAAACATCATCCACGGAGGTTCTGCAGCAGCGTTGCTCACCCTGACCACATACCACGGGTGGCGTCACGACTATATCCCCTGTAAATAATTCCCAAACCCATTACTTGTGGGCCTGGGACACGGTCCGGACCAAGACCACCGTGATTCCACGTGATACCCCGGTCTGGTACCAAGTACCCCGTGCCAGTGGGCTCCACACCAGGAGCTGTCCCCTGCAGAGATTTCAGGACCACGGCTAGCTAGCTCCCTGCTAGCCGCGATCTTGAAATTCCAGCAGCTGCAGCTATGATATGAGGAATCCGGCTGCAAACTGGACCAGAGGGCATATTTGCCCTCCGGTTCTGTTTCAAAATGTGGTCCGGGGCTGTCCGATTTACACCGGACAGCCCCGGACCTGATCTTGTCGTGGTGTGAAACCAGCCTAAGATGTTCCTGGTGTATATGTAAGACATGGCAGTGTACGGGTAAGACATGGCGGTGTACAGATAAAAAATGGCGGTGAAAGGGTAAGATATTGCTGGTATGTATGTAATTCAACGCTGGTGTATGTGTAAGACGTCTCTGGTGTACATGGAATATGTTGCTGGTGTATGTGTAAGATGTCTCTGGTGTAAGATGCCATATGTGAAAGATGTCTGGTGTACCAGTAAGATGCCATATGTGAAAGATGTCTGGTGTACCAGTAAGATGCCATATGTGAAAGATGTCTGGTGTACCAGTAAGATGCCATATGTGAAAGATGTCTGGTGTACCAGTAAGATGCCATATGTGAAAGATGTCTGGTGTACCAGTAAGATGCCATATGTGAAAGATGTCTCTGGGGTATGTATAAGGCTACTCACACACGGCGTTCTTGCTGTGGTTTTTGTGGATCCGTTTTTTCCAGTGAAATGCAGCGACTCTGGCATCCCAGCAGAGTCAATGTGTATCGACATGTGATATTCAGACAGAACATTTTGTGACGATCCGTTTTTGGACTCACAAACAGATCCTCACTAAGAATGATCATATCAATTAGTGAGGTATTTTTTGCTGCACTAATTACTCACCGTCCCTGTGATGCCATGGTGACCTCCGGTGATGTCCTCATGTCGAGAGGCTGCAGCACCTGTGAGTTCTCTGTTACGTGCTTGTAGGACCTACCTATGTGATTGAGTGATGTCACTCAGTCACATAGTGCAGTGCCAGGTCCTCGAGCAGCGAACAGAGAACTCACAGGTGCTGCAGCCTCTCGACATGAGGACATCACCGGAGGTCACCATGGCATCACAGGGACAGTAAGAAAGTGCATGTGTGCCTCAGTCTGTGTGCCTCAGTCTGTGTGCCTCAGTCTGTGTGTCCCTCAAACAGCAAAAAAGCAGCACAAATGGGTGATGCGTTTGTGATGCTTTTTTGCAAAAAGAGGATCCGTTTTTCGTGCAAAAACTGAACTAAAAACGGATCCTCACAAAACGCAGCAAAGCCGATATGTGTGAATGTAGCCTTACATGCCTCTGATCTAGAGTATGGGAAATACGTGGCCGTGTAAATGTAAGGCTGCGTTCACACAGTGCGTATTTTGACGCGTATTTTCTCCAGAAGAATGTGCGTCTGTATTTCCCAGCAAAGTCAATGGACATTCACTTTTGCCATTCACACGTCGCATATTTTTACGCAGCGTAAAAAAAATGAACATGTCAATTCTTTCCAGTTTTTTACGCGCATATTTTCCATAGGCCCCATTATAAGCACTGGAAATACGCGCGTAAAAAAACGCAGTCGCGTATTTTTACGCGTGCGTAAAAATATGCAACGTGTGAACGCAGCCTTAGCATGTAATACAGTACATCGCTACTGTAAAAGTTTGTTGTGTACATGTAAGTCTGCCTTCACAATGCATGATTTGTACGTCTGTGTGGTTCCTTGAATTTCAAGCATCACACGGACAGGCACTGATCTGTGCCAACGGATGCCAATTGATGCCCCCGGACCGTTTTTTTTTTTTAAAGGATCTGTCATCAGTTAGCAGAGATAGGGGTGAGAGGAGCTGTACCTTGCTTCTGAGCATGCTCAGTACAGCAAAATGGATCAGTTTTTTTTCACAGATCCATCTCCATAGACTGACAGCTACGGATCGGTGTCTGTCCATTTCTGTCCACTTTTTTCAAGGCAGCCCAAAATTGCTACAGTCTCCGATTCTGGGTGCATGTAAAAAACTGACAGAAATAGATCTGTGACAAAACTGACACACACTGATGCCCATATAGGACCAATCCTTGCCCATAGGAATACGTGGGAGGCCAAAACGTATCCGTGGCTATCTGTTTTAAAACGGATAGACACGGATCACAAATCACGCAGTGTGAAGGCAGCCCAAGATGTTATTTATGTACATGTAAGAGTGCTTTCACATCAGCGGTATTGCAATTTTGCGGTAGATCCGGCAGATGTTGCCGGATCTGCCTCGTAACGGCTGAATTGCAAGCCCCATTCGGGTGCGACAAGTATGGTAGCGGTATTGCTGAATTTGGCACTCGCTGTGCTTGTGGAAATGCAAACAAAATGCTGCTAGCAGCACTTTTTTTGGGAGCCACCCGCAAGTGCTGGATTCGTCAATCTCACTTGCCGCACCCGACTGCAAGCCCCATAGAGAATGAATGGGGCTTGCCAGATCTATGCCGCAAGTCGGCCGTTAAGCGGCAGATCCAGAAGATGCATCAACATCTGCCGGATCTACCGCGAAATTGCAATACCGCTGATGTGAAAGGAGCCTTAGATGTCACGGTGTATATGTAAAACATAGCAGTGTATGTGTAAGACATCGCTGGTGTATAGGTAAGACATGGTGGTGTACGGGTAAGATCTCGCCGGTGTACGGGTAAGATGTCGCTGGTCTACAGGTAAGATGTTGCTGGCATACTGGTTTTTTTTTTTTCCGATTAAATTTTTATTAATTTTCACTTTTCAACAATACAAAAACCAAAGCAAAAAAAAAGGAAAAACAACATTTCTATCACAACATATACACGACATTACAAGGTCACCATTATTTATGGTTCCCTATACACATTGTAACAAACGAGGAAAAAAAAAAAAAAAAAAAAAAACATTCATAATCACCACAACATTACAAATACAAGTACAATTTTTAATTTACCGAAAAATTTTCTAACCTTTATAATATTTACACATCAACCATGGTCTCCACATCTTTCGAATTTCTTCCCCTCTGGTTCTAGATTGGTATAACATCATTTCATTTTGACACTGTATATTTAACCTCTCTATTACATTTTTTATAAGTGGAGGGTTCACCTCTTTCCATTTAGTTGCTATCGTCAGACGAGCGGCTATTAGCACATGAGAAACAATGCCTCTCATTTGTTTTGGTAGCCTATTCATACCCATATGTAAGATTACCTGAGATATTTTTAATTGAATTGTTTCCCCAGTGATTTCTTTGATTAATTCTATCAACCCGAACCAGAAAGGCCCTAAGGTCGGGCATGCAAACCAAGTGTGTACCAAGGAACCCACCTGGCCGCACCCTTTCCAGCATAATTTAGAATATTTAGTATTCATTTTTGCTATTCTATCCGGGCATAAATACCACCTCATTTGTGTTTTTTTTATTTGCTCTACATGATTTATACACGCAGTGTATTTTTTAATTTCACTTATACTATTTCCCCATTCTTCCACTGCTAACTCCTCTCCCAGCTCCTGTTCCCATTTTTTCATGTAAGCCAGTTTACTTTCATTCACCGGATTAATTAATATCTTATAACATTTGGATAGACATTTCATGTTATTCCCTCCTGTCATAATTTATCTCAGAATGTCTTCTTCCCTCCCATGCACTCCATTTCCTCTATATTGAACTTTATTCAAACAATGTTTAATCTGTAAATATTGGTAAAAATATCTACGTATTCCCTCAAATTTACCAGCCACTTGATCAAACGGTAATATTCCCATTGGTCCCTCTATTTCTCCTAATGTTTGTATTCCTGCATCCTTCCAATTTTGTAAATTTAAATATGGAACATGCAGTTCTATAGAGAGAATAGATAGTGATGTTCTCATTGACCTACTATGATTGGGGGTTAATGATCTCCAAACTCGTAAAGCCGCTTGCATTGTCAATAATGGCGGCACAAATGTGCTTCGCTGTAATATTTCCGCTTCCATTATAAATCGAGTCGAGCCCCGTCTAGAATAAACCTTCTCAATTTCCAACCATTTATGATCTTTCCGCATATTCCACCAATCGCGGAGCCCTCCTATTATGGACGCTTTATGATATAAACTTAAGTCTGGTATCCCCATTCCCCCTTTATTCATAGGTAGGACTAATGCATTTCTCACTATCCGAGGTTTTTTACCAGCCCAAATAAATTTACTAATCGCTCTTTGCATTTCAGTAATATATTTTTTAGGGATTTCAAGAGGAAGTGATCTAAAATAATACAAAATCTTAGGCAACACTATCATTTTTATGATATTAATTCTTGCTATCCAGGATAGTGTAGTTTGACGTACTTCCTCAATCACCTTTTTAATTTGTTTACAAAGGGTAGTGAAATTCACTGTAATTAATTTCTTTGATGGTGTCAACCTGATTCCTAAGTATTGAAGCCCATCCTCTGACCACTGAAATGCGCACAATTCCTTTATATACTGTTTACTATTTGAGGGTATGGCTATAGGTAGTATTACCGATTTAGCAGCATTTATTTTATAGTAAGAAACTTTACTATATGCTTCTAATTCATTTACTACCGCCTTAATCGATTGTTCTACCCTCTCACAAGAAATGATAATATCATCCGCATACATATGAATTTTATGTGCTTCTTTCCCTACCCTGATTCCCGAAATTAATGGTGAATTCCTGATCCTCTCAGCTAATGGTTCCAAACATAAGGCAAAAATTATTGCTGGCATACTGGTAAGACATGGTGGTGTATGTGTAAGATGTCATTGGTGTACATGTAAAACACGGAGGACACCTCAGCTATGAAACAATTTCTTAAAGGGTCAATGTATGAAATGTCTGAAGGAAGAATGAACTGTCTTTGTTGCCCATAGCAACCAACACCACTTGTGGCTTTGGTTTTTGAAGAGCACAATATAAAATGAGAGCTCTGCTGTGATTGGTTGCTATGGGCAACAGAGACAGGCCTGGTGTAGACACGGCTGTGGCATGGGGCGCGTACATAATGCAGGTGTGTGGGGTCGCGGTGTGACTAGTTGTCACTTGTTGCCCCAGTCACCTGCTGTATGCTGGATGTAGTGTTGATGACCTGTGACCGGTGTGGTCTCCTCTGCCCCAGCCTGCTTCTTTTCTTCAGTTCATTCATCTCCCTGTTATTTCTGTTGTTTTGGCTTCTACTGAAGATTTCTTCATCTTCTGTGGCATCCTGAATGATAATATAATGTGTTTGGGATCAGTATCCATAGTGGACCCGCTCACAGGGCATTATATTTAGCCGGTAGATGTGACTTGTGTACGTACTGTATATACTGATGTAGGCTGTGGACACACCATACAGCCTGGGCTGGAGGAGCAAGCTCTGCTTTTCCTGTTATAGTTTTCTTCAATTCTTATTAATTCAATTTCCAAAAATCTTTTAATACATATACTATTATCAAGTAATAATACCAAGACAGGTTATTAAACTTGGGGTTATTTAGCTTGGAAAAACGAAGGCTTAGGGGTGATCTTATAATCTATTATATAATCACAAATGGGTTTTTTTGCCCCTTTTGAGTCCGCTCACGCTGCGAGTCAGCGTGGTCATGTGGATACGCCCAAAGCATTGGCCGCGCAGCGGCCATTGCGAGCAGTTCTAAGGCGACTCGCTATGCCCACGCAGCGGGCATGGCGAGTCGCCTTAGCAGCGCGAAGCATTGGCCGCGAAGCGGCCATTGCGAGTCAGAGACTCGCTCTGCTAGAATCCCGATGCATGTGCATCGGGCACCCAGCTAGTAATGTATAAATATATGAGGGGACAGTACAGAGACCTTTTTAATGATCTTTTTACTCTTAGGCTGGTTTCACACTACAATTTTTTGCAATCCGACGCAGTCCAATAGAAATCGTACAGCATCGGATCCAAACTGATCCCTGCAATTGGATGCCAAATAGGCATCCGATTCCGACATTTTGCGGGATCAGTTTGGCCGGGTCCTCCTGTCATCTGCTCCTCTCTGCCTCCTGTCACCTGTTCTCCCCTGGTGCTCCCCGCTTCTCCCCTGGTGCTCCCCACTGCTCCCCTGGCTCCCCTGCTGCTCCCCGCTTCTCCCCTGGTGCTCCCCACTGCTCCCCACTTCTCCCCACTTCTCCCCCGGTACTCCCCCTCCTCTCCCCTCTCCTCCGGAATAAAGAATAATAAACCATCTATTCTCACCTGTCCACGAGTCACCCAGCGTCTCCAGCTGTATCTTCTGAATGTAGGACCTCGCGTGATGTTAGTCACATGACCGGTTACCGCGGTAACCGGTCATGTGACTGTGACATCACGGCAGGTCCTACAGGCAGGAGGTGCTGGAGACGCCGGGGGACTCGTGGGCAGGTGAGAATAGATGGTTTATTATTTTTAACTCCCTGCCTTACTTAATTTTACTTCCTCAATGTATGTATATACATTGCGGAAGTAAAATTAGATGGTTAGGAGCAGTTTTAGTGTACCGAGCATGCTCAGTATACTAAAATCGGGTCCGAGGAGACATCAGATGTTTCCTCGGACCCTGCTCCATAGGGCCCCATGTTAAAGGAATCAGGTCGGATCTGGCATAATTGCCATCCGATCTGTCAGATCCGATTTTTTTTTTTTTTTTTTTTTTTTTTTTTCTTTTTTTCTGATTTTTGATTCGGATGCAAAAATCAGAGCAGTCTACGGTTTTTGCACCGGAAGAAATCGGACAAAATCGGATCAGACACGATTCGGATGCCATTTAGTGCACATCCGAATCGGTCCGATCCCCATAGGATTACATGGGGCCAAATTCGGATCCGATGCTGTCCGATTTCTATCGGACAGCGTTGGATTTCAAAAAATCGTAGTGTGAAACCAGCCTTAGGCCTGAGACGAGGACAAGGGGGCATCCTCTACGTCTGGAGGAAAGAAGGTTTAATCATAATCACAGATGCGGATTCTTTACTGTAAGAGCAGTGAGACTATGGAACTCTCTGCCACATGATGTTGTAATGAGTGACTCACTACTAACATTTAAGAAGGGCCTGGATGCCTTTCTTGAAAACTATAATATTACCAGTTATATATACTAGATTCTTTGATAGGGCGTTGATCCAGGGAATTAGTCTGATTGCCGTATCTGGAGTCAGGAAGGAATTTTCCCCAATATGGGGCAATTAACATCTGCCTCATGGGGTTTATGTTTTCCTACAGATGTTAGGGTGTTGGTTGAACTTGATAGTTACACCTTCAACCATAAAAACTATGAAACTATTAATCTTTATATCTGAGATTAAAGAAGTAGAATAAACATCACCAGGACTGGAGTCCTGAATGGCGCAGTGGTCACACGTGTAATCTAGGAGTGAGTAATTACTGATTTTTACTCTGAGCACCAGCCTGCAGGTCTAAAAATTCACCAGAAATCCCGTTAAATACTTTCTGCATCCAGCATTTCCATTATTTCTATTCTGCTCCATCTTGTCCTATTTGGCTTCAGGCCTCATGGACGCTCACTATTCATTTCTTATCTATGGCCTCTGTTATAGAGGTCTACTAGCTGTAGTACCCGGCTACGCCCAGGTTAATAAATAACTGCTGTTAGCTATAACAAAATAGAATTTGACTCTGTCATATTAATGACCTGTAGGAAAATAGAAGCTGAGCTGTGATTGTTGCTATAGGCAGCCTGATAAATCTCCAGCCACAGTAAACCCTCCCCCCGGCCAAGCAGTATATGTTACCTCACACATGCACATAATACAAAGCTCATGTGACTGACATCTGCCTTAATTCCCTATATGGCACATGTGTTGCACATTGGCTGTTTTTAGTCAGATGTTTATGTTTGGAAAATAAAGATAGCATACGTATGAGGCGAGTTGTGTGAGATGATTTGTGCACATCTGTGTCTGTCTGTGTGGTGTGTGTGTGTGTCCCTGGGGGGGGGGGGGTCTGTGTGGTGTGTGTCTCTTTGTGGTGTGTGTGTGTCCCTGAGGGGTGAGTGCATGTGTCCCTATAGGGTGTGTATATGTGTGTGTCCCTGTGGGGGGGGTCTGTGTGGTGTGTGTGTGTGTCTCTTTGTGGTGTGTGTCCCTGTGGGGTGAGTGCATGTGTCCCTATAGGATGTGTATGTGTGTGTGTCCCTGTGGGGGGGAAGGGGTGTGTGTGGTGTGTGTGTCTGTGTTATGTGTCTCTCTTTGTGGTGTGTGTGTGTCCGTTTGGGGGGGGTGTGTCTCTTTGTGGTGTGTGTGTCTCTGTGTTGTGTGTGTCTCTTTGTGGTGTGTGTGTGTGTTTGTTCGAGTGCGTGGTGAGTATCCAATGTTGGTGCTGCACTTTAGCGACTATACACTTGCTGTTACTCTTTGTGTGCGTGTGGTGTGTATACATGTCCCCGTGTGTGGTGAATATCTCATGTTGGGGCCCCACCTTAGTGACTATATGCTGGCATGTGCTGTTAGTCTTTGGTGCTATCATTAAGCCCCTCTTATTCACAACTGTCAACTGGTAACTGTCACTTTTTCCCCATTATGTAGATAGAGGCAAAATTGTTTGGTGAATTGGAATGCGTGGGGTTAAAATTTCGCCTCACAATATAGCCTATGACGCTCCCGGGGTCCAGATGTGTGACTGTGCAAAATTTTGTGGCTGTAGTTGCGACGGTGTAGATGCCAATCCCGGATATACACATACACACACACACACACACACACACACACATTCAGCTTTATATATGAGATGACCATCCAAATAAAGCCACCTAATGGACTCCGTTGATTTATTGTGTAGTATTCTGAGGTCCAGCCAAGGTATCTGTAGCTTTGGACGCTCATGTAGCGATGCATCCTGCATTATTTTTGCTCCAAATGTGACAAATCTTGTTGAAACCACTGGAAGAACTCAGATAAGACCGATCTCATCTGATTGTAGATAATGACATTTAAAGTGACCACTTGATCCAAAGTAAAATGTTCACTATATATATATATATGTCCAGTACACAGACTTGGTGCCTTGCTCTTATCAGCTGCTCTTCTTCCATATTTGAGCTCTGTTTGCCAGTCGGCACGGTGGCTACCTTGGTGTCAGACGACCGTGTGCACAGCATGCTTAGGGGGTCTCAGCCTTGACACCCATTTTGCCTTCTGATGGACCTTCTGTAACCTCCCTGGTTCGTTGGAGGCTAGTGAGGGGTGTCTTGGACGTCGTAAGCATGTGCGCATATCTGAGATATGGCCAAATTATGGATTGACTAACAACCCCCCAGAGTAGTGGCCACAGCTTTCATATAGATGGCATCAGTTGTTACCATTTATAGGGTATTTCTGGTACATTTTTCACCTTGGAATGTAGACTTTTTATAGTTCTTGTGTAGGTGCCAATATTTTGAGTTCTTTGACGTTGATCATAACTGAAACTATAATTGCAGATTGTATTAGATTTCAATGGCCAGCAATATAAATTGGGGATGTTATCAACATTCGTGCACATGAGAAGTTGACATATTACCATATCGGCCAATCCATTTCCTAATTCTAATGGCAGCACTGTGGTCAATGGCTCCTGTATTCTCTTCCCAGTATTGAGGCCTGAACTCGTGCAATGTATTCCAGCACCTTGGCATCCCCGCTCTTGCCTAATAATAAGGACAGACCATTCCGACACTCCATGTTCTTGTTACACATAATGTGGAATATGGCATCCTGTGGGAATTCCTCTATAAGGCAGGAACAAATAAATGAATATCTTTACTGGGATTTCCAAAGGAAACCTACACAAAAAAGGAGATGAGACAATCTTCTGCAGCTCGTTGTCTGGCAGGAATCTAAGTGCATGAAAGTCTGTGAGACTGGGACATGTAACACTTCTTGTCTCTTCTCAGGAGGAACAATGGGTCATACTCCCTTGGAATTCAGCGACTGCTACTTGGACAGCCCGGTGTTTAGAGACAGTCTGAAGGGATATGAACAAGAGCTGGAAAGGACCAATAAATTCATTAAGGATGTGATAAAGGATGGGAATGCTCTTATTACTGCTATAAAAGGTAAGCTGCAAGGTAGGACCGAATCTTTATTCCTTACAGGTGGTTGTACTGTAGGAAGGCTGATCCAATGTTAGGACTAGCACTGATCAGCATATAAAGAGTTTTTATCGGCAATGGGGAAATTTTATCCCCAATACAAAATGGTGTAGCAGGATGGACGCCTTGCTGCCTTTCCTTCTCATGTTTATGTAACTGCTTAACAGCCTCAAATGAATGAATGAATGAACAAACAGACTAGCGGTGGAGCATGTGCACTGCTGTTTTGCTCCTACGGGGAAAGTGCAGGTGCCAGCAGGCGGACACCACAATCAACAAGTTATCATGTATCCTGTTGATAGATGATGACTTGCTTTGACCGAAGAACCCCTTTATCGTGTCTACCCTACATGACCGCTACACACGTGGTTCAACTTGTTGGTACCCCTCGTTTAATGAAAGAAAAACCCACAATGGGCACAGAAATAATTTGAATCTGACAAAAAATTAATAATAAACAATCTATGAAAATGAACAAATGAAAGTCAGACATTGCTTTTCAGCCCTGCTTCCTTAGAATTAAAAAAAAAAATAAGCTCATGAAATAGGCCTGGACGGAATGATGGTACCCTTAAGGCCCTTTTCACATCAGCGTTTTTCGTTGATTGTGGCAGATCCGGCAGATTTACCACATCTGCTGCCTAACGGCCACACTTGTGGCACACTTGCAGCAAGTCCCATGCATTGTCTATGGGGCTTGCGGCAAGTGCCGTTTTGCCGCAATCCGGCAAATCCGGCATTTGCGGACTCGGAAAAAAAAAACGCAGCTAGCAGCGGGTTGTTTTTTCGCAGCCGCAAGTGGCGGATCTGCTGCATCCAGCAGAACCGCACTTGCCACACCTGCCGAAAGCCCCATAGAAAATGCATGGGGCTTGCTGCAAGTGTGCCACAAGTGTGGCCGTTAGGCAGCAGATGTGGTAAATCTGCCACAATCTGCGAAAAACACTAATGTGAAAGGGGCCTAACTTAATATTTTGTTGCACATCCTTTTGAGGCAATCACTGCATCAAACGATTCCTGTAACTGTCAGTGAGACGTCTGCACCTCTGGACAGGTATTTTGGCGACTCTCAAGAGCAAACTGCTCCAGTTGTCTCGTGTTTGAAGGTTGGCTTTTCCAGACGGCATGTTTCAGCTCTTTCCAAAGATGCTCAATAGGATTTAGGTCAGGGCTCATAGAAGGCCACTTCACAATAGTCCAATGTTTTCCTCTTAGCCATTCTTGGGTGTTTTTAGCTGTGTGTTTTGGGTCATTATGCTGTTGATCTGAGACTGAGACCAAGCCTTCTGACACTGGGCAGCACATTTCTCTCTAGATTCCATTGATAGTCTTGAGATTTCATTGTACCCTGCACAGATGCAAGACACCCTGTGCCAGATGCAGCAAAGCAGCCCCAGAACATAACAGAGCCTCTTCCATGTTTTACAGTAGCGACAGTGTCCTTTTCTTGATATGCTTCATTTTTCCGTCTGTGAACACAGAGCTGATGTGTTTTCCCAAAAAGTTCCAATTTTATCTCATCTGTCCATAGGACATTCTCCCAGAAGCTTTGTGGTTTGTCAACATGTAGTTTGGCAAATTCCTGTCTGGCTTTTTAATGATTTTTTTTTTTTTTTTTTTTTTTTTTTTTTTTATAACAATGGTGTCCTCCTTGGTCGTCTCCCATGAAGTCCACTTTGGCTCAAGCGACAACGGATGGTGCAATCTGACACTGATGTTCCTTGAGCTTGAAGTTCACCTTTCATCTCTTTAGAAATTTTTCTGGGCTCTTTTGTTACCATTTGTATTATCCGTCTCTTTGATTGGTCAACAATTTTCCTCCTGCAGCCTTGTCCAGTGAGGTTGGCTACAGTCCCATGGATCTTAAATTTCTGAATAATATGTGCAACTGTAGGCACAGGAACATCCAGCTGTTTGGAGATGGTTTTATAACCTTTACCTTTTACATGGTTGCCTATAATTTTCTTTCTAATCTCCTGAGATAACTCTTTCCTTTGCTTCCTCTGGTCTGTGTTGACTGTGGTACACACCATGTCACCAAACAGCACAGTGGGTATCTGTAGCCTTATATACAGGCCCACTGACTGATTACAAGATTGTAAACATCTGTGATGCTAATTAGTGGACACACCTTGATTTAAAATGCCCCTTTGGTCACATTATTATCAGGGGTACCACCATTTCTGTCCAGGCCTATTTCACGAGTCTAATTGTTTAAAAAATTCTGTGGAAGCAGGGTTAAAAAGCAATGTCAGACTTTCATTTGTTCATTTGTATAGATTTTTTATTTATTGCTTTTGTCAAATTCAAGTTATTTCGGTGATCATTGTGGGTTTTTCTTTCATTAAACAAGGGGTACCAACAATTCTGACCATGTGTGTGTATCTACATATACATATAGTCATGCTTTATATGTGCCTTACTGCACCCATCTAGAAAAATGAGAATGTGCATAGGGTCTTATCCCACTTAGGGCCCTTTCACATCAGCGTTTTTTTTCAAATCGCGGCAGATGCGGTGAAAAAAACGCATCTGCCGCGATTACCGCATACCGGCTGCACTTGCGGCGCGGTTGCGGTTTTTGCCATGCAAAGTATAGGCGGACTTGCGGCAGGTGCGGCAAGTGCGGTTTTGCACTTGCGGCAGGTGCGGCCGCAAAAAAAACCGCGGCTGACCGCGGTTTTTTTCGCGGCCGCACCTGCCGCAAGTGCAAAACCGCACTTGCCGCACCTGCCGCAAGTCCGCCTATACTTTGCATGGCAAAAACCGCAACCGCGCCGCAAGTGCAGCCGGTATGCGGTAATCGCGGCAGATGCGTTTTTTTCACCGCATCTGCCGCGATTTGAAAAAAACGCTGATGTGAAAGGGCCCTTAGGAGACAATTCACGTACAGTATAAAAACTGCTCATCTGG
This sequence comes from Allobates femoralis, assembly GCA_033576535.1. Taxonomy (NCBI): domain Eukaryota; kingdom Metazoa; phylum Chordata; class Amphibia; order Anura; family Aromobatidae; genus Allobates; species Allobates femoralis. The sequence continues at coordinate 70,127,107 of JARQOC010000008.1, forward strand.
TTCGGTTCTGTAGCCCACAACCAGCTTGATCGCTCAAACCTAGCAGCCGCAGCAAGGACCACACTTCCACAATATGGGGATGAAACTCTATCTGGGACCAAGTGCCTCCAGGTCCGCGCCGCTGCCTCAAAGGGATATCAAAGACAACGGAATGCTTTGATTAAAGTAATCTTCTGCTTCATTTTCCGGCGCGTTTCGGAGCTTATATCCCAGCTCCTTCCTTCATAACTCAGACGCACCTGATTTGTGTTCTAGTGTGCCTTTCCCTAATACAAGCTTATTGGAGCTCGAGGAGTCACCGAACATTTCCCATAATGTCTGTTTCAGTGGTTATTGCTCTGAATTGATTCACCTTCTGCGGTTTGACTCCCGGTTCCTGGGATCATGATGTAAGTCACAGAGCGATTCCCATCTAGCTATGTATGAAGAATAACGCACCGCTTGTCGGATAACCGTATAGAACAGTATAGCTAATTGCCTTGAAGTTTATAAAGCCTTCTGATATGTTTGTAACCCTCAGTATAAAGATTAATAGAGTCTTGTGTTTCATTTGTGTAGTTTAGGATTGATCTCAGTAACACAGAGTAAGAGCTGGTCATGCCATATGTGAACTGTCTGGGCCTGGTGTTATTTTCCGGAGTCGTCGTCATACTGGGCTTTTTCCCTTGTTAGGCTTTGTTGCTGGTCTTTACCTGAGTATGTGCCTGAGGTGTATAGAAACAAAGAGTCTGTGTGTTGTAACACCAGGAAATAACGCAGCACAGTAACCGTATCTACACAACTACATTTTCATGTCAAAAATCAAAAATATCCATTGTCCTGAATAACATAACTATCACTTATTTCTGTCGCCTTGTAACACCTTTAAAAGGAATGTATCAACTGACGTGTTTGTATAGGTGCGTGTGTACTAAATAATTATATAACATTTCCAATCCTTTCTGAATCATCCTGTACATAAGTATTACAGTGTATATGTGTATGTGTGTATAATATATAGTGTAAGGCTGCATACTCGTGATCAGTATATGCAGCGTTTTGGACGCAGCGTCTTGCCGTTGCATCTAAAACGCTGCATAGTACAGTATAAGCATACATTCAAGAAATCCCATCTTCACTATGCTTAACCCGACTGCAACAATCTGACAGCTGCGGTGCGGGTTGCCAGCAATCCGCTTCTCCGTTGCATGTTCATTTCATGCTGCGGAGTCGGAAGCGGCTCCCATCAGGTGACTGCAGGGACCGGCCACCCCGCACCGCAGCTGTCAGATTGTTGCAGTCGGAACGAGCTGCGTCCAACACGCAGCTTCTCCGGACTGTGGGCACACAGCCTAATAGTGATTCATAAAGGTGGTGAATTTTTTTAACAGCTGAGAACATATACCGTATATACTCGAGTATAAGCCAAGGCCCCTAATTTTCTGGTCATCATAATGGGAGACCCAGACAATGGGGTTTAGGGCACTGCCCTCCGGAGGTCACACTAGGTACTACAAGTTTGTAGACACCGCCCCCTCCGCTTATAAACCCCTACCGCAGGGAACATCCTCAGTTTTAAACTTAGTGTGCTCGGAGGATCACGCTTTGCTTGCACTTCACTGCATTCTCACTACTTTCGTGATGGCGTCTGAAGACAAGGTAATAAGGTCCCAGTCGGGACCGGTGACAGCCTCCCCGCTCACCCTTAGTGGCACACGCTGGTGGAGGTACCGGAGGGCCTAGGGCCTGGACACCTGGTGTTCTCCCGGTACGCTGTTACACTCCTCTCCATCCCTCTCTGGGGGGCTCTGGTGAGTGGGAGATGGGAGCCTTGCACAGCTCCGCTCCGTCCGAGGCCTCCCTAAATGGTGCTTACAGACCGGACTGGAGCCAGCCCAGTCCGAGGCCTCCCTAAATGGTGCTTACACTCCGGACTGGGCTGAGCGGCCCAGTCTGAGGCCTCCCTATATGGTGCTTACACTCCAGACTGGTGCTGCACCCCCGTCCGAGGCCTCCCTGAATGGTGCTTACAGACCGGACCGGCACTGAGGCACTCTGTGTCTCCTGTGTGCCTGGGGGTAGTGTCTGGCACTTTATGTGTTTCATGACACTCAGACCGCGAGTTGCCCTCGGGCCCGCGGTTCTGCGGGTGTACCCTGTGCTGGGGTCACCCTGGCTGACCGCCCTGTGTGTCACAGGGGCTGAGGCCGTAGGCTGCGGATGTGTGATATGTATTTGCAGTCTGTGTACAATGTTTTTTACACTGTTTCCCGCCCTGCGGGCTCCAGCTCCCTCATGAGAAGGATGCTTGGAGGATGGGATGCAGCCCGTGCGGTGACGTCACCGCGGGGCGTGTGCGTGTGTTTCCCGCGTGTCTTCGGCGCCGCCCACAGTTTCTCTGTCGGCGGCCATCTTTACCCTCACTTCCCGGCTGGGAACTGTATGCAGCGTGCGTCTGCACTCCAGGAGGGGAGACCGGAAGACGGCGCGGAGGTCACACACACACACCGCTCCCTCATACCGCTTTACAGCGGTCGGTAAGCCACCGGGATCTCCGGTTTTATTGTCTGCAATTGGGCTTATCTACCCCTACTGTGGCCATGTCCTCAGTTAGGAAGCTTGCTGCTAAGGCGGCCGAGGCCACCGTTACATGTGCTACGTGCAATGGAACACTGGTGGAGGGGTCCTGCAATAACTGTGGACGCCCAGAGGCCCGGGCTGCAACTACTGGGTCAGCAACCCCGGTGCTATACCCCGAGGTTCAGGTGATCTCAGGGCCTTGGGAGACTCAGAACAGGATCAATGAATCTCTGTTGTCTCAGCTGTCCTCCATGTCGCAATCCCTGGAGGCACTTAATAGGAGACTGGATAGCCCAGCTACTCCTTCCAGTTACCCCCGGGTGTCTCCCTCTTCTGCTGTGAGACCCCTTAAGCGGGCTCGTTGTGAGGCTTCACCCGAGCTCCAGACTCTCTCTGAGGAGGAGCGTTCCTCTGATGGTGAGGAAGATGATGGGGGTTCGACTTTCGGGTCTGTATCTGTGTCTGAACCACCAGATGGGGTGGAGGATCTGGTGTCCTCTATCAACGAGACCTTACGTCTCGTGACACCCCCTGAGGAGGTGACGGTGCACCCGAAGGAGGTCTATCAATGGCTGCGGCCGGAGGCTAGACCAAGTGGCTCCTTTATGGACCATACTAATTTTGGAAGGGTGATTAGAGCCCCCAGGTTACATCCTGGGCGGCGTTATGTCCGCAAACCCAAGGACAACCGCTTCCCCTTTCCCCAGGAGGTGCTTCAGGAGTGGTCGCAGTCCCCGAAGGTGGATGCTTCCATGACCAGGATTGCTGCACGCTCCCTTTTCTCTGCCTCTGATAGCTCCTCACTGAAGGATGCTACTGATAGACAGGTCGAGCAACTCGCCAAGTCTTCCTATGAGGCGGTGGGGTCGTCATTTGCCCCTAACTTTGCCACGGTCTGGACCTTACAAGCGATTACTACCTGCTTGGATGGTATCACTGACCTGGCAAGGTCCAGTCCAGAGGTCCTGGCACTTACCGAGAGGGCGAGGGCCTATGCGGACTACGCCAGAACGGCGACTCTGGAAACTGCCACTCGCTCAGCTGTGGCTTCGGCCAATGCTATAGCGATCCGCAGGTTGTTGTGGCTACGTCTTTGGGACTCAGATGCCACATCTAAGAAGATTCTGCAGAATCTTCCGTTCTCTGGTGACAGGCTTTTTGGCACAGAGCTGGACAAGCTAATTAAGGATTCTGCTGAGTCTAAAATACCGCAGAATAAACCTAAGCCACGGTATACCGTTAAGAGGAACCCAAAACAGTGGTCCTTTCGGTCCAGCTCACAGTCATCAGCACCGTCCGCTCGCACGGACCGAGGGGGCAAGCCCGCTTCTCAGTGGCGCTCTAAGAGTCGTCCAAAGAAGCCGGCGGGGGCAGCAGCTGCCACCCCCAAACCCGCCTCTACATGACTCGCTCTCTCTTCCTGCCTCCCCACAGGTGGGGGGCCGCTTGTCTCGCTTTCAGGACGAGTGGCTGCTTCACGTTCCAGATCAGTGGGTTCGAGACGTGGTCTCGCGAGGTTACAGGATAGAGCTGACGTCAAAACCGATATCCCGATTCCATCGGTCGGTCCCCTCCCCAGAAAAAGCTCAGGCCTTTTCTTTGGTGTTGGAGGGACTCCGCAGAGACGGAGTGGTGGTCCCGGTGCCTTCCGGGGAGAGGTTCAGGGGTTTTTACTCCAACCTCTTTATCGTCCCAAAGAAGGACGGATCCTTCCGCCCGGTTCTGGACCTGAAGTTGTTCAACCGCCACGTGCTGGTTCGGAAGTTCCGTATGGAATCACTGCGCTCAGTGATCGCGGCTGTGTCACAGGGGGACTTCTTGGCGTCCATAGATATCAGAGACGCTTACCTTCACGTGCCCATTGCACCGGCTCACCAGCGTTGGTTGAGATTTGCAGTGGGGGAGGAACACTTCCAATTTGTGGCGCTGCCGTTCGGCTTGGCCTCGGCACCACGGGTGTTCACAAAAGTGATGGCCTCTATGATGGCTCTCCTGCACGTGCAGGGCCATGCCGTCATTCCCTATTTAGACGACCTGCTGGTCAGGGCGCCATCGGAACACCTCTGTCAAGCGAGCCTAGATGTGACCATGCGGTCTCTGGAACAATTCGGTTGGCTCCTCAATGTTCAGAAGTCAACCTTGGTTCCGACCCAGTCCTTGACTTATTTGGGCATGGACTTCAACACGTCCTCAGCCCTGGTGTCTCTGCCACAATCCAAACAGGTGGCGATCCGATCGGGAGTACAAGCAGTGCTCCTGTCACCACAATCGTCCCTTCGTGGGTTGATGAAGCTGGTGGGTCGCATGGTGGCGGCGATAGAGGCGGTGCCGTTTGCACAATTTCGCCTCCGTCCTCTCCAGCTGGAGATACTACGCAGGTGGGACAAGAGGACGATCTCACTGAATCGGCTGGTGACACTGTCACAACCGACCCGAGATTCCCTGCAGTGGTGGCTTCAACCACATCACTTGTCGCGGGGCCGGTCCTTCATCAAACCGTCATGGTTAGTGGTGACCACCGACGCCAGTCTGAAGGGCTGGGGTGCGGTGTTCTTACACCACAGGGCCCAAGGCCTCTGGACTCTGTCGGAGTCGGCATTACAGATCAACGTGCTGGAGATCAAGGCGATCTATCTAGCACTCCTGGCCTTTCAGAGATTCCTCTCAGGACATCCCATCCGGGTTCAGTCCGACAACGCGACGGCCGTCGCTTATATAAATCATCAAGGAGGAACCAGGAGTGCAGAGGCTCTGGCCGCAGTCCACCGCATCCTATCCTGGGCGGAGGACAACAACTGCTTGATCTCCGCAGTTCACATCCCAGGGGTCGAAAACTGGGAGGCCGACTATCTGAGCAGGCAGGGGATGGACGCCGGAGAGTGGGCCCTTCATCCAGACGTCTTTCGGGACATCTGCAGCAGATGGGGCACTCCGGACGTGGATCTGATGGCCTCACGGCTGAATCATCAGGTTCCGCAATACATGGCGAGGTCATGGGACCCCCAGTCGTTGGGAGCGGACGCCCTGATCTTGACTTGGTCCAGATTCACTCTACCATATGTGTTCCCTCCTATGGCTCTGATTCCCAGGGTGCTGTGAAAAATCAGGTCGGAATGCAGGGTAGCCATTCTAGTGGCTCCAGACTGGCCCAGGAGGTCCTGGTATCCGGACCTGTGGCAACTGTCAGGCGGACACAGGTGGGCTCTTCCAGAACGCGCAGATCTTCTCGCGCAAGGCCCATTCTTCCACCTCAATTCCAAGGCCCTCAGATTGACTGCATGGCTCTTGAGGCCTGGCTGCTGACATCCAGGGGGTTCTCCCCTACAGTGGTTGCCACTATGAATCGGGCTAGAAAGCCAGTTTCCAGGAAAATGTACCACAGGACGTGGAAAATCTTTTTTACCTGGTGTGCCTCTGGGGGCCGGTCCCCGTGGCCCTTGTCCATCCCGACATTGTTGGCATTCCTACAGTCGGGTTTGGAGTTGGGATTATCCCTTGGCTCCTTAAAGGGTCAGGTCTCAGCACTTTCTGTGCTGTTTGACAGACGATTGGCGCTTCTCCCGAAGGTCCGTCAATTTCTGCAGGGGGTGTCGCGGATGGTTCCACCCTACAAAAGACCTCTGGATCCGTGGGACCTTAACATGGTCCTGGCGGCATTGCAAAAGCCGCCATTTGAGCCTCTGAGGGAGGTTTCCCTTTCTCGTCTGTCCCAGAAGGTGGCTTTTCTGGTGGCGATTACATCTCTGAGGAGGGTCTCAGAATTGGCTGCACTATCGTGCAAGTCTCCCTTTCTGGTGGTTCACCAAGACAAGGTGGTGTTGCGTCCACGGCCGGAATTCTTGCCAAAGGTGGTTTCAACGTTTCACCTGAACCAGGAGATTGTTCTCCCATCATTTTGCCCCGCTCCCGTTCATCAGGTTGAGCGCGACCTCCATACTCTGGATCTCGTGAGAGCTATACGCATTTATGTGTCCAGAACCGCCTCCTTTAGGAGTTCGGATTCTTTGTTTGTTCTTACGACGGGTCGCTGTAAGGGGTCCGCGGCTTCAAAGTCAACCTTAGCCAGGTGGATTAAGGCTTCCATTCAAGAGGCTTACCGGTCTTCTGGTTTGCCTCTCCCGGTGGGATTGAAGGCTCACTCTACCAGAGCCGTAGGTGCCTCATGGGCCTTGCGACATAGAGCATCTGCTCTACAGGTGTGTCAGGCGGCCACTTGGTCCAGCCTGCACACTTTCTCTAAGCACTATATGGTGCATGCCCATGCCTCTGCGGATGCAAGTTTGGGCAGGCGGGTTCTCCAGGCGGCGGTTGCCCACCTTTAAAGGGAACCATGTGTTATCCGTCTTGTTGAGGAACTCTTCCCGCCCTGGGGTATTGCTTTAGGACATCCCCATTGTCTGGGTCTCCCATTATGATGACCAGAAAAAAGAGAATTTTGTTTACGTACCGTAAATTCTTTTTTCTTTAATCATCAATGGGAGACCCAGTACCCACCCAGTTGTTCCTTTGTTTGTTTTGCATTGGCTCTGTTCTCTGTTGAGACAGTGTTTGCCGGGTTGTTGAACCGTTTGTGCACGGTGTTCTTCCCGATGTTTCGGGTGTGGTTTATTTTCCTCCTCGCAGCTTGTAGACCAAACTGAGGATGTTCCCTGCGGTAGGGGTTTATAAGCGGAGGGGGCGGTGTCTACAAACTTGTAGTACCTAGTGTGACCTCCGGAGGGCAGTGCCCTAAACCCCATTGTCTGGGTCTCCCATTGATGATTAAAGAAAAAAGAATTTACGGTACGTAAACAAAATTCTCTTTTTTACCCCAAAAACTGGGGAAACCTATTGACTCAAGTATAAGCCTAGGGTGGGAAATGCAGAAGACCCCATCCTGATATATAACCCCTCATCACTGATATATAGCACCCCCATCACTGTTATACAGCAATCGTCACTGTATACAACCCCTCATCACTGGTATATAGCGCCCCATCATGGTAAATGGCCCCTCATCCTGGTATATTCCCCCATCACTGTAATATATTGCCCCATCACTGTACATAACCCCCCATCATTGGTATATAGCCCCCAATCACTGGAATAGCACCCCCAGCAATGGTATATGCTGAAGAGGGAGAGAATGATTGGCAGCGGTGGGCAGATTACACATGCAGGGGGTGTGAATCTGCCCTTGGCTGCAGCCCCTAGCCACCTCCTTAGTGGCTGTAGCATGTAAGTTTTCTAAGTGTATTATCTCGGGTACAGGGCTGCTCAAGTGCTGGGGGACCCTTTGTCTGCATGCTGCAGACATGCTGTATCCAGTGCTGTAATTAGATCACCATGCCTGGTTTGGTGACAGGTCCTCTTTAATATCTGCAAGGAAGGGTGGCCAGTGACCGTATCCTCTACAGAAATAAGTGACCATAGGCTTCATGCTTGCTCAATGCACAGGATGCCTTTACTGTTGGTAAGTCTCGTGCTTGAAATGAGCACATGGTTTACTGAGCCCAAACTTCTAACATTGTGGCTATTGCCCTTCCCACTCAGGTGAAATATGACAAGTGTGTCCTCTTCTTATATGCCTGGCAAGTTGATGCCAAAGTCATGGTGTTTGGGTGTATGTTCTGCTTTCTCCTGAAGAAGATGTCATCTGTGTGTTTTACAACACAGACCTTTTCATCACCCTTTTGTCTGTGGCACCTGTAGGGCCGTACTTGTCAGGACTATGTACATGGCTGAAATATTCGTCACTGTCCCTTATGGAGTATTTGGGTGGCCTGCACATTCCCCATCACATAGACACCCAATAGTGTAGAACTGCTGCACCCAACACAATATTTCTATGCAGATCACATTTACCAAATGTATTCAGAAAGTTGTGCTGCCACAGCACCAACAGCTCTTCCTTACGTCTATGTCGCCATCTTATGTCGTCACACTGTACAAGCACATGTTGTACTTGCGATGCTTAGGTTCTATGGCAATAAAGCCAGTTATGCTTTGATTGTCAGCCTCTTACCACTGATCTTACTTCACCTACAGGCCTTTATTACTTTTGCACCATTGTGATTATTTATTTATATAGCTCCATTAGATTCCATGGCGCTTTACTTATGAAGAGGGCAGAACACGGACAAATGCAGTAAATATGGACAATCACGTTTTACAGATACAGGAGGAGGGGCGGCCCTGTGCACGAGGGCTCAGTGGATCCTTTGTGGATCCCCTTGTAAGCTTTGTAGTATAAACTAGGAGTAGAGACAAGCAATCACTTCTTTGTTTCTAGACATAAAGAGTTTTGTAGACATTGATGACTTTCTGACCAAATTTCTAGAAAAGCCCTAAATTGTTCTGTACAGACATCCAGTGGGAGAAATAATTATTGAACGTGTCTCCAATTTTCTTAGGCTGTCTTCACACTGCAGTTTTTTCACTGATCAGTGTCCATCAGATTTGTGTGTCAAAACCAGGAGAGGAAGCAGGAGAGGATCTTTCAGGGAAAAAGTATAATTGAAAGATTGACACCTGTTCTGGGTTTTGGAGACACTCCTGGTTTTGGTACACAAACTGGATGGACACTGATCAGTGAAAAAACTGCAGTGTGAAGCCAGCCTAAGTAAATATATTTCTAAAGATCCTATTGACATGAATTTCTCACAAGATGTCGGTAACAATCCATTCAATCAGCACAGGCAAAAAAGTCAAACCAAATATGTCCATAAATTATGTGTAATAACGAGAGATGACACAGGGAAAAAGTATTGAAAAGAGGGGAGAAAAGCCCACGGAATATTATGACACCAGCTGAAATCAATCAGTAATTAGAAAGCAATCCTGCCACTTAGTGACAAATAATATCAACTGGTTCAACTGATAGCCTATCAAAAGGTGTCTCCTTACCAAAGTGCCACACAAGAAACATCTCATGATCAGGGATAAGCGAGCCGAACTTAAAAGCTCAGTCTTTAATATTCTTTGTACCAAATACAGACTTTACAGAAAAAAAGAATCAGTGTTAAAGTTCAGAGGTCAGGCGCTTTACATATGCAAACAACTGAAGCAAGCATCAATGTGCTCGGGTACACATGGTGCAGTGTTTGAACGGCTCACACTGAGGGTAAAGTCAGTGTTATCGGAGACAGAGTATACCTCCCTCCATTACAAATTACAAAACCTCACACTCCATCTGACGGATGTGTTTTAATATGACTGGCTGTTTGTGGGCAGGGATCTGACCTGCCCAATCACTGGCTTGCAGTCACTTCCACGGGTCCGCTCCGCTCTTCATAATGGGTAATAAAACCAGTCCGTAGAGATGAGCTGATCCGTGGAAGTTCAGAGTCTGTGGGTTCAGCCAAACATTAAACCGAGTTCTGTTCTAGACTGAAACGTGACCCAAACCTCAGTGGAAGTCACTGATTGAGCAGTTTGGCTCTCCTCCCCACATACAGCCAGCCATAAACAACGCACTTCTGGGGGAAGGAGGGAGGGCAGGGTTTTATCACTTTCACTCAGACCAATAACGCTGATTTTTTTCCCCAGTGTGAGCCGTTCAAACACTACTAGCAATTTTTCACGGCGCACTGTAATCTGACAGTAGCCGCCGGCTTTTTATGATTGGAAGTAGCAGAGCCGACAATGTGCGCCTTCTGTTAACTGACTGCTTTAACCCCTGCAGTTCAAAGGTAATGTGCTACATGGATCCAGGGGTGTGTGGGCACTCCCTGGGGCCATGTGTCACAATATTATTAACCCCTACAACACCGGCTTGATAGCCGCTGCTGCTACTGTGTGTCGACATGTAGCACACAGCTGCAGGAGCGGCTTTTACATGTTGAATCACACACAAATTTAATATATAAAAGTTACAAAACTAATTTTACATACTATAATGTGCCAGGGCTGCTGTAACGGTATTGCTCAGCATTGGATGGAAAAATCTTCCTCCGATACTGGCGCAGTGCCAAAATGGATATCGTTCTCGATATCCTTGTGTGTGACAACGCACAAACGATATATACATATTGTTGGTACGATGTCTACCACGTGACCTTTGTAAGGATATCGTTAATGATATCCTAGCGTGTAAACCCACCATTACTCCAGTCACTATACATTGCTTGACATTCTGCAGATTGCTGCAGTCTTCACACTCTAGAAAAACAACACCTGATACTGAGTACCATGCAAGTAAAATGTATTTTATTTAGAAAAAATTCTAAAAGCAGGATAAGAGAGGGTTAGTCCACGATGGTACACCAAGTAAAGAATTATCAAAATAGGACGGTGTTTAAGTCAAAGTGTGAAATCAGGAGCAAGCTTAAACAACCGGGAAACAGTGCTCAAATTGATGTTAAAATTATACATAGCTCCTGCCCAGAAATGAAATTCATAGTGTACCCAGAGCCTAAATACACACTGGATCATTAATGAAATAGTGCCGAAGTACAAACAATAAAGTTCATAACACATCACTTGATCCAGTTTGCTAGTACCCCAGGTTGTATCAGGAAATTGTGGCCAGGAACGAAGTCATATTCCCAGAGACATTACTCCTATTCTGCAAACAATATTCCCCATCACATATATGAAATAATACAGGTGTCCATCAGAGCCCACCCGATGGGGAGAGGGAGCCCTACGTACGTTTCACTTACAATTAAGCAAGTTTCATCAGGGGCCGGTATTCTTATCCAGTACCAGTATGTCTTGCACAGTGTCGCGCTCATAGGGCCAGTTAGGTTCTGGTGTGAGCGACGCACATCTTGCATTGCCAAACTGGACTTTGTTCTTGATAGTCTTCACACTCTGCCTGAGGCGGCTCAACTGACATGTGAACGCTGCGGGTGATCAGAAGCACCATTAGCTGCAGCAGTCACGTCACGTCCCCTCTGGTCAAAGCCAGGAGACCAGTGAGAAATCTAAGCAGAGACACAATGGGATTCTTCTCCATTTTAATACCATCATTCGCCTTTATTGTAAAGAAAATAAAGTGTAGGATCCTTCCTGAGCTCCGTGCTGTGTGGGGGCTGTGAGCAGGTGGGATGAGGCACACTTTTCCATCTGGCTTTTGCAGTTCTTGGTTTTCCTTGTGCACAGTGTAATTATACAGCATCGAGAACATTGTGCAGCCGCGGAGCCTTCTGCTATTTTCGATCTCTAGTTGTTGCCATGGATATCTGTACATTGCAGGTAAGTTGGAGTGATGTCTAATGGAAGCAGAGCTGCACTACAGTGGATTCACGGATCACCGTGCACCTCCAGCTGTATGGAGCCTACATGACGGTGGCCATGTCTATCTCTATATATTCCACAAATTTCCCAGTCAGATGTCATACTGAGCTCACTGAATGATCCTCATGTAAAGGGGTCGGTCACTCTCATGTTAGTGCAGTTTTCCTCAGACACTGACCAGCACTTCTGCCTATACAATGGCTGCTGGTGGAGAAGTGAGTTACCAGTCTGGTCCATAAAATGGCTGCTGATGGAGAAGTAAGTGACCTGTCCATACAATGGCTGCTGGTGGAGAAGTGAGTGACCAGGCCGATCCATACAATGGCTGCTGGTGGAGAAATGAGTGACCAGACCGGTCCATACAATGGCTGCTGGTGGAGAAGTGAGTGACCAGACCGGTCCATACAATGGCTGCTGGTGGAGAAGTGAGTGACCAGACCAGTCTATACAATGGCTGCTGGTGGAGAAATGAGTGACCAGACCGGTCCATACAATGGCTGCTGGTGGAGAAGTGAGTGACCAGACCTGTCCATACAATGGCTGCTGGTGGAGGAGCAGTGACCAGACCAGTCTATACAATGGCTGCTGGTGGAGAAATGAGTGACCAGACCAGTCCATACAATGGCTGCTGGTGGAGAAATGAGTGACCAGACCAGTCCATACAATGGCTGCTGGTGGAGAAGTGAGTGACCAGACCAGTCCATACAATGGCTGCTGGTGGAGGAGCAGTGACTAGACCGGTCCATACAATGGCTGCTGGTGGAGAAGCAGTGACCAGACCAGTCTATACAATGGCAGCAGAGGCAGGAGCAGTGACCAGACCGGTTCATATAATGGCTGCTGGTGGAGGAGCAGTGACCAGACCGGTCCATACAATGGCTGCTGGTGGAGAAGTGAGTGACCAGACCAGTCCATACAATGGCTGCTGGTGGAGAAGTGAGTGACCAGACCGGTCCATACAATGGCTGCTGGTGGAGAAGTGAGTGACCAGACCAGTCCATACAATGGCTGCTGGTGGAGAAGTGAGTGACCAGACCAGTCCATACAATGGCTGCTGGTGGAGGAGCATGTGACCAGACCAGTCTGTACAATGGCTGCTGGGGGAGGAGCAGTGATCAGACCGGTCCATACAATGGCTGCTGGTGGAGAAGTGAGTGACCAGACCTGTCCATACAATGGCTGCTGGTGGAGGAGCATGTGACCAGACCAGTCTGTACAATGGCTGCTGGGGGAGGAGCAGTGATCAGACCGGTCCATACAATGGCTGCTGGTGGAGAAGCAGTGACCAGACCAGTCTATACAATGGCTGCTGGAGAAGGAGCATGTGACCAGACCAGTCTACACAATGGCTGCTGGGTGAGGAGCAGTGATCAGACCGGTCCATACAATGGTTGCTGGTGGAGAAGTGAGTGACCAGACCGGTCCATACAATGGCTGCTGGTGGAGGAGCAGTGACCAGACCAGTCTATACAATGGCTGCTGGAGAAGGAGCATGTGACCAGAGCAGTCTATACAATGGCTGCTGGGGGAGGAGCAGTGATCAGACCAGTCCATACAATGGTTGCTGGTGGAGAAGTGAGTGACCAGACCAGTCCATACAATGGCTGCTGGTGGACAAGTGAGTGACCAGACCGGTTCATACAATGGCTGCTGGTGGAGGAGCAGTGACCAGACCAGTGTATACAATGGCTGCTGGAAGAGGAGCATGTGACCAGACCAGTCCATACAATGGCTACTGGAGAAGGAGCATGTGACCAGAGCAGTCTATACAATGGCTGCTGGGGGAGGAGCAGTGATCAGACCGGTCCATACAATGGTACTGGTGGAGAAGTGAGTGACCAGACCAGTCCATACAATGGCCGCTGGTGGACAAGTGAGTGACCAGACCGGTTCATACAATGGCTGCTGGTGGAGGAGCAGTGACCAGACCAGTGTATACAATGGCTGCTGGAGGAGGAGCATGTGACCAGACCAGTCCATACAATGGCAGCAGAGGCAGGAGCAGTGACCAGACCGGTTCATATAATGGCTGCTGGGGGAGGAGCAGTGACCTGACCAGTCCATACAATGGCTGCTCGGGGAGAGCAGCGACCAGACCAGTCCATACAATGGCTGCTGTGGGAGGAGCATGTGACTAGACCAATGCATACAATGGCTACTGGGGGAGGAGCATATGACGAGACCAGGCCATAAAAATAGCTACTGATGGAGGAGCATGCGTGTGCATAGATGCCAAACATGCACTTTTACTGTTATCTACAGAGGGTACGGAAAGTATTCAGACCCCTTTAACTTTTTCACTCTTTGTTTCAGTGCGGCCATTTGGTAAATTGAAAAAAAGTTTATTTTTTTTCTCATTAATGTACAGTCTGCGCCCATCTTGACTGAAAAAAAACAAAAATGTAGAAATTTTTGCAAATGTAATAAAAAAAGAAAAACTGAAATATCACATGGTCATAAGTATTCAGACCCTTTGCTCATTATTGGGTAGATGGACCTTTTGAGCTAATACAACCATGAGTCTTTTTGGGAATGATGCAACAGGTTTTTCACACCTGGATTTAGGGATCCTATGCCATTCTTCCTTGCAGATCCTCTCCCGTCAGGTTGGATGTGAGCATTGGTGAACAGCCATTTTCAGGTCTCTCCAGAGATGCTCAATTGGGTTTAGGTCAGGGCTCTGGCTGTGTCAGTCAAGAATGGTCACAGTTGTTCTGAAGCCATTCCTTTGTTATTTTAGCTGTGTGCTTATCATTGTTTGTCGGAAGATGAACCTCCGGACAAGTCTGAGGTCCAGAACACTCTGGAAGAGGTTTTCATCCAGGATATCTCTGTACTTCGCCGCATTTATGTTTCCTTCAATTGCAACCAGTCGTCCTGTCCCTGCAGATGAAGAACATGATGCTGCTGCCACCACCATGTTTCACTGTTGGGATTGTATTGGGCAGGTGATGAGTAGTGCCTGGTTTTCTCCTCACATACCACTGAGAATTATCACTAAAATATTCTATCTTTGTCTCATCAGACCAGAGAATCTTATTCCTCATAGTCTGGGAGTCCTTCATGTGTTTTCTTGCAAATTCTATGCAGGCTTTCATATGTCTTTTACTGAGGAGAGGCTTCCGTTGGGCCACTCTGCCATAAAGGCCCAACTGATGGAGGGCTGCAGTGATAGTTGACTCTGTGGAAATTTCTCCCATCTCCCTATTGCATCTCTGGAGCTCAGCCACAGTGATCTTGGGGTTCTTCTCTACCTCTCTCGCCAAGGCTCTTCTCCCATGATTGTCCCTGCACCTTCTTATTACTACTCTAACTATCTCTTTCTGTGCTAAATGTAACCTGTGACTGTTTAATAAAATGTATTTAAAACGTACTGTGTCCTATGTCAATGAACCGTGGGGGCTACCGTTACTAGCCCCCTTGGGTGTCCTCTTTTGGTCCCTCTTACCGCCTCCAGCATCCTTAATCACGCCCCCGTGATCTTAATATTAAATTGCTCGCCCCCCAGCCTGCTTCGCTCCGCTCTGCTCTGCAGCCTTCTTGGCACCATTCCTATTGAAGAGACCACTTGTGTATGAGCTGCCTAATTCATTACTTAGTAAGTTTGGCACATCGTATACCTGGTGTGCACCTCTGC
The DNA here is from genome assembly GCA_033576535.1 of Allobates femoralis. Classification (NCBI taxonomy): domain Eukaryota; kingdom Metazoa; phylum Chordata; class Amphibia; order Anura; family Aromobatidae; genus Allobates; species Allobates femoralis. The sequence goes on from JARQOC010000008.1 coordinate 70,142,522, forward strand.
TATTTCTGATAGTAAAGGGGAATACATTTTAATGAATTTAATGGGCGGCTTTACGCTGTGGAACAACTGGCTGGATTGCCTTAAAAATGGCAGAAGTAGCATTATTGTTGTGCTGGGTACCATGTTTAACATTGCACATTGTAAGAGAAGCTTTGTAATTCATTTAAAGGGAACTTGTCACATGTAAAAATGTTATTAACCTGCAGGTATGGGGTTAATAGTGTTTGAAAGCTGCCGACACCTGCACATTGAACCCCGCTCCTGAAAGGAAAAGCACTTTATTCCTCCTGGCAGCATTTTGGTGTCCATCATGGGGGCGGTGCTGGTTCAGTCACTGCTCTGTGTATGGAGAGTGGCAGCTGTAGCCGCCCCCCGCACTAATATATATCACAAAAAAGAGTCGAAAAAATATATATCACTGCTATAAAAGTGAAAAGCAAGTGCAAAATAGTGTCAACAGCAGGGTTCTTAGTTAGTACGTTATTTGCAAAAAAGGTACGGAAGCCGTTCTACCACTCCACGGTGACCCCTATCAGAACGGTCCTAGACTAACGTATTTAAAACCTGATCTAGTGTGACCATACCTCATAGATGCAGGATGCAGCAGGGCCAGATTCATTATGGGCACACAAGGTAGAAACAGCAATTTGTGTTCAGGCTCAGTGAGAAGGGGTGGGGCACTTCTCAACTTGCAGGACAAGAAACTAATGAAAAACTGATACTGAGCCAGATCACAATGTGAACAGTTCTAAGAACCCTGCTGTTGACACTATTTTGCACTTGCTTTTTACTTTTATAGCAGTGATATATATTTTTTGGACGTTTTTTGCACTCTTTTTTGTGATATACCCCCGCACTAATGATGAGTGGTTGTCAGCCAGTGTGGGGGGTGCAGTTACACACAGCGATACCTGAACCCGCCACGGCACCGCCCTCCTAACTGAATCTGGAACACTGCTGGGAGGATTAAAGTTCATTTTCTCCCGGCAGCGGGGTTCAATGAGCATGCGCAGGGCAGATTCAGAATGCTATTAGCTTGCAGGTTAATACCATATCTGCAGGTTAATAGCTTTTTTATACTTGACAGGTTCACTTTAATAATCCATTTGTCAAAAACACTGATAACGCACAGATGGCAAAGACGTGCACATGGATGTCACACAGATCAAAAACACTGATGACACTGGAAACATTTTTTCACATACGTGTTTAATCATGGTCATGTGACGGAGTCCTTAGTGTGAGATATTCATGGAAGGTTGCGCCACACCTTGCTGAGTTGTGTATTTCTGGGTAGTAGAACGAGGGTGGGATAGTGTTATTTTCAATCATGCTTATGTTTTAAAGAAAATAAATCCGGGAAGTTCTCACATGCAATGCTTGACGTTTTGTTTCCTTCATTTCTCACATTTCTGACTTTTATTTGTTTTTTTCAAAATTTCCCCCAAATTTCCACTAACAAAATTGTATTTCATGTTCTTAAAATATGTTCTAGCTGCTCACATGGTAATAGCTGCTCACATGGTAATAGCTGCTCACATGGTAATAGCTGCTCACATGGTAATAGCTGCTCACATGGTAATAGCTGCTCACATGGTAATAGCTGCTCACACGGTAATAGCTGCTCACATGGTAATAGCTGCTCACACGGTAATAGCTGCTCACACAGTAATAGCTGCTCAAATGGTAAATGCTGCTCGAACGGTAATAGCTGCTCGCACGGTAATAGCTGCTCACACAGTAATAGCTACTCACACAGTAATGAGAAGTGCCTGGTTCTGACCTGGTTGAAGAAACTTTCCAAGGCCTCTTCTCATTCCTTATTCACATAGCCTGTTCATCATGAGAAGGCCAGGCATGGGATGTAAGGCAGTACTTGTGCCTGACTGCTCTGTATTCCTGTTATTAATGGCCACATCTCCATGTTATGATTAATGGTACCTTTAAACGCCGCTACGGAAAGGTAGAAACCACCGGGTATCGCACATGCACGCGCGCATTTCAATGGTTCCTAACTGTACCTGATGCCGCATTTACACGCCGCAACAAGGTGCTCCACAGTAGGTTTTTGCGATCCCTGGAAGTACCAACGGATGCCGCAGGTTGTGTTTTACAAGACGCTCGTACGGTGACTGGACAATGCAATAACATCATGATTGGTTAGCCAGCGCAGGGAGGCTGGCTAATACATGACGCTATAGCAAATGTGTATTGTGACTGGTCAGCACGTTAAATATGCCGCCCTGTGCAGGGACAGCCAATGGGTACATAGTAGTCCCCACCAATGATAGCTGATGGGGCGTGGTATACATGACGCTCAAGCACGCCCCAGGTAACTCAAATACCGTACCTGTGCCCCGATTACACGCCGCTACCATAGGGTTTATACCTGCTTGTTTTTGAGCACGGCTGGGAAACAGGTATCCAAAGAGACGGGTGGCGGCAACCTGAATTACACGCTGCTACCTCGCGGTGTTTTGAAGGTAAAAGGTACAATTGTCTCCGACACCCGGTGGTTTCTACCTTTCGGTAGCGGCGTGTAAAGGTACCATTAGGGTAACACTAGCTCAATGCCTGAATCTTGCACTTCTTATGGTTAATCTCTTTTTATTAATTTTAAAAGAAAAAAAGAAAAACATTACAAGTCATACGAGTGAGTATAAATCAGAAAGACAAATGAGGAATTCACATTAGGAACAGCATTACAAAGTATATTCAATGTACAATCTCAGATTTATGTATCCTCTTCAGGTATAAGGCGATCTATTCCCGTGTTCGTAAACCACAAATAGGGGATTAAAAGACCCCTATCTTAGTCAAGGGACATACTGCATTAAAGGGGGTTGATAATCCCTTTAAAAATATTATAGCAACAGACTCCCCTTTGTCAGATTGGTCAGAAGCGAACGGGTATCTATCGGAGTATTGCTCATTAACTCCTCACTGATTTTAGTGCATCAGTGAAAATTAAGCCTCGTAGGACCTTTGTAAAGTCCAGTCCATCTGAAGTAGGCTTGCCTTTATCGGGGTTCCTTGTGGAAACAGGTATATTGCTCCTTTCAGTGTTGCGGGAGCCTCATAAAAGAGTAAACCGAAAGAAAAAAAAAAAAAAATAATAATAATTCTCAAAACTAAGACTATTAAATGACACAGAGTAGGAATAAAGAAAGAGGAAGAAAAATAGATACAGATATTAGAAGGGAAAATACGGACTGGGCTAAAATAATCGGGTTCAGGATAAGAAGAGAGTAGGTCCAAAGAGGGGAGAGAAATAAGGGATAGGGGGTACCTCAACCCCGTGCCGACCATTGATCATACTAGCTAATCAACCTCAGAGAAGGTTCTCCCGAATTCAATCGAGTCTTGGTAAAGAATCCATTCAGACCAGGTCACTGAGTATTTGTCACGAGAACCTGAAGCGTCAGCCGCCAATTCCTCCATTCTAAATAGGTCCGTCATCTCCTTGAACCAGTCAAGCAGGGAACGTACCTGAGTAGTTTTCCAGAATCTCGGAATTGGTGTACGGGCGGCTGAGACACAGAAGCGAAGTATATCCTTCTTGTTAAGCCCAATGGGACCTGGAAAGATGGATAATAGAGCTACTTCAGGGCAACACTTAACCTGTTTACCCATTATTCGTGTGAAAATGCCGAACACCCTAGACCAGAACCGCTGGATTTCACCACAACTCCACCAAGTGTGGAGCATCGTCCCTGGAGCTGCCCCACAACGCCAACAACTGTCTGAAATTTCATGGCAACAGGGCATAAGTGCCATCTGCTGAGCAACTTGTAGCTCCTTTCTTGTGCGATGCAGGCACTGGCCAATTTGTGTGTAAATAAAAAGCTTTTCTGCCACTCGTTGTCTGTGATGGTCCTGTTCAATTCCCTCTCCCAGGACCGCTGGAAGTGTAGGGAGTCCTGGCTACGCAGGGAACCTAAAGCCAAATATAAGGCCGAAATTTTGCGCTTCGGGGGGGGGGGAAGTCCTGTTGGAACAATCTCTCCAATACATTTGGTATCAATCTCACCCTGCACGCACGGCCGGGAATAGAAATGATTTGTATTGAAGGAATTCAAACCATCTAAGAGGTCTGGTAGGGTCAATAGATTGGATTGGTAAATCCCCCTTGGATAGAGTCTAGTCCCATTCGGGTGTCGTTCACACTCTGCCAGCACAGAGATCTTTGCCTTCCGAACCCAGGTGGAAAAGCTGGACTAGAAAAAAGGGGGGCGAGAGGACTGAGTTTGCCATTTGTATACAGTGTTTTGGTCGCTGAATGCCACACTTGCAGAGTGGTCTTGGTCATGTCAGAAAGGGAGGGGGGGAAGTTCTTTTATGTTCCCTGGAGGAATCCAAAGTAAATGTCTCAGCGGGATCCCCAGGCCATCCTGCTCCACCTCCACCCATCTCTTGGAGGACGCACAATAGTGCCAGTCTAGGGCTCTGGCAAGAGAAGAGGCTAAAAAGTATCTATGGATGTTCGGTAATCCGACCCCTCCTCTAGATCTAGGTAAGGAAAGAATATCAACCCCCAACCTAGATCTCTTCTCGCTCCAGATAAATTCAATAATAAGGCTATGTGCACACTACGTCGGCTTTGTGCCGGTGGGCGGCTGGGCGGACCCGACAGGAAGCTCCGGAGCCGTCCACCGGCTTCCTGTCGGGTCCGTGCTGCGGGAGACGGGCGGGTGTGCGGCGGGTGCACAGCGGGTTAGCGCCGGCGGTTCTTCAGCGGCTGGAAGCAGCACATGATTCTGCTTGCAGCCGCTGCAGAACCGGCCGGATTATAGAACATGCTCATTCTTTGCTAACCCGCTGGGAACCCAGCGGGTTAGCAACGGATGAGCATGTGGAAACCGCCGGTGTGTGCACACCGGGGGTCGGTTTCCATAGGTTTATATGTTAACCCAAAAGCCGCTTTTGGATTAACATAAATTTACATAAACCTCATGGAAACCGACCGGCGGTTTCCGCTGCTAAACCTGCACAAACCCGGCCAGTGTGCACATAGCCTAAGGGATTGTAATTTAGCAAAAAACATTCTGTCCGGGGGGACAGGTACTGTTTGAAAGATATACAGGATTCGGGGTAGAACATCCATTTTAATAACGTTCATTCTCCCGAGCCAGGATAGCCTTAATAGACGGTATGATGAGAAAGCCTTTTCTATGCCAGATAATAGGGGATGATAATTCAACTTAAACAATTGCTTAAGATCTTTTGGGATGTTAACTACCAAGTATTTAATAGCTTCCTCCTTCCATTTGAATGGGAACTGTCGGATAAGTGAGATGCTAAATCTCCAGGTAAAGAGATCTTGAGATATTGAGTGCTTCCGTATTGGAGCAATTACCGTATATACTCGTATATAAGCCGACCCGTGTATAAGCCGACCCCCCTACTTTTGGCCCCAAAACCTGGGAAAACGTATTGACTCGCATATAAGCCGAGGGTGGACCCCAGCACAGGTATACAGCTCCAGCAGTGTGGTATACAGCCCCAGCAGTGTGGTATACAGGTCCCCAGCACAGTATACAGCCCCAGCAGTGTGGTATACAGGTCCACAGCACAGTATACAGCCCCCAGCACTGTGGTATACAGGTCCCCAGCACAGTATACAGCCCCAGCAGTGTGGTATACAGGTCCTCAGCACAGTATACAGCCCCAGCAGTGTGGTATACAGGTCCCTTGCACAGTATACAGCCCCAGCAGTGTGGTATACAGGTCCCCTGCACGGTATACAGCCCCAGCAGTGTGCCATTACCCCCTCACAGTATGGCGCCCTCCCCCCCCCCCCCTCACAGGATGGCCCCCGCACGCAGCGCTCTGCGCACATACATTACCTGGCTATCGGCTGTCACCCTCCGGTGGCGAATCGCTGCTCCTGGCTCCGGCTTCCATCTTCATCTCTGTCTTCCTACTTGTTCCGTGCCCAGTATCACTGTCCTAGTCCGTGGCGACCCCAACGCACATTTCGCATAGATGCTTTTTCGAGGGGTGACATGGAATCAGCAGCTACACTTCACAATCTTATGGGTGAGTCTGATGGATGAATGGTTGCTAACCCTGCAATTTATCTGTGACTATTTTACCCTTAATATGTGCATCTGAAATAGCTGAGACTTAGCCCAGTCTCCTGTTTATTACCCTGGTGTGGCATATCTTTGGAATCTCCTCACCATTTATTTCCTCTATGTGTCATTACCTGTATGTGTGCTTTTAATCAATAAAAGTTAATTTATTTTTGGACAGTAACTCGTGAGTAGTTTCTACTAAGTAAAAAAGCAACCCTACAGTGAGTCTACTGTACACTCTATGGACCAAGTATTGGCACACACGTCTTGATCACTGAATTCCAGTTGGTCATTCAGACCCATTGGCCCAGGTGTCGAGCCACTCACCATGCACTCTGCCTGTAGGCCAGTCTCACGTCAGTATTTCACAATCTGTACTTGGACCACTTTCCCTAGTCTGGCCGGGAGTTCCCGACCCTGACATATAGGTATCATGGCAATAGTGCAGAGCACAGGAACTATCCCCGCCGGGTCTCCGGCTTATATGAAAACTGAGACCCGGCTCTTATTGTCAGGAGAGATGCTCACACCACTTCGGGCTGTTTAACACCCTACATGCTGCAACCAATAGCAATAAAAGCATTTAGGAGACTGGGAGAAGGGTGCGATTCTGTATCAAATTGTTGGGACCCCTGTGACGTGACAGGAGTCCTATAGCTGACATGGCAACACAGGATTGTTGTCAAGATGACCTCTGGGTCACTCAGCTTAGGATAGCCTCTTACACCATGCCAGGAGCATGGTGTGAGAGTCTTCTGTCAGTGCAATTTTGACAAATATAGTCCATTGCAATGCTAGTGCATTGGATTATATGGGGGATAAAGGGTAATAAAAGGTAATGCCTCGGCTCGCATAGGGCGAAAGTAAAAAAAAAAGTGAAAATAAATGCAAGAATATTTAATAAAACAAAATAAATGAAAAAATATGATACCAACATTATATATAATGTATGTAATACTACTAGCTGTAGTACCCGGGTTAATAAATAACTGCTGTTAGCTATAACAAAATAGAATTTGAATATGTCACATTAATGACCTGTAGGAAAATAGAAGCTGAGCTGTGATTGGTTGCTATAGGCAGCTTTTAAATAGGCAACAGTAAACCCTCCCCCGGCCGGACAGTATATATTACCTCACACATACACATAAAAGACAGCTCATGTGACTGACATCTGCCTTAATTCCCTATATGTGAATTCAATTTGCACGGTCTCGTGCTGAGCGCTCCAAAACAAAGCTGAGGACTCTGCTGACTGGAAAGTCCTTTTATTGAAAATCCTCCATCCGCCACGACATGTTTCGACGGTGTAGTACCGTCTTTCTCAAGTGGAATTAATTCCCTATATGGCACATATGTTGCACATTGGCTATTTTTAATCAGATGTTTATTTTTGGAGATTAAAGATACCAGACATATGAGGCGAGTTGAGTGAGGCGATTTGTGCACATCTGTGTCTGTCTTTGTGGTGTGTGTCCCAGTGGTGTGCGTGTGTCCCTGTGGGAGGGTCCCTGTGGTGTGTGTCCTTTTGGGGGGAGGGGTGTCCCTGTGGTGTGTGTCCTTGTGGGGGGAGGGGTGTCTCTGTGGTGTCCCCATCCCTATGAGGTCTGTGTGTCCCTGTGGGGTGTGTATGTGTGTATGTCCCTGTGATGTGTGTGTCCCTGTGGGGTGAGTGCATGTGTCCCTATAGGGTGTGTATGTGTGTGTGTCCCTGTGGGGGGGGTGTCTGTGTGTGTGTCTCTGTGTTGTGTGTGTCTCTTTGTGGTGTGTGTGTTTGTGTTCCGGTGAGTATCCAATGTTGGGGCTCCACCTTAGCTGTTACTCTTTGTGTGCATGTGGTGTGTACACATGTCCCCATGCGTGGTGAATATTCCATGTCAGGGCCCCACCTTAGTGACAATATGCTGGTAAATGCTATCAGTCTTTGGTGCTGTCCTTAAGCCCCTCTCATTCACAACTGTCAACTAGTAACTTTCTCTCCATTATGTAGATAGAGCCAAAATTGGTGAATTGGAACGCGCGTTGTTAAAATTTCACCTCACAACATAGCCTTTAGACGCTCTCGAGATCCAGACGTGTGACTCTGGCCACTACTATATATATATATATATATATATTATATATATTTATTATATATGTAAAAAAAATTACACATTTGATATAGCTGCGAACAGAACTACCCTTTCTATACAACTATCACACTTGTTAACCTCTTGAACACTGTCAAAAAATCAAATCAAATCAAAAACCACTAAAAGAAAGCCTATGCCTTTTTGTCATACTGCGACAAAAAGTGGAACAAAACACAAACAAAAAGTTGCAGGTAAATAAAAAATGCTATAGATGAAAACATCATCTTGTCATGCAGAAAACAAGCTGCCACACATCTTTGTCAGCGGAAGAATAAAAAAGGTTTTATCTTTCAGAACACAGCAGTTTAATTTTTTTTTCTAAGTAATTGTTTTTATGGGGTAAAAGTGGCAAAACATAAAAAAAAAAAAGAAATGCTGTATCTCTGTAATTGTACTGACCCGAAGAATAAACCTGTTGGATCAGCTTTACGACTTAAAAAATTCAAATTCCTGAATTACTGTTCTTTATTCTTGATTGATTCACAAAAAGCAGAATTGAAAGTGATCAAAAAACATTGTGACCCAAAATTGAACCAGTAAAAACTCCAACTCATCCCGCAAAATAGAAGCCCCAACGTAACTGTATGCAGTAAATAAAACAAAAAACTATAGCCTTCAAAATGCTGAGAAAACTAAAATCTGAACTGGAGTGCAATGATATGCATTCAGCATGTAGATACATGCTCACAGAGGAGGCCACAAAAAATCAAAACAAAGACAAGAAACAAAAATCTGCAGATACCCTAAAATAAGTGCATAAATAAATACATTGGAATAGTGCATGAAAATAAGGTTAAGGTTGTTGGTGACACTATTTTGAAAACCCACATGTAAAAGCCATCCCACCATGTCAATGTGACCCCATTGGGACGGTCCTAACCTAGCATCAACTCTTAAAAAGCTTACCAGATATCAAGTTGTGTAACATATTTTTGGGCCCTTTGTTACCCTTTCCCCATGTGAAGATGTGAAATCTAGGGTTAAAACAACATTTTAGTCGTAAAACTGTAAGGCTGCATACTCATGATCAGTATACGCAGCGTGTTAGACGCAGTGTCTTGCCGCTGCATTCAAAACGCTGTGTAGCACAGTATAAGCATAGTGGATGGGATTTCAAGAAATCCCATCCTCACTATGCTTAACCCGACCGCAGCGATCTGACAGCTGCGATGCATGTTGCCGGCATTCCGCTCCTCCACATCATGTTCATTTCAAGCTGCGGAGTCGGAAGCCGTCCTGCACCCGTGGCACATGGTGAGTACAGGGTGGCTGCGGTCTCCCTGCGGCCACCCGCGGCTTCACTCAGGTCCGTAGGAGCTGCGTCCAACACGCAGCTCCTCCGGACCGTGAGCACACAGCCTTACTCTTTTTTTTTTTTCTTCACCACCCAATAGTAAAAATGTTTGTGACACATCTGTGATGTCAATATGTTCCTTGCACGCTAAGATGAATTCACAGAGGGGTGCCATTTGTAAAATGGGGTCACTTGTGGGGGTTTCTGCTGTTTTGGCACCTCAGGAGCTCTTGAAATGTAACACGGCAGCAAAAATTTATTCCAGCCAAAATATATTACCGGTTATATATACTAGATTCTTTGATAGGGCATTGATCCAGGAAATTAGTCTGATTGCCATATGTGGAGTCAGGAAGGAGTTTTTTTGCCTTCCTCTGGATCAACATGTTAGGCTATGGGTTGAACTAGATGGACATAAGTCTATCTTAAACCTTAAAGCTATGTTATGTAAATTGGTGATACAAAATTGAAATGACGCTCCTTCCTTTCTAGCCCTGCCATGTGCACATACCCCATGAGTGGTGGACAACTACTGTATTGGTGTACTCAGGAGAAATTGTACAACAAATTGTATGGTGCATTTCCTCTTGTTACCCTTGTAATAATATGGTACAACATTTGGGTTTCAAATAATATTTTTATGGGAAAAATGTTTTTTTTTGTTGTTGTTTTTTAAATTTTAATTTTCATGACTAAAATTCTGTGAAGCACTTAGTGATTTCAGGAGCTCACCACACATCTAGATAAATTACTTGAGAGTGCTCAACAAAATTGAAGGGGTGTATGGATGTGTGATGGAGAGGAATCTGCTTGGATATGTAGGAGAAATGAACACCACTAGTGATATAAACTAGCAATTGCTAGGGTTTTGTATGTGGAGCGTAAGCAGATTGCGCAGAGGTGGATTAATGCAGAACCTCCAGAGGGGAATTTATTAAAAGGGTACAGACTGTTGTACGTTTGGAGGGGAGGACATATAGGAAGAGACATCGAGAAAAAGCAGTTTGATAATATATGGTTGGCTTTGGGCTAAATTGCACTGTATAATGTGGACAGATACGGGAGGGGGGGGGTTGGGATGGGTGGGTAGGGGGTGTTCTTTTGTTATTATGTTTAAAATGTCTAAAATGCACTTTATACTGTGAATTTGTAATCCAATTTCCTTTGATAAAAAATGTCTGGTTTAAAAAGATAAATTCCTTAGGTGGTCTAGTTTCTAAAATGGGGTCACTTGTGGGGAGTTTCCACTGTTTAGGCACATCATGGGCTCTCCAAATGCAACATAGTGTCTGCTAGTGATTCCAGCCAATTGGTAAGCCCCGGCCTTCAGTCATTTACTCACCTTTCAGCAGCTTCACCTGTTTTCAGCATATAGCTGATCTCTCTGCGCCATCTTGTGCCCACAATGTCTTTCTGGCCTGCAGTCATAAATTACGTCACAAGCACTCAATGTAACTATAAGTGCCAGAACGAGGCCAGGCTGAAGCTGCCATAGAGATGTATTAAAAAGTGACCTCCAGTGCGCTCCATTAAACACTGGAGCTACCAGCAGGTTACAAATTGCTGCAGACTGACCAGAGTGTAAGCGATAGCGGGTGAAGCCACCAGAAGGTGAGTATCAGACAGGGGGCTGGAGACTTGCATTTAAAGCACCACTACATCGGTGCAATAAAAAATCCACTTGTTTAGTGTTTTAATAGTGCTGGAAAGTTCATCATAATGTTGGTCACAATGGTGGTGTAAAATGTTTTGGTGGTGCACAGCAGCTAAAAGATTCATCTAGTTAGGCTCATTTAAGGCCCCTTTCACATCAGCGTTTTACGCTGATCGCGGCAGTTGGGGTGAAAAAAAATGCAACTGCCGCGATTACCGCATAACGGCATCACTTGCGGTAAGCCCCACTAGGGGGTGTGTCAATTTCCACCAGATCCAGCTAAAAACTGGACACAAGCTGATGCAACAAACGCATCCCGTTGTATCACCATAAACAAGTGTGGAGGAATCTGTGCGGATGCAGGTTTTATCTGTGTTCCCGTGGAAAAGCCAGCAGTGTGAGACTAGCCTTACTCCAGCATAGTGTGCATCATGACTGGCGTGCCGATGACGGTCTCGATGAATCGGGTCTATGTACACTGTGTATCACAGATTCTAGCAGGTATTCCTGAATCTTGTTTGTCAGTTTTTGCTTTCTTGAGGCCTTATGATTTACAGTTCTCTCTGTTAGGATCAGGACTAAGGAAATGCCATGTACTTGGCTAGCCTCATGTGGATTATTAGATAAATGCCAGTGAATTTGGGTTTCAAATTAAATCAAGTATTGTCTTCCAGGAAGTCCAGAGCTTTGAAGTTCTGTTTTTCTTGCCCCCTGACACCCCAGGCTCTAACACCTGATTCTTTGCTATACAGTTACTAAAGTGCATAAGTGTTCCAGGTTGCTCCTGAGCATGTCTATAGCTACACCCTCTTACAAAAGATGTGTCCTTAAACTGTGATGGCTGGTCACACTGGTTATTGTTTGACATGTACTGTTTTGCCATGTTGACGAGAATTATGTGGGCGCTGTCTCTTTAATAAAACAGTCTTTGTGCATTTAGACAGCCAGAGCTGTCGCCCTGCTCTATTGAATGTGCTGTGTAACCTTTTAGTGCAGGGAATGAGTGTGAATGTTGTGATTCTACAGTAGATAAAAAATCTGTGTAAACAATGTATTTCGTGAGGACATTGCAACCTTACAGCGTAGTCAGCTGGAGAAAGTCAAAACTGTGAATGGATAACAACCATAGGTAACTGCTATCATTTTCTAATCCCTCTGGTGAAGCTTTTTCTATTCATGTATTTCTTTTATTTATACTACCCCCTATCCTGTGTAAATTGCAAATAAAGAGATTCATTCCATCTGTCAATCACAGTGACTGATCACTTAGCTCCCTGCTGAACACTCCCCAGGGAATGCACATTCATGTAGTGACATCACTGCACTGCACACAAGGAAAGTTCATTATAAATCACTCACATGGGGGGCTGTATCCTCCTGTCTGTGCTTCTCTCCCTACAAATATTCAAATAAAAACACAGAATCTCTTACAGTCAGCATGGCTTCTGCTCCGAGCAACATATGTAGGAGATTGCCTTACCTAGCTGAGCTTTCAGATATCAGATATGTGCCTGCCATCTCTCCCTCCCTCTCCCCATCAGATGCAGCTTGCAGGACAGGAAAATGAAGCTAGAAGCAAGGCACAGAGCACAGGAAGGAGTGAATAATAAATGAATATTTAAATACTGTGGACTATTTGGCTGTGAAAGTAATGGACCGGACTAGTGAAGCAGCTGCCTGCTAGATCTGAAAGAGCTTCTAGTAGGAGAACTACAAAGAGTACAGTAACGATTTTTACATATTCTGAAAGGTGTGCCCGTTCTCTTTTCAGGGGTATTATTAGTATCACACTGAAAAATGACCCAACAGAGTCCCTTTAAATCCACCTCTGATAAAAACTGTATAAAAAAACCTGAAGTTGTGAAATGATACACTTGATACACAGTGATATAACACAGAGTTGTAAGTAAAGGTACTGCAATATTGTTATCTGAGCAAGAATCCGAGCATTGATGATAACAGACAGAAAGAACATGCAAATCAACAACTGTGCCGTGTCTATAAACTTGCATGGGAAAATTAAAGGGAACCTGTCAGGTGGTTTATGCCCCTCCAGCTATCACTGTCTGTAGCTGCAGATTTATTATACCAGTCTAATCATCCCTGTCTGAGCTCATAGTGTAATGTGAAAGGTGAAAAAAAAGCATTTATACCCTTACATTTCCTTATGGAATGAGGCAGTCAGTCTCCAGCTTGGAGGACGGGGACTGTTTGGCAGGTTAATAGTTAACATTTCAGCCTTGTTCTAGAACATGTTGGGAGACCAGATGTGATGTCATAACCATGTGACTACAATAGGCGGAGCTAAGACCCTAAAACATAATGAGGTTGCTTGCTTAGCTCTGCCCACTATGGTCACATGATCGTTACATCACACAGGTCCTTTAGCCATCCAAGTTAAAAGTGAGTTAACTATTATCCTGCCAGACAGTCCCCCTCCTCCAAGGTGGGGACTGAAATGTAAGTGTATAAATGCTTTTCTTTCACCTTTCACATTACACTATGAGCTCAGACAGGGATGATTAGAATAGTATTATGAAGCTGCAGGTACAGACAATGATAGCTGGAGGGGCATAAACCACCTGACAGGTTCCCTTTAAAGCTCCACTCCAGGGGTTTTTTTTTTTCCTATTTCACCACTGGAGTAATACTTTATATTTTAGGCCCTGTGCCCACGCTTTCGCATTTGCTGCGCACTTGTACGGCATATTTGTAAATTGCGCAGCAAATGTGCATGGTATATTGGCCAGCCAGCAAAGTCAATGTGACTTTGGCTGTGCCGATGTCGGCACATTTTTACTCAGTGTATTAAGTGCAGATTATTACATATCTTTGATCCTTAATAATCTGCAGCATATCAATTATGTACGGCGTTTTTCTGCCGTATTCCAGGCACATACTCAGGGTTTCATCTGAGGAGGGAGTGGGTACGTCCACAGGTCAAATGATCTTGATGTCGTCGCAGGTCCTTTAGCTTGCAGCCTACGGCCAGTATAGGAGGGCATGTTGTCTCCGCATGATAGTGAGGGACATCATTCAGAAAGTGATGAAGAATTTTCTGCACCTAAGAAGCAACAATTATGCAGCAAAAACAAATGTGTTTGCTGCCTAGTTCTGCAAAACATAGATGCAGATTTGTTGGTATCCTGCTCTGCTGTCTTCATCTTTTTCCAGTGCTGTTATGGTCAGTCCTCATAAATGTTTGACCTGCTGGCCGCTCCAGTTTTTCATGGAGCATACTCATTAAATCTCTATCGGAGCCTTTTTCTGGCTTCGTTCTGGCTCTAATAGTGTTGTACTGGGAGGTTTGATGTACCTTCTGAGTTCTGGCAAGTCTGAAGTTGTGGTCACGAGATGGCGCGCTAGAGCAGGGTTAGTAAAAGGTGAAGACATGGAAGGATGAGTATAAGGGTGCATCCTCACGATCAGGATACGTAGCGTTTTGGACGCAGCGTCTTTGCGCTGCGTCCAAAACGCTGCGTAGTACAGTAGTGGCATAGTGGATGGGATTTCAGCGTGTTTGGAGCTGCGGTGCGGGTTGCCGGGAATCTGCTCCTCCGCAGCATGTTTATTTCATGCTCCCATTGGGTGACTCCAGGGAGAAGCCGCCCCACACCTGCCTCACATGGTGAGTTCAGGGTGGCTGCGGTCTCCCCGCGGCCATCCGCGGCTTCCCTCAGGTACGGAGAAGCTGCGTCCAACACGCAGCTCCTCCGGACCATGAGGACATACCCTTAGGGTATGTACATACACACAGGTAAGGTTTTGCTGCGTTTTTGAGGTCAGATTTTGCCTTGGTTTTATTTAAATCTATGATAATGAATCCTGCATTTTTGGTTTCCATCTAAAACTGTGATCAGGAAAAGCTTTCACTCACATTGGTTTTTGTTCTCTGCAGACAGTGAAAACACCACAGGTTTTGCTGTGGTTTTATTTACCAGCAAAGCCTGTGTGATTCGAGGATTCGCTGCACACACATTGGTTTTTGTTTGGTGAAGAAAGTGGAAACACCTCAGGTTTTGCTGTGTTTTAGAAAGAATGAGCAGGTCAATTCTTTTCTGCACTTTTGCGAAAGGGGAAGCAATAAAACCAATGTGTGTGGACAGCTTTTCCCTGATCACATTGGTTTTGCTAGAAACCAAAAACACAGCATAGATTTACATAAAACCAAGGCAAAACCTGACCTCAAACACAGCAAAACCTTACCTGTGTGCACATACCCTAAGAGTAGGAGCAGGAGACTTCTATTATAATCAGCACTCAAATGCTGAAAAATCCATAATGTTGGAGTGGTGCTTCTCTTAAATGAGATGCTCATGTGGACATTTCACTGTATATATTGATGAGGATGAGTTAGGTACTTTGTGCATTTAGATATTCTACAAAAGAGGATATTTGTGAGCTTCCCATTGTGAAACCAGCTGTAAATAGGATCCTGCGGTTTAGTACAATTAGACCTCTGGTAACCTCGAGCTGTGACCTCCATACACGCCGGGGCCGTTCATACAACTCACGTCTCTTTCCTTTTGTATCCTTGTTTTCTGGTACAGGGAAACCTGAAAGGACAATAGTTTTGACATCTCCCCGCAGATTGTCATGAATGTCATACACTAGGCGCTCTGCAGCTTCAGCTTGATCTGGTTTTTAACTTGTCTTCCTACAATTTGTATTTTTTATATTTTAGATTCTGGTCTTTGTGGCAATACATAGGGAGTACAGTAAAGGGAGGGAGAGTATATAAGAAAAAACTAATGTTCTGTTCTCGCTTATATATAAAGAACTAGCATTGCTTAGTCTAAAGCTAAATCCACTCCATCATAAGTACCCACTCCCTAAGGCTGGGGTCACACACACAGATATCTGGGCAGAGATTGTTCACAGATCTCTGGTTGCAGTGAAATCATAGACACATGGTTCCATTTTGTGGCTGTGTACAAATGGAGCAATCTGTCCATGATTTCACTGCAACCAGAGATCTGTGAACAATATCTGCCCAGATATCTGTGTGTGTGACCCCAGCCTAACTGGCATATTCCAAGTCAGTGGGGTTTGTCAAGATTCACCACTATCTATTGTAACAACAATCTGGTATATCAGAGGAAACAAGTATGAGGCACGTTGAATTTCAATGCTTAATCCATTTATTGCAAGGGGGATAAGTTGTCTGGCAGTAGTGTCATCTCCCAATTGAGGACACATACATACGCAGGTGAACCAAGCTTGCATGTATATGAGGCAGTCAGGCGCCATACCACAGATTACTGATAACACCAATATAAGGCCGGCCATATAATCAACAGCTGCTGCTTCTGAACCCCATATACAGCACTGGAAAAAATTAGGAGACCACTGCAAAATTTTCAGTTTCTCAGATTTTTCTCTTTATAGGTATATTTTTGAGTAAAATGTACAATTTTCTTTTATTCTATAAACTACTGACAACTTCTCCAAAATTCAAAGTTAAAAATGTTGTATTTATTTGCAGAAAATGAAAAATCGTCAAAATAATAAAAAAGAAACAGTGCTTTCAGACCTCAAATAATGCAAAGAAAACAAGTTAATATTCATTTAGAAGCCACAATAATAATGTTCTAACTCAGGAAGAGTTCAGAAATCAATATTTGATGGATAACCATAGTCTGGAGATTGGGCTGGCCATGACAGGGTCTTAGGTCAATCAATGTGTGGATGAAGGAGCACCACATCAAGACCCTGTCATGGTCAGCCCAATCTGCAGACCTGAACCCCATTGAAAACCTCTGGAATATAATCAAGAGGAAGACAGATAGTCATAACCCATCAAACAAAGAAGAACTGGAAAGCATGCCAAGACGCGTGAAAGCTATGATTAAAAATCATGGTTATTCCACGAAATAATGATTTCTGAACTCCTCCTGAGTTAGAACATGAGTATTGTTATTTCTAAATTAATATGAACTTGTTTTCTTTGCATTATTTGAGGTCTGAAAGCACCGTTTCCATATATAACGAAAGAAGATGGCACTCACCGGTGTAAGTTGCTGTGTTGTTTATTCAAGGTAGCAGTTTTACATGGTGCAGGGAGGGGGTAGCTGAGATGACGACGGCACCGTTTTGCGCGGTCTACGCTTCCACAGGTCAAAGGCTCACCCAAAAGCAGTGTGAAAGACTGGTGGAAAGCATGCCAAGACGCATGAAAGCTGTGATTAAAAATCATGGTTATTCCACCAAATATTGATTTCCGAACTCTTCCTGATTTCTTTTGAGTACATTAGTATTGTTGTTTCTAGATGAATATGAACTTGTTTTATTTGCATTATTTGAGGTCTAAAAGCACTGTTTCTTATTTATTATTTTGACAACTTCTCATTTTCTGCAAATAAATACAACATTTTTAGCCTTGAATTTTGGAGACATGTCAGTAGTTTATAGAATAAAAGAACAATGTACATTTTACTCAAAAATATCCCTATAAAGAGAAAAATCAGAGAAACTGAAAATGTTGCAGTGGTCTCTTAATTTTTCCCAGAGCTGTATACGGACGCTCAGCCAAATGTGTGATCATTCTTGATGTAGAGAATAATCAGCTGCTAGACCACTGCTGGTTACTTGTCGCCATTGAAAAAGAATTTGATTGTGTGCCTAAAAACCATCATGCCCGTTCTTATTTTCCCAGACATCAGCCTTTTGGGGAGTGCCACATCAAAGTCCAATCAATACTGATCTTATGTGCTTCTGCCATTGGAAGGAGCAGCAGATAAGTGTCTCCCTACATTGCCAGCTTGGCTGTAATATGATTGGTATGTAAATTGTCTCTTCAAAGAGGAAGAGGTCTTGAACTCTTGTGCTACCTATTTCAAGTAGCAATCCCAAAAGTTAATATCAATCCTTTAATGAGCCTTGACAAAGCTTCTAGTATTGCTACTTCCAGTAGGTGGCACCAGACTTCAAGTCCTCTTCCTCTCTGAAGAGACAACTTCCCAGAGGAGCATTCAATGTGTTTGTCTCCTCATACTGGCATTTCACTCTCCGCAAGGAGAACCTTACCCCTTACAGGGCTGGGTACCTCCAGTCCTCAAGGGCCGCACACAGTGCATGTTTTCAGGATTTCCATAGCAATCAAGTTACCAACGGTCAAATTCTAAGGAAATCCTGAAAACTTGGACTGAGGACTGTAGGTGCCCAGCCCTGCGCTTAGAAAGTAATTGGGTAGAGTTGTCCTGCTCCTTGAGGCTGGTCATCTGTTACCTACTGCACATTACAGCACATCAGTATTGACACAGTGTTGAGTGGCAAGCTTTATAATAATTCTGCAGAGTGATGGAAGGGGGGAACAATATTCAGTTATGTAATGATTCCCTACAATCCGTCATGAAGACCAGCGTACCTGCAGCAGATGAGGAGTGTTGGAGACTGCTCCAGTAGAAACCAGTCCATGTTGGCAGAGCGGGTAGCACTAGAGATGTGCAGCACCCACATTTTTACTTTGCGGAAGCTGAACCAGGGTAGTGCTGGTGTCTTTGGCTGACACTCACTTGCTGGCTTGCTGCGCACCTCTTTTGCTTAATAGTACCCCATGTCTTAATGATGTAGTGCAGCGACACATGTCATACAAGTGTACACGCCAGACAAGGGTTTTTGTTCATCTCTTTATCGCACTGAGCAATGTCATTACAGAGTAATAGTATTGAGACACTTCCCAAACGTAATGATTAAGATCTAAAACTACCTATATGGCATAGGGTGAACCATGCTTCAGATGGCGCCAGAAGTGCAGGAAGTTTAGAGTGGGAAGTGACAGTGTAGTTCTTGTTGTTGGCAGGAAAGCGGAAGAAAAAACAGACTTCACACTCCGAAAAGTAAGTTCTCATTGAAGTGGCAAAAAAAAGGGAGCAAACAAAGAAGATGTTGTATGTAGGACACGCTGAGTCCTCTGCTGCCTCCGCTGAACAAGTATGCCCTTGTTTACCTTAGCCAAAAAAAGAGGTTTTCAGCCGGCAGGGTTACTGAGAGAGCTGCTGGCTCCTCATTCCATGGCCAGATGTGTCCTGACATGAGCAGGGTCTAAGGCATCATCATACAGAGAACTGATATACACAGGCTTACACTAGTGTTCAAAATAATAGTAGTCCAATATGACTAACCAGATTATTCATTGTTTTTGGTATAAATTATATTACAAGGTCAAACAATTTACCAGTTTGTGCTGTAGATTCTTAGAAAACAGACTCAGCATTCATGATCTGCATGTTTTTTGAGTCTGTGTATTTGAATCATTGATTGAAAGGGGGGGTTCAAAATAATAGCAGTGCGGAGTTCAATTAGTGAGGTCAATCATTCTGTGAAGAAACACGTGTGAATCAGGTAGCCCTTAGTTAAGAATGAAACCAGCATATGTTTACATGTATTTCTCCTTGAAAGTTGGGTCGTCGAGACGTTGTTCAGAAGAACAGCATACTTTGATTAAAATTGCTGATTGGAAGGGGTAAAACGTGTACAGAAGTGGAGACAGTGATAGGCTGTTCAGCTAATCTCCAGTGCTTTAAAAGGTAAAGCAAAACCTGGGAGACATGGAAGAAAATGAAAGACTAACATTAGAATGGATGGAAGAATGGCAGAATGGCAAAGGCTCAGCCAATGATTAGCTCCAGGATGATGGAAGACAGCATCAAATTACCATTGAGTACTGTGACAGTTAGAAGACGCCTGCATGAAGCTAATCTATTAGTAAGAAGTCCCTGCAAACTCCCAATGTTAAAAAAACCATGTACTGAAGTGGATACAATTTGCCAAAGAACACATCAACTGGCCTAAAGAGAAATAGAGAAACATATTGTGGACTGATGAAAGTAAAATTGTTCTTTTTGGGTACAAGGGCCACAGACAGTTCATCAGACTTTATTGTTACTTGTATTGTTACTATGTTACTTGTCCTAGTCTGCCCCTTTTAGCATGTAAAGCGCCATGGAATATAATGGCGCTATATAAATAAATAATAATAATAAATAATAATCAGATGACCCCTAAATTCAGTCCACAGTACATGCTGAAGACAGTGAAGCATGGTGGTGAAGCATCATGATATACAGTTGTGGCCAAAAGTATTGACACCCCTGCAATACTGTCAGATAATACTCAGTTTCTTCCTGAAATGATTGCAATCACAAATTCTTTGGTATTATCTTCATTTAATTTGTCTTCAATGAAAAAACACAAAAGAGAATGAAGCAAAAAGCAAAACATTGATCATTTCACACAAAACTCCAAAAATGGGCCAGACAAAAGTATTGGCACCCTCAGCCTAATACTTGGTTGCACAAACTTTAGCCAAAATAACTGCGATCAACCTCTTCCGGTAACCATCAATGAGTTTCTTACAATGCTCTGCTGGAATTTTAGACCATTCTTCTTTGGCAAACTGCTGCAGGTCTCTGATATTTGAAGAGTGCCTTCTCCAAACTGCCATTTTTAGATCTCTCCACAGGTGTTCTATGGGATTCAGGTCTGGACTCATTGCTGGCCACCTTAGAAGTCTCCAGTGCTTTCTCTCAAACCATTTTCTAGTGCTTTTTGAAGTGTGTTTTGGGTCATTGTCCTGCTGGAAGACCCATGACCTCTGAGGGAGACCCAGCTTTCTCACACTGGGCTCTACATTATGCTGCAAAATTTGTTGGTAGTCTTCAGACTTCAATATGCCATGCACACGATCAAGCAGTCCAGTGCCAGAGGCAGCAAAGCAACCCCAAAACATGAGGGAACCTCCACCATGTTTGACTGTAGGTACCGTGTTCTTTTCTTTGAATGCCTCTTTTTTCCCCTATAAACTCTATGTTGATGCCTTTGCCCAAAAAGCTCTACTTTTGTCTCATCTGACCAGAGAACATTCTTCCAAAACGTTTTAGGCTTTCTCAGGTAAGTTTTGGCAAACTCCAGACTGGCTTTTTTATGTCTCGGGATAAGAAGTGGGGTCTTCCTGGGTCTCCTACCATACAGACCCTTTTCATTCAGACGCCGACGGATAGTACGGGATGACACTGTTGTACTCTCGGACTGCAGGGCAGCTTGAACTTGTTTGGATGTTAGTCGAGGTTCTTTATCCACCATCCGCACAATCTTGCATTGAAATCTCTTGTCAATTTTTCTTTTCTGTCCACATCTAGGGAGGTTAGCCACAGTGCCATGAGCTTTAAACCTCTTGATGACACTGCGCACAGTAGACACAGGAATATTCAGGTCTTTGGAGATGGACTTGTAGCCTTGAGATTGCTCATGCTTCCTCACAATTTGGTTTCTCAAGTCCTCAGACAGTTCTTTGGTCTTCTTTCTTTTCTCCATGCGCAATGTGGTACACACAAGGACACAGGACAGAGGTTGAGTCAACTTTAATCCATGTCAACTGGCTGCAAGTGTGATTTAGTTATTGCCAACACCTGTTAGGTGCCACAGGTAAGTTACAGGTGCTGTTAATTACACAAATTAGAGAAGCATCACATGACTTTTCTAACCGTGCCAATACTTTTGTCCACCCCCTTTTTTATGTTTGGTGTGGAATTAGATCCAATTTGGCTTTAGGACAATTCTTTGTGTTTTTTCATTGAAGACAAATTAAATGAAGATAATAATACCAAAAAATTTGTGATTGCAATCATTTTCAGGAAGAAACTGAGTATTATCTGACAGAATTGCAGGGGTGTCAATACTTTTGGCCACAACTGTAGGCATGTTTCTCTTACTATGGTGCCAGGCCTATTTATTGTATACCAGGAATCATGAACCAGTTTGCATATATCAAAATACTTGAAGAGCATTACGCTCTCATGCAGAAGTGTGAATACCCTTGAAATGGGTGTTTCAACAAGACAACGACCATAAACACACCAGAAAATGAGCAAAATCTTGATTCCAGTCTAACGAAATTGAGGTTACGGAGGAATGCTAAATCCTAAACAATAGTACACATTTTGAGTTTATAAAGACAAATGCAGACACTGCTATTTTTTTGAACAGCCCAATGTTAATTTGTTGTTATTTTCTGTAAAGTAGTTAAAACGTATATACATTTCACTTCATGTTTTAATTTAGAAAACAGTGTGCAATGTTCCCAATGCATGTGAATAAAAACTATTATAAAGATGTGCCAACTCAGAGTGTCCCGCAATGAATTCATCTCCGAAGGCAAAAGGACCTGTGCATCAGCTGACTGGGAAGGGCGGGGCAACCACATCAGCTGATGGGTTACATGACCGCATCAGCACGATTTTAAAGATTTAAACTGCCTTGATGCGGTCATATGACCCATCAGCTGATCGGGTTGACCCGCCCCTTCCCGGACAGCTGATGTACAGGTCCTTTTTACCTTCGGAGATGAATTCATCGCGGGACTCTTAGAGTTGACGGATAGGTGAGAATTTATTATTTTTTTATTTTTAACCATCCATTGACTTAATTTCACTTTAGCAGTGTATATAGATACACTGCTAAAGTGAAATTACACACATGTACCATGGGTATAGAGCAGCGCTCTTATTCGGAGTATGCTCTGTACCCTGAAACTGGATCGGGCTCCACAGGACCCCATGTTAACTGTCCCGGACCGGATTTGTTTTTGTCCTTTTTGTCATCGGAGCTCAAAAACAAGCAGTCTTCGTTTTTGGGACCGGTGAAAAACAGGACAGAAACTAATCTAGGACCGAATACACAAAACCGGATTGCCAAATGTGGCCAATCTGGCATCATAGGGATATATGGGAGGCAACAACGATCCTGTCCTATTTGTTTCAAAAACAAACAGAACAGGATCACAAAAAACGTAGTGTGAAGCCAGCCTTTCCATTTACTATGTACATCTCTCCAGGATGTCCAGAACAGTCAACCTAAAGGGGCATTTGACCGTTTTATATTGATCCAGTGTCACCTCTCCAGGGAGGATGTGTGCATTGGACTGTAGATGGAATCGTTGTGGGGTTACACCCGACTTGTAGCACTTTACTGTCTTCTCATCCAGGGAAACACTACTCAGTGGCACTGAAGTTAGCAAGGTATAAAAGGCCTATGTGGCACAGCACATCAGCATCTTTCTGAGCCCCATAGAAATGAATGGAGAGAGTTGTGCATGCACAGCCATCTCTGAATTGCTTTCACCACCCACAAGGGCCCAGTGCCAGGACCCACATGTATGACCTAATTTATCAATATGCCATAGATGAGCCAGATGGGACATACACATGTTCCTGTGTATGAATTCTCACATGTGGCTGTGGCTAGTTCATGACAATGACAACTCATACAGGAGGATCAAGAGTCTGATGAAGGGGTCCGGCTACCCTGAAGCAAATGAATAAAAGTTTATATTGCTAATAAGAAATGTGACAGTATCCTATTCTAGTCTTCAATAAATGTTTATTGTAAAGATAATAAAATTACAGTAGCTATGTCAAGCATGACAGGCATTGTAGGGATAAAGAACAACAAACATGACATAACATTACTTGACTAAGGGAGTGAAGGGTTAGGGAAGAGTAGGGATCGTGGGCATTGGGATTGAGGAAGGGGGGGGGGGGGTAGAAGGGTAGGAAGGGGGTGGCCTCGAGTGCAGATGAAAATTAAGGCAAGGAAATAATGATTAAAGCAAGAGTACTGTGGTACATATGAATCACTGCAGTTATAACTTAATAGTTCCTTGGAGGCGGATATATAGCGTGTGGGTTGCATGGTCGCCATCCACAGTCTGATAAGTATTCCGATTACATGTTCACGATACTCCAGTCCGTTCTACATTGAACGCCATCCTTCCCAATTGACTGTGGGTTCATACTGCCGGTTAAACAACTTATTATATAGAGGGAAAGGAGGGGGGGGGGAAACCAAATATAACTGGGAGGAGAAGTAGAGAAATGAGTAAGTAAAGGAGGTAGGTGTTGAAGATTAGAGGGTTGTGACCTCGAGGAACTCCGCGTATCTAAGAAGGAGGGTGAATCGCTGAGGGGTGTGTCGCCCATAAGTCCCACGCATCCGAGACATATCTCCTCCTCGGGGCGTCCATTGCGAGATAATATTCATGCATGAAGATTGTGTTAATCTTTTGGATAAGGTCCCTGGCGGTGGGGGGGGATGAATGTTTCCATGCTGCTGCGATGCATAGTCTTGCTGCTATTAGAATATAGGTAATCACATGGCGGGTAATCGGTGGGTAGACTTCGCCCCCTATGTTTAAAACAGCTAACTGGGGTGATAACGGAATGTGGGTGTCCGTTACCGTGTTCATCAAGCTTTCGACCAGTGCCCAAAATTGGGCCACTTTAGGGCAGTGCCACCACATGTGTGCCAGGTCACCTTTCTGGCCACACTCCCTCCAGCACAAAGGGGAGACTCCGCGTGCGAATCTGGCTATCCTGGTTGGAGGAGTGTACCAGCGGAGATGGACCTTCTTAAGGGATTCAAGGTGGTTTATACATTTTGATACCTGAGTTACACATCTGATTGACCCCTCCCAGTCATCCTGATCTGCCTGGAAGTTTAGGTCTGCCTCCCATGTTTCCATATATGTTAGTTTAGGGGGGGATTTTTGTGTTATTAGTTCCTCGTACAAGGCGGAGAGACCCCTCGGGATTCTAGTGATTGAGAACATTAGTCGTTGCAGTGGGGAGGGTAAAGATCTCCTCAGATCGTGAGAGCAGTCCTTTGAGGAGAGGAAGTGGCGAATTTGTGTATATTGTAAGAAGGTATGTCTTAAATTCTGTCTTCCCTCACAAATGTCGTCGAATGTAAGTAGTTTGCCATTCTTCAGGAGATCTCCTAAAGCACTGATACCTGCTTTGAGCCAGGGAGTGAGGTTTAGAGAAGGGATATGCACCCGAAAGGCCTCCATCGGAATATGCTCCGGGGGAAATTTTGACCAGTGAGTAGGAATCTTTTTCCACACCACCTGGAGAGCACGGACCGTAGCCAAGGGGTGCACCACCCCAACCGGACCCAGGGCATTCCCGGCCAGGAGCATTCCCGGGGAAACTTCCGGAGCAATCTCCGTCTCCAATTGGGTCCAGCCCAATGTCTCTTTTCGTCTCCAAAATTCCCCTGTGGCTTCCAGGAGAATGGCTCTGTGATATGAAGTGACGTCTGGGACCCCCATGCCTCCCCCTTTTAACTTCAGGTACATTACGTCTCTGCGGACTCTTGGTCTGCCCCCTGCCCATATGAATGAATTTATACATCGTTGTAATAGAGTCAACAGTTTGCCTGGGTATCCCAGAGGGACACACCGAAATAAATAGAGTAGTTTTGGGAGCCACAACATTCTGAATGCTTGTATGCGCGCCATCCAAGATAGCAGAGGGAGAGGACTAGTTTCCATCGCCACTCTCAAGGTTGCCATAAGTTTGGTTAAATTTAAACGTGCCATGTTTCTCGAGGCGCATAGGGTCACTCCCAGGTATGGGATGCCCTCCAGGGCCCAGGCAAAAGTGAATTTGGATGAGAGAGATGCCAATTGCGTCTCAAGGATATTGATGGGTAGGGCCATGGTTTTTCCCATGTTCAATTTATAGTAAGATATCTTTGAAAAATTGTCTAGTTCTTTTAATATGGCTGGGATGGAGTTGTCTGGGTCGATGCATGTGATGATTACGTCGTCGGCGTAGAGTCCTATGACGTGGTCCTTCTTTCCCACAAGTATGCCCGCAATATCCGGGTTGGCTCTTATCGAGGCTGCCAGGGGTTCCATAACAAGGGCGAAGATCAGGGGTGACAGAGGGCACCCCTGTCTTGTCCCATTTGTGATGTTGAAACGACGGGATAAATAACCCGATGTGGAGACCCGAGCTCCCGGAAAAGAGTAAAGCCCCAGTATGGCCGCCAGAATTGGTCCAGAAAATCCGAACCGTTCCAGAACCTCTCGCAGGTATCCCCAGTGCACCCTGTCAAAAGCTTTTTCAGCATCAAGGGACAGGAATGCACTGGGGACTCCCCGATTCTCAACAATCTCCACCAGATCCAGCATTCGCCGGGTGCCATCTCTGGCCTGTCTTCCCCCCACAAAGCCCACCTGATCCGCATCCACCAAAAGTGGGATCACCTTTGACAGTCTAGAGGCCAGCACTTTGGCATATATCTTCACATCCGTGTTAAGTAACGAGATGGGACGATAGCTGCCAGGAGTGTCTGGGGGTTTGCCAGGTTTCAAGATGGTGGAGATCGTAGCCTCCAGGTCATCCGCACCTAGCTTCTCCTCTTTTTGCCAGTGATGAAACAATCGGAGCAGATAGGGGGCCAACCGGGGGGAGAAAGCTCTGTAATATTCATTAGCAAATCCGTCCGGTCCCGGAGCAGAGTTGCATTTGAGTGTGTTGATGACATCCGAAACCTCCGAGAGGGTGAATGGCTGGTTCAAAGCGGAGAGAATCTCAGGGGGGATCACCGGGAGCTTCACTCCCGCCAGGAATGCCCGGATATCCTCCAAAGAGGGTTGTGGTGTCAGAGGATCCCCGGCAAGGTTATAGAGTGTTGTGTAGAAATCCGCCATGACCTCCACTATCTCAGTCGGGTCTCTAACTGTCACACCATTGCTAGAAGTCATAGAGGTCACCATAGTGTTAGCC
Source organism: Allobates femoralis (assembly GCA_033576535.1). Classification (NCBI taxonomy): domain Eukaryota; kingdom Metazoa; phylum Chordata; class Amphibia; order Anura; family Aromobatidae; genus Allobates; species Allobates femoralis. The sequence goes on from JARQOC010000008.1 coordinate 70,169,251, forward strand.
ACTCTTTTCTTCAGTCTCCTAGCTAAGAGCCTACCTGCCCTGTCCCCTGCGGCATAATACTGTGTATTAAGCTTCCGAAGCCCCAGTTCATGCTGATAAAGTAGTTGTGCCCTGAGTTTAGTTCTCAGGTCAAAAATCTGACTAGTCAACTGGGGGGAGGGGTTAGTTTTGTTTACTTTTTCCAGGGTTCCTATTTGCTCGGACCAGTCTCTCCAGCAGACCTCCCTCTCCCTCTTTTGTTGCGAGGCCTTCTGTATAAGCAACCCACGCAGAACCGCCTTGTGAGCGGCCCAGAGTGTGCCATCTGAAATCTCCCCGTTATCGTTACTGAGGAAATACTCCTCCAGACTCCCCTCCAGGGATTTCAAGATCCGTTGGTCTGAAAGAAGAGCGACATTCATTCTCCAACGACGCGGTCTGTTTCCCATTCGACCCCGCCTGATTCCCAGCGATACTGGGGCATGGTCCGACCAAGAGATCAGACCAATTGCGGAGGAGGTGCAGAATGGTAGGGTCTCCTCACCAACCAGGAACAGGTCGATTCTGGAATAGGTATTATGGGAACCAGATAGGAAAGAGTAATCCCTTTCCTCCGCATGTTGGTACCTCCACACGTCGTGGAGCCTGAATTCACTGCAAAGTGTTGCCATTTCCCTCCCTTTCCTTACGTGTGGGGCTGAGGAGTCCAGTCTTGCCACCATGATTTGATTGAAGTCCCCACACACCACCAGGGCCCCCTCTTTTGTTTGGTTGAGTTTTTTGAACAGGGATCTTAGAAACCCCAATTGGCCCGAGTTAGGAGCATAGACAGTCGCCAGTGTATATAGTTCCCCTGATATGGTACACTTCAGGATTAGGTACCGTCCCAGCGGATCCACTTCAGCAGAGTTCAGCTGGAACTGCACCTTGGCGCTCACCATCACACACACTCCTGCTTTTTTCACATTGTGATTTGCAAAGTAGATGTGAGGGTAGGAGGAGTTTTTCACACGGAAATTGTCTTCGGCTAAAAGGTGTGTTTCCTGAACACACATCACATCAGCGTGAAGTCTCCTGGCCTCCTTCCAAAGGGAGGAGCGTTTCACCGGAGAGTTCAGGCCTTTAACATTTAGAGAAACTAGATTCAGAGAGGAACCAGTCCCCGGGAGAACCGAATCGTTCCCCTTCATACTTACTCACTTCCAGCGATCGCGGAGCGAGGTCACTTGGAGAGGTATAGGAGAGAACAGTCCAAGATGAGCTGCGGAGGAAAATGAGAGTAGAAAGAAGGAAAGGAAAGGGGGAAGGGGTAGCGGGAGAGAGTGGGACTGGGAGAGTAAAGATGCCCAACTAGGAGAGAATTGGAAGGTTGGGGGGGGAGGTGTGGCTGGGAGAACTTCGGGGTGGGAGGGGGGGAGGGATGGGGGGAAGGGGGGAATGGACGGGGAGGGGGGAAGGGAACACACTTAATTAAACTTGAGTGTAGTCAGGCCAATGGGGCCGTGACTAGGGGGGGGTAGAGACAGGGAACCCACTCGAGTTTCCCCAGATCCTGGTTCACAGGTGAAGAAATATCCACAAGCACTGTCAGTGAGGGGAGATATAAGTGTCCGTAAACCTGTGCTGGATCTCGACGTGGGGAGTCCGTATGGGTTCCAAAGGAGGGTGTATTAATCCACATAGACCGATTCGGAGTCCTCCGATCCTTTTTCGACCTCAGGTGCATTCTCCAGAACTAGATCCTTGGGGTCCCTCCGGCCGGGGGCGAGGGGAGTTTGCGGCTTGAGCAGATAAGTTCCAGGAGCGTAGAGCCCTGCGTAGCATAGTGGGGGAGGAGAAAGAATGTCTATTGCCTTTATATCGAAAGTTAACAGACACTGGTGTGCCCCATGCATATTGTATGGCTTTCTCCCTCAATATTAGGCAGCTGGGGGCAAACTCCCTTCTTCTAGCCAGTGTGCCTGGTGAAAGGTCAGGGTAGACAGAGGCTTTGGCAAATTGTGAGGGGAGAGAGGGATTGGATCTCATCGCTTGGAGCAGGATGTCTCTCGCCCTAGGATGCAAGAAAGAGATCAGGATATCCCTTGGGACTTCTTTAGGGAGCTTCGTAGGTTTAGGTAACCTGTATGTTTTTTGTAATTCCAGTAATGCAGGGTTAGCATCTGGGAGGGCAGCTGATAGAAAGGCTGAGACAGTCATCGGAAGATCCTCACCATCTTGGGGTTCTGCAACTCCTCTTAACTTTACATTGTTCTTACGGAGTCCATCCTCTAGGTGACACAGCGTTGCCTTTACTGAGCCCATTTCCCTGTCAATCATGTCATAGCTGTCTGCCAAGGTATTATGTGCCGCAGCATACTCCTCCATCTTGGATTCTACAGTTGTGGTCCTCTCTCCTAAGGCCGCCACTTCAGACTTAATGTCTGCCATCATGGAGCGCATCTCCCCCAGCATTGCGTCCCTCATTGATCCCAGCATTTCTCGCATGTTACGCTTTGTGAGAGGGGACTCCTCTCTACTCACATTATTGCCTCGGTGTTCCTGGCGTCTGGGGGACCGGGGGGACCGCGAGGCCCGGGTGGAAGCACTGGAGGGAGACGCTGGGCTGTTCCCGGCCGGCGCCATCTTGGATCCATTGTGGGGCTCCTGATTGAAGTAATCAGTGAGCTTATTTGTGGTCTCCCGGCGGCGGGATCCGGTCCTGGGCATGACCGGAGGTTGTGTGAGGTGCTGGGCTGTCGCTCGTTTCAAAGCGGGAGCGGGAGGGCCGCTGCAGTGCCGTGTATTCGGTCCGTGCTGCGGAGCCTCCTCACAATGCGACCGGCGCCATCGGCTGCTGGACACGCCCCTCACAGTATCCTATTCTATGAGCAGCATGATGCGCAAATCCTTAATTCACATCCAATATTTGAAATCCATAAAGGATACATTTACAAACATTTAGATCTTATCTTCCCACATGCAGTAATAATATCCATAAGCTTCCCATGTGCAGGGTTATCAATCGTATTAAATTGCTTACCTACTTACATAAGTCCACGAGTGATAGGATGGGAAGATTTTTAAGAATGAGCTTGGCCAGATGTAAATGTTCCAGGTATCTTCGTGATCTACAGGTGCATCCCAATGAATCAGAATATCATCAAAAAGTTAATTTTTTTCAGTAATTCAATACAAAAAGTGAAACACATATATTATAGAGAGTCATTACAATCAGAAAGATCTATTTCAAGTGTTTTGTTCTGTTAATGTTGATGATTATGGCTTACAGCCAATGAAAACCCAGAGGTCAATATCTTAGAAAATTAAAGTAGGGAGGATGAAGGGTCTGAGAGATTAAATATTTACCTAAATAGATATCAGAGGCTTCACCTTGTGTGGTTGTGAAAGTCACAACCACTATAAAAGCAGATCACGTCTGCTGCAGTTCCCAACGTGGTGAATATAGAGTAGGGAGGATGAAGGGTTAAAAACCATGCTGCCATATTCCACGAGGCATGAAAGGGTGAATATAATATGGATTGTAGTCACCACATTTCAGAGCTCCCTGGCCCCTTCCTCAGGACCAATCAATATCATATTGCCATGTGTCAGGGCATTTCAGGCAGATCTGAAACACGTGGACTAATCAATATTATATTCACCCTTTGATGTCTAGTGGAATACGGCAGCACAGTTTTTAACCCTTCATCCTCTTTTCTGAGATAATGACCTTTGGGTTTTCATTGGCTGTAAGCCATCATCATCAACATTTACAGAAATAAACACTTGAAATAGATCACTCTGATTGTGATGACTCTCTATAATATATGCATTTCACTTTATGTATTGAATTACTGAAAAAAATTACTTATTGATGATATTCTAATTCATTGAGTTGCGCCTGTATGTTCGTTATCTGTGTAGTGAAGCCAGTGAGCTGTCAGTCACGTCTGGGCGGAGAATATAAGCAGGGAGGCCGAGGCTTGGGACGTGCTCTCACACACCCTGAGCACTGAGCTTCATTTGCTTTATTCATTTAGACAGTGATTTTTATTCAGTCAGGGAGACTTTGTCCACAAGGTAATAATGCAGAAGGGTGTAAAGATGCCCCCAGGGGTCCTGTGATGGACACCCCCTTGGTAGGATCAGGAAGGTTAGCACTGGAATATTTTTAAGTTCAAGAACTAACTATGGAGTTGTCAGAGGTGCAGGTGGGATAAATGAAGAGTGAAGAGCGGACACCTCTGACCTGGATATCTTAATCTAATTCTTTAAGTAACTGTGCCCTATTCCATCAGAATATATCAGGTCAGTAAGTTACTAGTTCTCCAAATATCTCTGCTATGTTAGAAATGAAGTGTAGAGAGAACCTGAATTTCCACCCTGGCTCATAGCTGATCTCTCACGAGGTGTTAGCGGAAAATCCTGGTACATTGTTCCTGTGTTCTGCCAGAGCCACTTATATACATAGTAACGCCTGAAGATCTGGAAATGACGGCTTTATCAAGGTTCAGATTTAATACATTTACTGTAAAAAAACAAAAATCCCAATATAATTCTAAGTATGATGAGGGGAAATCATCGATTCCTTCCTGACTCCAGCTTATGGTCATTGCGGACATTCCTTTGGCCTCTTGAGCCAGTTTCATAGATAAAGTCCCTCTGAACACGTTGCTTTTTGTTTCTTCCCTTGATGAACCTGGATACATGAAGATCTAATGAGGGGAGTTTTATTGAACTGCGGAAGTCTGTGCAGATTGTAGATGACTCACTAAGGCTGGGATCACATAATACAGTGCAAACTGTAACATGAAGCTCGACAGATGGAGCCATTCACATGGCCGGCCTTTGCCCTGGCAGTATTCCCTGTTTACATTCATTCACAAAAACATGGCAGACCGTGAATGCTGCAGGTTCGGAGAAAGGACTGAAGCAGCCACATGGCTCTGTTGGGGTTCACATTACAGTTTTTTGGGGATTCCAACAGTAACCTTGATGTGGTTCTCTGTGGATGCATGGGATTTATGGGAGTCTAGCCTAAGCAGCTATATAAGCCAGTAATCAGCCCAATCCACTAACATGTCAAGCTCCATGTATTTGATGTCTCTATGTAGATGAGAGTAGAGGTTGGCAAATATCACATCATCAACAAAAAACTCAACACAGATTTTTTTCATCCTTGATAATAGCCTGAATGTTCTTGTGTTGATTCTTATTACGTTGTCCTGAGGTTACACTTAAATGTATGGCACCTATTGTGCCCATTATGTTGGCAAATTTTATCTTAGTGGCACCAAATCAAGGAAAATAGTTTTATTTTCTATCCTTAAATTTGAACTGATCAATTAATCTTCTAAACCAGGGGTCCCCAACCACCGGTCTGCGGACTGGGACATGGGGGTCCCTGTGCTGGTCCGCACTGCCGCAGACCAGCACTACAGAAAGTGTGCTCTACGGCGCCTCAGCTGCTGACAGATGTGTGAGCGCCGCCGCCGGCCAATCACAGCGCAGCAGCCAGGCCCTGATTGGCCAGAGGCTGCTGCATTGTGATTGGCCAACAGCTTCGCTTGTACATGTACGCAGCTGAGGCAGTGAGCAGAGAGGTGGAAACAGAGGTGGACCCGTGAGCAATGTGTATGTCTCAGTGTGTGTGTGTGGCGTTGTGTCTGTGGCTTTGTATCTGTGTCTCTGGCGGTGTGTCTGTGGCTGTGTGTGGCACTGTGTGTGTGTGTATGTGACTATGTGTGTGTCTGTGTGTGTGGTGGTGTGTCTGTGTGTGGTGATGTGTGTGTGTGTGTGGCGGTGTGTATCTGTGTGTGACTGTATCTGCGTGTGTGGGGTGGTGTGTGTCTGTGTGTATGGCGGTGTGGCTGTATGTGCAGCTGTGTGTGTCTGTGTGTGGGTGGTGTCTGTATGTGTGGTGTGTCTGTGTGTCTGAGTGTAGCTGTGGGGGTGTGTCTGTGTGTGTAGCTGTGTGTGGTGGTGTGTCTGTGTGGTGGTGTGTCTGTGGCGGTGTGGGTGTGTGGATATGTGTGTGTGTAGTGGTGTGTCTGTGTGTGTGTGGCGATGTGTCTGTGTTTGGCTGTGTGTGTGGCGGTGTGTCTGTGTGTGACTGTGTGTGCCTGTGTGTGTGGCTGCGTGTGTGTGGCGGTGTGGCTGTGTGTGTGGCGGTGTGTCTGTGTGTGTGTGGCGGTGTGTCTGTGTGTGTGGCTGTGTGTGGCTGTGTGTGGTGGTGTGTCTGTGTGGCTGTGTGTGTGTGGCTGTATGTGTGTGTGGCGATGGGGCTGTAAGGGGATGATGAGAATAATATGGGTTGCTGCAAGGGGATGATGGCAATATTGTGAGATGCAAAGGGATGATGGGGTTGATAGAGGCTGCAAGGGGATGATTGGGATATTGTGGCTTGCATAGGAATGATGGGGATACCATATTGGGGGCTGCAAGGGGATAAGAAAACAAGACATCCCCTGAAAATAAGACGTAGCGCATCTTTCGGGGAAATTCCATCCTTTCTCCATAGCCCTGCCCAATATGATCAAAGCCCCACCCCTGTGCCACCCCTCCCTGCCGGGCTCCGGACAAATGGGCTTGCATGAAGGTGGTCCCTGGTGCAAAAAAAGGTTGCGGACCCCTGCTCTAAACAATAGATCTCTGTTTTGGTGTTTGAGACCTTTTTGCTTCATTGCTAACCATAGTAGGACCAGACACACAACATGAAGAGGAATTCCGCTTTTTACTGCTCACGACGTCCTCTTCTATGGAGTTGGTACAGACAACTTCACTTTCTTCTGTTGTTCCAGTAATAATATTTTCCCTTTAAAGTGGACAGTTACATCCACTTTCTCCCAACCTCTTCATGTGTGTTCAGTTCAGCCAGGGTTAAACGTGTTCTGAATGGGGAGATGGCGGCCTGTCTTCCTTGAGAAGAAAGGATTGCACATATTGAATTATAACATGCCCGATCCCTCTTTTACTCAACATAGGCCCTGCTAAATGTTGAATGGAAAATGTTGACTTTGCCCCAACCTGCATGGACACACTTAGGACACCACAGCCTCATTCACTGTAGGACTATAATGTACCTGTCTGTTAGAATATGGCTGCTCTGTGCCGGGGGGGGGCTTTGGTTATCACAGAGCCATGTACACAGTACCTCATGGTAAACACGTTTTTACTGTATACTGAGAACACGATTATGTAAAGACAAAGCGTGCTCTCCATGCTGAGCCAATATTCTCCTAAAGGCTCTCTCTTCTTTCCTTATGGCAATCTTCTATGGAATAACAGAATTCCCTCAGGGATGACCTACAAGCAGGGACATATTACCAGAATGCCGATTTCTGAGAGGTGGGTGGGATATACGGGGCTCGTACTGTAATGACGACTAGTCACATTTATGTCCGCAGTCCACAGTCAACCACTTACTGTGACATTTGATGGTGGGGACAAGTGACTGCTGCCGTTCCTGCATTGTCTACCTCTTTATTATCAGCCAGATTTGTGCCATTCCCTCTTTTATTTGCATTCATTATGTGATACATTTCTATAGTTGTGACCAATTCCTGGAAAGTTTCTACATTGAATAAGATTTGATTAAACAGAAGTGAAATAGCCGAGGTTTAGCAGATTTTGAGTTTGACCTGCGCTGTCTCATGACTCAGATGTTTGGGAAGCCCCATGTTCTCTCTGTTCTGCTGTGACTTGGAAGATCTTTCAGTATAAACCCTAAATGAGAACCAGGCTTCCTAATTCTGTGTGTATACTTCTGCCTTGGTTGCTTGCATTTTCTGTGATCCCATCAGATAGATTACTATCTGACCAATGGCTCGGGTAATTAGTTTCCTGTGTTTCCACAGGCTTTTGTCAGGGAAAGTGTATTTAAGGGAATCTGTCAGCAGGATTTTACTAATTCATTATAATGGAGGTAAAGAGACCCTGAATCCAATGATGTGTCACTTAGTTTACTGCGTGCCATGGTTCTGACACCATCACAGTTTTTAGATTTAGCCATGCAGTAGAGCTGAGAGAGCTGCCCCCCCCTGTCCACATCAGGCTCTGTTTGTACAAAGTCTATAAACAGGTGCTAATCACAGCTGGGGCATGCTTGATTAGCTGACCTAGTCCGGCAATGATAATCCCCTGAAGCTAAAGTAAATATTGCAAGTAGGAACAATTTAACTAAATTCCATAGAAATTCATCATACATAATTATAACAACTCAGGCAATATAGTTTACACAAAAAAATATGATTTTTAAGTGGTTATAACAATGCGTGATGCAGATGCTAGACCAACATTCTAAAGACACTCCAGAGTCAAAAAGAATGAAAAACACAGGATGTTTTTTTTTGACAATTTTACAAAAACACATAATTTTTATACACGGACAAGTGAAAAGGAGGAGTGAGGTAGAACAAATACCCCACACAGGGGGAACAATTTTTACACTTCAGTTAGACAACTTCTGCATATACAATTAACCGCAGGGATCCTGTCACCCCCAAAACACCTGTAAACCTATTAAAACCTGTCCCTAGAGCATATTAACACTATCCCTACACTCTTTTTACCTCCTAAATGCAGTAAGTGACATTGAATAAAAACGTTTTATAAGTACCTGATTAGTGATGATAATGAGTGACTATCTATTCATAGTCACTCATCAAGACTGCCCCTCTGCTTCATATCACGCCTATTCAGGCGTGATCGTCAGCCTAGATTCAAATTGCCGCCTCCCTGTCTCGTCCGAGGCTGCAGTGTGGCTGGTGACGCGATCCGCGTCATTCCCGGCGCCTGGTGATGTATTTAGACCGGCGCCGCGCTGTTAGCTTCAAAATGCGCACTGCGCATGCGCATTGGGCATGCGCAGTGCGCATTTTGAAGCTGACAGCGCGGCGCCGGTCTAAATACGTCACCAGGCGCCGGGAATGACGCGGATCGCGTCACCAGCCACACTGCAGCCTCGGACGAGACAGGGCACGGCAGGGAGGCGGCAATTTGAATCTAGGCTGACGATCACGCCTGAATAGGCGTGATATGAAGCAGAGGAGCAGTCTTGATGAGTGACTATGAATAGATAGTCACTCATTATCATCACTAATCAGGTACTTATAAAACGTTTTTATTCAATGTCACTTACTGCATTTAGGAGGTAAAAAGAGTGTAGGGATAGTGTTAATATGCTCTAGGGACAGGTTTTAATAGGTTTACAGGTGTTTTGGGGGTGACAGGATCCCTTTAACGTTAACAGAGGTCAATCCAAAGAAAACAGTCTGAGTTACATGTTTTCACATTGACAATTCCATGGGATTACTACTACAAAGCACTACTTGGTGAATCACAAAAAAAAAAAAAAAAGACAGTCAAACAAACGTGTAAAAATACTCTGTTGTAAAAAAACACAGTAATAAGCAAGTGCTGCTGAAGAAGTAAAATACAGGGTATTGATACGTTCTTTGCAAAAAATGCATACTAAACTGCTCTACCAACTTCAAGGTAACCCGTATCAGAGCAGTCCCTATCTGATGTATTTAAAACCTGACCATGTGTATTTTTTTTGTGATTCAGTCTTTTGGTGGTGTGAACACTGTCCTACAGACGTGTTCACTGTGTGCATGGTTCATTAGTTTTTGTCTAAATTATTCCTTGTTTCTGCAACATTGGGGAGTCGCCCACCCCTCCCTTTGAACCCTGCACATAAAAAGCTGTCTTCTGCAGTCAGTCCAAGTCAGACATTGGACCTGTTCATTTTAGGTACCAATACACATGGGCAGGTTTTAAATACATCAGATAGGGACTGCTCTGATACTGGTTACCTTGAAGTTGGTAGAGCAGCTTAGTATACATTTTTTGCAAAAAACGTATCGACTAAATACTTCTTCAGCAGCACTTGCTTTTTACTGTGTTTTTTTACAACCGAGTATTGTTACAACGTTTGTTTGACTGTTTTTTTTGTAGAGAAGGATTTCCAGTTTGTCAAGGAGCGCTTCCAGATGGTTCATTAATTACTCCGATTATTTCAAGGAAATTCCGATTTATTATACATACAAACACAACGCGTTTCGGCTATACATAAAATTAGTCTTCATCAGGTAAAAATTGATTTTTACCTGATGAAGGCTAATTTTATGTATAGCTGAAACGCGTTGTGTTTGTATGTATAATAAATAGGAATTTCCTTGAAATAATCGGAGTAATTAATGAACCATCTGGAAGCGCTCCTTGACAAACTGGAAATCCTTCTCTACACTCCTTGATGAATCTCCTGCAAGGTGGCTCATTTCACCTGTTTTGAGCTGCAAGCCAGAGGATCCAGACCATTACTCCACCACCCAAACAGGGTTACATGCTGAACAACAAGACACCAAAAAGGTGAGGAGAATTCCTATTTCTGTCCAATATAATCAAAATTCTGCACTTAGATCTGCGCCCCCCTTCTCTTTCTCCCTCTCATTTCTGTCTTGCAGACTTCACTGTCTTCAAAGACGTTACTGATTTGACTGTTTTTTTGTGATTCAGTCTTTTGGTGGTGTGAACACTGTCCTACATACGTGTTCACTGTGTGCATGATTCATTAGTTTTTGTCTAAACCACTACTTGGTGCCATGAATTTCATTACATGGTAATGCAATTGTCATACAAAATTAGAAGCTCACTGAAGTGGGGTAACAACTAGATATAAAAAGTGGAACCACCTAAAACTGCATTGCAAAACCCATAATATATATTATAAGGGCATAGGGGAGTAAATATAAAGTGCAAAGTGCTCTAGAATTACTAATAGCAGCCAGCATAATGTATTCCCCTAGACCACAATATTTCTTCACACCAAGGGTTAATTGCAGTTACAGTGAGATTCTCTCACCTATTGAAGTTACAGAGTCAGCCCAGTGTAGGGAACCCCTACATGGTTCGTGCCCCAAGGGCACCTCCTGATGCAAACCTCTGTTTTTCATTATTTTTAACTCTGGAGTGTCTTTAGAATATTGGTCTGGCATTTGCATCACGCATTATTATAACCACTTAAAAACTCGTATTTTTTTTGTGTAAAAAATATTGCAAGTAAACAACTGCACACATTGTGATGAGAGGCATCTCTGAAATCTGTGTGTTAACCCCTACAGCATGGTGTCATCAGCTTACATAGTAAAAATCTGCTGAAAGATTCCCTTTAAAAGCTTACATAAAGTGTTTGAGCACAGCCCTGAGCCACCCACAATTCTCAGAGGAGATTGTGAGCTAAACACATGCTCCTGCGTCATAGCATGTGCTCTCCATATGTAGGGGGCCCGCAGCATTCCAGTAATGACAGCGGCCGGGCTGTGTGTCCTCGAATCTGCTGTGTACAAGTACATGATATTTCATCCTTCTCAATAGTCTGTGGTGAAGTTTACTAGATGATCCCTCATCATGATACAATCTATGACTTTGGACTTTTGCATGGCTACGTTTCCAATCTACATGAGCAGTCTGCTTGTGGAATGCCAGCATGCTATCAATAATTATTTCTGGGTGACATAACATGTAATCATTCTGGGTTTCAGTGGGAAGTGACTAGACGTTGGAGAGTGGCAGGATTGTATCATTAGTAACGGCTTCCCAATATATTCTAGATAATATACGGGCACGTCCACATGGCTGTAATAGCTTTATACAAGTCAGTAATAGAGACTTCATGGTGGCCTCCTGTACTTCTCTATGGATCCCTCATTACTTAGTTGCTCTCACCCAGAACCATTGCTCCTCAGCAGAGTTGTCCTTCGTAGTGCGGTGCTGTGCTGAGGTGGAGTCTATGGCACTATATCATATCAGTTGTGCATCTCACCTTGTACTCTCCGGCCTTATTCACACCTTGGTGACGGTACCTGCATCATCTGTGCTTCTCACATTGGGGCTTATTTCTTGCTACCGTCTAATGCTTACTCAGTGCAAGTCTTGAATCAAGCCAAATTTGTCATTTTGGTTCACCCCATTGGGGTATTTTAATTTCTGTCTAGTATAAATTTATACCACCTATTAGTTGGCTTACTATGTGCCAGAAACTTGCAAACCCTTGTGCGGCAGGGCGACGGCAGTGTGGTGTACGTCATGGAAGCCATAGCACTTAGTTTACTAAATATGACCCATTACATATGTTTGGTTTTTTTTTGTGTGTAAATGAAGCCATGTCCTACTATGCTCCGGTGCGGCTCAAAATAATCTTTCAAGTGATTTAGTGTACATAAAATAATCTAGTCGGCACATGGATGTCATCTAATCTGACTGCTAGGAGAAGCTTGGAGAATTTACACCAGTCTTATGAAACACAGATGACAAATTGATGGTAAAAACACGAGCAGAAGTGTATGTGCACACGTACTAGGGTTTGGTGCAGAAATGTCGGCATCTTTTGGTAGCAAAAATGTGCATTTTCAGTGCGTTTTTGTTGCAGATTTTTTCCATTCATTTGAATAAGTGTATTCTGCAGCAAAACACAGTAAGAATTGACATTCTGCAGATTTACTTCTGTACCAAATTTGCAAGGAGAAAATCCTCAATGTGTGTGTGAGACTTCAGGATTCTCATTGACTTTGCTGGTGTCAGGATTCCTTTCAGGATTTATGACAAATCTGCACTGCAAAATGCAACCAAAAATGCACCAAAAATACCACTTGTGCACATCCAGACAGGGTCCAGATCCAAAACACAAATAGAATTAGGTCTGTGGTCGGAAAAGTCTGGTGCACACAGGGGGTATTAGGGTACCGTCACACCTGGGACACCTCGCTGGAGATATCACTGGCAACGCACGGGAGCGCGTACGTTTTTGGCGCCCCGCCAGCGGCGCCGTTGCATGTTTACACGCGGCGATACCTCCGGCGATGCACCGGCGATGTTACAGGCGCCATCGCCGCTGGGGTGTCCACAAGCCCCAGCGGCGATCCTGTAACATGGGAGCCCATGGCTCCCATCGCCTGTAACATCGGCGATCGCCATGTTATGTGGCGATGTGTACACATCGCCCCAGAGTGCTTGCTTGGTTTCAGAGCAGTGCTGCGAAACCAGGCGACCACTCTAAGGCGATTTGTTAGCGCTGACATCGCCTCTTTACATGAGGCGACGCATCGGCGATGTTGGCGGCGATAGGCCACGCCCCTGCGTCGCCTATGAAATCGCCGCCGATATGGCCAGTTGTGACGGTACCCTTAGAGTTTACCTCAGTATTTGTAGCCAAAACCAGGAAATTAGGGGAAAAGTAGAATAGAAACATGTCACCACTTCTGTATTATCACCCACTCCTAAATTTGGTTACAAATACTGAGGTAAAAACCTCCCCAAATACTGAACGGGTGCACATGGCCTACAGTGTGAATTCATCCTAATGTGATCTTGAGAACAATTATTTAACACCTAATTAGCGACCAGCTTTTTCCTGGAGAATCCCTTCCATGTAGGGCCATGTGTTGTGTGCCTCCATCTCTGCTCCTTGCTGGATAGATGGATGGAGTCGCCTGTCCTTCCTCCTTCTTGCACTGTCTAGCAGGCTGTTCTTTATTTAGATATGTAAAGTTTCTATGAATGCTCCAATTCATCTCTCTGTGTCCGGGGGACGCTGCTCAATGAAGCCTTTCACTGCTGTGTGAGGACATAGCGGAGGGGTCCCCCATGTAGGGGAGAATCGGCGCTCATATTGATTTCTGCTGCAGCACAGTGGAGGCCTTTCCCTCACCCTTAGCACTGTGTGTAACCCTTTCCTTGTCAGTGAGAGCGCCGCCATCGCTGTCTGTCCTGTAGACTATAATGGAGACCACCTGCACAGACAGCATGGCCATCTCTCTGTGCCCAGCCTGCTCCTGACCTCACTCATCAAACACTTTCTGCAACACCATCAGAATACCTAATTGCTGAAATCATTACACTATATATGCTGCACCTTTCAGATTTTTTGAAGTACATGTTACCATATATTGTAACTTGGTAATTCTGCCAATTTCTCAAATATTTGTTCTACTTTGGGCAGTATTGTGCCACCTGTCACTGTAGGATAAAACATGCCCTGCTACTCCAGCTTCTACACAGGAGTAGAGACAGGCTGCATGTCCTCAATGTCCTGTCCCAGATCAGGCTGTATATCCTCAATGTCCCGTCCCAGATGAGGCTGCATGTGCTCAATGTCCCTTTATAGATCAGGCTGCATGTCCTCAATGTCCCATCCCGGATCAGGCTGTTTTTCCTCAATGTCCCTTTATGGATCAGGCTGCATGTATTCCATGTCCCGTCCCGGATCAGGCTGCATGTATTCCATGTCCCGTCCTGGATCAGGCTGCATGTATTCCATGTCCCGTCCCGGATCAGGCTGCATGTATTCAGTGTCCCATCCCGGATCAGACTGCTTGTCCTCAATGTCCCTTCGTGGATCAGGCTGCATATCCTCAATTCCAGTATCCCATCATGGATCAGGCTGCATGTTCTCAATTTCCCACCCAGGGTCAGGTTGCATGTCCTCAATGCAAATGTCCCATCCTGGATCAGCCTGCTTCTCCTCAGTGTCCCGTTGCGGGTCAGGTTGCATTTCCTTAATGTCCTGTCCCGAATCAGGCTGCCATGTCCTCAATGTCCCATCCTGGATCAGGCTGCATGTCCTCAATGTCCCATCCGATATCGTCAGTGGGTTCTATAATAATTTGCCCTGGACACAGATGGCGGTGTGTGTGCTGCCCGGGATTTTTACAGACTGTATAATGGTTTTGATGACTTTGATGACTCGGATCAAAAGTGGACACATGCCCTTGATTTTTTTTTACACAGTATCCATAAGTAAACAGACAAATGAAAGGCCACATGGACAATAATGACTGTCTTCCATCCTTAAGTAGCATGGATAGAACACTTGCATGAACATCGGACATTTGAATGAGGCCCTGAGGACCCATAGTGGGTGCACACCCTCTCTCTAGGGTCTACTTTCATAGTTGTGTAATATTTTGTATCTTCAGGTACATTCCTAGTTATTGGAAGTGATAGAATTAGTGGCTGATTGAACATTTGTGTTATAAATTGTAACCAAAACCATAAGCTGCAGTAAATGCTGAAAAACCAAAATAGAAACAGCACTGATCTCCTCTTTGCCCCATTGATTCAGCACAGATAAAACATAACCCGAGCACAGTTTTATTACACAGTGTTTTCTCATTTCTTTTTCAGGCTATTCTAGTGCAATCCAAAAATTTGCTCAGACTTTGCAGAGCTTCCAGTTTGATTTCATTGGCGATACGATGACTGACGATGAAAAAAATATTGGTAAGGAAAAATGTCATTATTTCTGTTATGTAGCAATGTATTTACTGATACGAGTCGCTTCTCTGAAATATAATCAATTAGAGGTGATGTTTTTACTGCTAAGAGGGGTTATTAAATGGGTTGGTTAAAGGAGAATTCCAAACTGTGTGTTGGAAGATTTGATGGAGGAGATTCCAGGACATGAGTATGATTGTGGGGTTAATAACAGATGTCTTAGTGCTGTCCCAGAGCCAAACAGTGACTCAGTGATCAGCGGCAGCGCTGCTCACTCCCAACTCGGGGCCCGGCCTGGGTCGCACAGAGGGGTCCTCCCGAGTGAGTGAGCAACATGCACATACTTGTCAGGGGCTGGGACGTGGTGCTTATTGTTCTGATGTGTTGGCGGGTGTTCACACACTGCACATTTGTCACAGTATGTGTAAGGATTTTGGCAAAGCCCATTCTGATCAGTAAGGTAGTCACAGACATTTCTGCCAGAAATCTGCCTTGTGTTCTCTACACTTGTCATATAACCTCATGCTCTCACCGTCTAACATACATAGATTAGTAATTAATCAATATGACTACCTGAGCTCTGCTAGCTGGAGCCTGGCCTGCAGGGAGGGATCTGTCTACATGGGCACCACACTTTACTAGACATAATTATACTGCTGTATTGGATTTATCACCTATACCCATAGTCCTGGGCCATTTAGAAAACAAGATCACAAAATCCTCTGTGTGAATGACGCTCTAATCATTATTTAGTGCCAGTGGTGGCCAGTTCCCTAGAAGTGAATGGAGCAGTGGTCACACATGCAGACAAAAAGAAGGCCACTCCAGGACTTTAGGACCACTTTACCCAGGATCCTTGGAGGTCCCATCGGTCAGACCGTATCCTTGGATAGGTAATACATGTATTTGGAGGATCAGACCTGTTACTATTGAAGGCACATCCAGTAAATCAGTGTATATACTGTATTCTTATGGAGCAGCACTATTACTCGGTTACAACACCTTAGTGTCTAGTTATGTCAGCCTCTTTTATTAAAACAATGTTATGGGGCTTTATATTACCTTTTTTCGTGAAACTCATGATTTTCCAATTCATTTGCTGCAATAATAAACCAGAATCTACTTTTTGGGAGTGGGTGGCTCTTACAGGACTTTCCCCGGAGGCTTCTAATAAAAGCAGCAGATGGTGTTCAGACCATAGGTGAATTGGTGCCATAATCACTGGTGGTAAAGTACCGAGCACCTCTCAGACCTGCTGTCAGTGGGGAGAAGACCACAGAGGGTCTCTGTAATGACTCCATCCCTGGAGCCGATGCAGGACAGACAGCAAAGCTGAGCCTCCAGACAGGTCTCTGCATCTGCTGGGTGTACAGCTCCATTCATTTCACTGTTCACCATACAGATATCAGCATTCACATGTCATTGCTAATGGTGGGTTTACACGCTAGGATATCCTGAACGATATCCTTGAAACGTCACAGATATGTGATCATTCCAAAGATATCGTTTGTTCATCCTTGTGTGTAAATGAACGATATAGGATGAAAAGATTGTTAGAGCGTTCATCCTAGATTTGAGATCTTAACCTCAAATCTATCGTTCGTCGTCCAAATAACATCAGAACGATGTGCCACATCGTTCAGTGTGAAGCCTCTTGAACGATATCGTTCAAAAGACTTCTATTCCTGCCGCAGTCATTTTATTAAAATGCTGTTTAATAAATACATTTTTAGGTAGTGATTTAACTTGTAAAGCATGTAGGCACAGAGCTGCAGGAGCGGCTATGAACCCGGTGTTTAAGGGGTTAATGCTATTGAGCTACATGTCCCCAGAGATTGCCCACACTCCCTGGAGCCATGTAGCCCGAAACATTGCCAACGCAGGGGTTAAATAATGTTTTAAGCAGAAGCCGCACTATGTCGGCTCTACTACATTCTTTCAGTAAAAACCGGCAGTTATTAAGCCGGTGTGTAATGGTTTAATAATAGTGAGCTACATGGCCCCAGAGATTGTAGCCCACAACATTGGCAGCTGAGGGGTTAACCTACCTAATTTGCAGAAGCCGCACTATGTCGGCTCTACTACATTCTTTCAGTAAAAACCGGCAGTTATTAAACTGGTGTGTAATGGTTTAATAATAGTGAGCTACATGGCCCCAGAGATTGTAGCCCACAAGATTGGCAGCTGAGGGGTTAACCTACCTAATTTGCAGAAGCCGCACTATATCGGCTCTGCTATAATCCAGCTTTAGAAGCCGGCGGTTACTGTCATTTGACAGGGCGCCGTGAAAATTTACTAACCAGCTTCCTGAATAGGGAGCTCTACCAGGGTACTAACGCTAGATGCGTTCAGCACCCGTCACTCTCCGAGGTGCTGAGCGCTTTAGCACTAATAGCTATGGCCAGCGCACTACAGTTTCAATGTGTGAGGCCCACAGCTATTAGTGCTAAAGCGCTCAGCACCTTGGAGAGCGACGGGTGCTGAGTGCATTTAGCGTTCGTACCCTGGCCAGCTCCCTATTCAGGAAGCTGTTTAGTAAATTTTCACGGCGCACTGTCAAATGACAGTAGCTGCCGGCTTTTAAAGGTGGATTATAACATAACCGACATAGTGCGGCTTCTGCTAAATACATTATTTAACCACTGCGCTGGGAATGTTTTGGGCTACGTGGCTCCAGGGGAATGTGGGCACTCTCTGGGGCCATGTAGCTCACATTAACCCCTTAAACACTGGGTTCATGTACCCGCTGCTGCAGCTCTGTGCCGACGTGTAGCACAGGGCTGCTGCAGCTGCTTCATCTGTGAAATCACACAGGGACTTCACAGTAAAAGTCTGTTAATGACTTTTACATACTATAATGTGCCAGTGCTGCTGACACATTATTGTAACGCCTTTGCTCAGCATTGGATGGAAAAATCTCTGTCCAATACTGGCATGTTGCCAAAATGGATATTGTTACTGGTATCCTTGTGTGTGACAATGCATGAACGATAATTCAATATCGTTCGTACGATGTCTGTCACGTGACTTTTCTAAGGATATCGTTAACGATATCCTTGTGTGTAAACCCACCATAAGTCCTTGGACCAAAGCCAAGTGGTGATCACTGAGAACTGTATGTGTAGGGCCTTGTGTGGGCAGACGCTTCATGTATGATCTAATACAATCATGGCAATGTCTCGGGGAGAGCCCTCTATTAATTCTCTCCATTTACTGTCCTAGCTGAGTCCTTTAAAGAGTTTGCTGACCTGTTGCAGGAGGTGGAGGATGAGAAGATGATAATGGTAAGACCCATGTATTCTCTCTATAATAAATGTGTGTTCACCCTCCAGTATATATCCACCATCATTCTACATTCACATTCATATCTGGTGTCACTTTGTGCAGATGCTCTAGAGAAACAATGTGTTGTGCTAGGATCCCAGTATGGGCAGGGTTGACGCCTCTGTAAATGATATAATGGCGGATAAGTGACAGAAGTGAGCAGATTTATTTCTACCCTGGCGCACAGTCTGGGTTTTATTATAAGCCTGTTTGGAGCAGCACAACGCAAGATGCTTTCTTCTTACAAAGGAGAATGACTGTACATGACGTACTTGTTTGCTCTGTATTGGGATCCTCAATGTCCTCCCACGCTCCTTTTATATTGGCACCAAGTTAACAAAATCTTCAACTAATGGAAACAATATTAGGAGCATAAGAAGAACATGGATCAGATTCTCTGAATTACCCACCTCCTCCCAAAATGTGCAGAACGTCTGTTGTGACCTGACTATCAGGAGCCAGCCTTCATTTTTATGTGTGAAAAGAAAAATAGGGAGGGGGACAAGAGGCGCAATAGTGCCCTATCACTAGTGACACTTGTGTATGCTGGTGGTGCTATGAAGCTACTCACCTCGTCCAGTTGTGATCCCCACAACTGGTTTGAAGGCGTTTTGGAATCTGTATTCCAGCTGCTGCAGGACCTCTACCGACCACTGGATAGTGGTTTAAATCCAAGACAATGATGGGAGTGCTGGTGTGTCACGGTCCGCGCTGCTGTGGTATGAATATTTGTTGGGTGAGTTTATTCATACCACAGCAGCGCGGACCGTGACACACCAGCACTCCCATCATTGTCTTTCATTTTTATGTGGCTGTTGCTGAATATAGGAAAAGGATAATAATGTAATGTCTATGTGGTCAAGTAAGACTTGGACCAGATTGGATGTCTCCTGTGTAATTCTGATCCTAATATATTGATTACCGCACCCCTGCCACCGCTTGATCTGAATGCTGGCAGCCTCTCCATACATCCCAAAACAGAGGCCGGCAGACCTCCGCAGGGCAGAGGCTACACAATCACAAATACAGAGAAATATATACAGTTTGCTAGAAACTGTGGTCCACAAGCAGAGGACACCTGCAGCTGTAATGTGTCATTCTCAATAGAGGCAGAATATCCATTGGACTGCGCCTCCATGAGGATACAGATGGATAGTAAAGGCCACGTCACACACACAGATATCTGTGCAGAGATTGTTCGCAGATCTCTGGTTGCAGTGAAATCAGACACATTTTTACATTTTGTGGCTGTGTACAAATGTATCAATGTGTCCATGATTTCACTGCAACCAGAGATCTGCGAACAATCTCTGCACAGATATCTGTGTGTGTAACTGGGCCTTAAAGGGAACCTGACCTCTACAAATGACCCCCCAACCTGTTTTAACCTGTCCCTGCACCATAGTAATCCATTTGTAACCATCCCTTTCTGTCCCTAAAGCGCAATGTGAAAGTTTATAAAAATAGTTTATTCACCTCTTTATTCTTCAGCTTTTCATTACATGTGAATCCGCAAAAGTCGGGCTTATGTGGCTTTCCCCGCCGCTGGCGTGTTAATTATGCACGCCCACATGGGCGTGCTATACAGCAGAGACTGTGCTTGTGCTGCAAGGGGGCGATATAACGCGATTTTCGTCATATCACCTGTACCGCCCCCTGGCAGCACAAGCACAGTGTCTGCTCTATAGCACTCCCATGTGGGCGTGCATAATTAACACGCCGCCGGCAGGGAAAGCCACATAAACCCGCCTTTTGCGGCTTCTCATATAATGAGAAGCTGCAGAATAAGAGGTGAATAAACTACTTTTATAAACTTTCACATTGCGCTTTAGGGACAGAAAGGGATGGTTACAAATGGATTGCTATGGTGCAGGGACAGGTTACAACAGGCTGAGGGGTAATTTGTAGAGGTCAGGTTCCCTTTAAGTCTGATTAGCTAAATACAACCTTTAATTGGTGACTGGTTTGTCAAGTTTGCAGTAAAGTAATGATGGGTTTACACGCTAGGATATCCTGAACGATATCCTTGAAACGTCACAGATATGTGATCTTTGAAAAGATATCATTCGGGCGTCGTTGCGTGTAAATGAACGATTTAGGGTGAAAAGATGGTTGGATCGTTCATCCTAGATTTGAGATCCTGACCTCAAATCTATCGTTCATCGTCCAATTAATGCCGCTTCAGGAAGCATCGTCCAGTGTGACAGCTCTTTGTACGATACCGTTCAAAAATCTCCTATTCCTGCCGCTTTATGACATCGCTCACTCCTTCCTCTCCTATTTAACAGTATCGCTGCTGCATAGGATATCTTTAACGATATCCTTGTGTGTGACAGCGCACTAACGATGTCGGAACGATCACGGTCACGTGATTGTTCCAAGGGTATCGCTAACGATATCCTAGCGTGTAAACCCACCATTAGGCCAACATTCCTTAGGTTTGCTGTCATTTATCACCGTGTTTTGTTTTTTGTGTATTATTACCATTTTGACCTTTTTGTGCTACCCATATTTCCACAGACTGTAAGCTTTGATAGCCTTTGATGTGACAATTCTGATTCATTACGACAAAGTCCAGATGCTTAAAATCATCTTGACTCCTGTTTTCTAATAGAAGCTATTTCTTACTGACTTCTAATGATAATTACTAGAATTAGGGTGCAGCATCATGAGCGGTAGGGGTCGGTGATAAGTTGTGTTTACTCTTTTGACATTTTGTGCTTCTCTCTATCTTCATGATGATGTAATTTATTTATGATATACAGCAGTGTTCAAAATAATAGCAGTCCAATATGACTAACCAGATTATTCACAATTTTTGGTATAAATTATATTACAAGGTCAAACAACTTACCAGATGTTGCAGTTGATTCATTAGAAAATAACAGACTCAGCATTCATGACCTGCATGTTTTTGAGTCTGTGTATTTGAATAATTGATTGAAAGGGGGGTTCAAAATAATAGCAGTGCGGAGTTCAATTAGTGAGGTCAATCATTCTGTGAAGAAACACGTGTGAATCAGGTGGCCCTTATTTATGGGTTAAACCAGCACATGTTTACATGCATTTCTCCTTGAAAGCCTGAGAAATATTGGTCAATAGAGACATTGTTCAGAAGAGCAGCATACTTTGATTAAGCGTACTTTGATTAAAAAGTTGATTTGAGAGGATAAAACATATGAAGAAGTGCCACAAATGTTACACTGTCCAGTTCAATTATCCTCAATGCTTTAAGATAGAAAGCAAAACAGAGAGACGTGGATGATTATGGAAGACTACCATACGAATGGATGGAAGAATAGCCAGAATTGTAAAGGCTCAGCTACTGATCAGCTCCAGGATGATCAAAGGCAGTCTCAAGTTACCTGTGAGTACTGTGATAGTTAGACGACGATGTGAAGGTAATCTATTTGAAAGACGTCGTTCCCCCCACCGTGAAGTTCCCCTGTTATGAAAAAAAAAAAAAGCCACGTACTAAAGTGTGTACAATTTGCCAAAGAACACATCAACTGGCATAAAGAGAAAAGTAAAAACATATTGTGGACTGATGAAGAGTTCATCAGATGACCCCTAAACTCTGAATTCAGCCACAGTACACACTGCAGACAGTGAAGTGTGGTGGTGCAAGCATCATGATCTGGGCATGTTTCTTATACTATGGTGCCAGGCCTTTTTACCACATACCAGGCATCATGGACCAGTTTGCATATAGCAAAATGTTTGAAGAGGTCATATTGCCTTATTGCTTAAGAGAAAATGCCCTTGAAATGGGTGTTTCAACAAGTCAACTTCCCTAAACACACCTGTAAATAAGCAAAATCTTGGTTCCAGTCCAACAAAATTGAGGTTATGGAGTGGCCAGCCCAATCCCCTGATCTTATTCCGATAGAGCACCGGAGTGACATAAAAAATGCCATTTCTAAGGCAAAGCCGACAAATGCAAATAAATTGTGGTATGTGGTCAAAGCTTCCTGGGCTACAATAACAGCTGACAGATGCCAGAAGCTGGTTGACTCTGTGCAACATGGATGTGAAGCAGTTCTAAAAAACTGTGGTTATACAAATAATTAGGTTACTGATTCACAGGAATGCTAAATCCTAAAAAAAATACATATTTTGAGTTTGTAAAGTCAAATGCAAACGCTGCTATTTTTTTTAATAGCCCAATGTTAATTTTTTTGTTATTTTCTGTAAAGTAGTTACACATTATATACATTTCTTTTCATGTTTTGATTTATAAAACAGTGTCCAATGTTCCCAATGCATGGGAATAAAAACTATTAAAAAGATTTTGGGCCTTAACTCCTGTCTTTGAACACTGCTATTATTTTGAACACAATTGTATATTTCATCCTATGAATCTACTTCTACACCTTCTTTTGGATCTGTTGATCGATTTCTGCACGACTACACGTAGAAGGTGGTCTCCTCCAGATTCAATACTTATTCGGCAATATAAATAGGACTAATCTGTACATTATACCTTTAGGACCATTTATTTTTTTATTGTTGGTGGTTTTCTATTTACCTCTTCTGTGGTATATTTCTGACCTTAATTTTCTTTTCAGAATTCTATCTATATTAATCAAAAAATATATCCTTATAGTGAATATTATCCCAGGAAACAAGTAACCTGTACATTTAGGTTTAAATAAAAAGAACTCTTTTATTGAATACAATATAATGAGTACAGTGTGCCTCGTATACCAGACTGATCACAATTAGAGATTTTTAGTAATAGTATGTATCCCAATTAAGCAATGCAATTAGTGAAGAGGTGCCACAAGTACAAATAGTAGGTAAATTGAGTGTAAAGAATACCGCTGCAATCCTCCAGTACTAACAAACACTGATCTGCACTATATAGCCAGAGAATCACTCATACTTCTATGAATCTTCTGGCAGATCAGAACACCGCTATAGAACTGAGGCTGGCTTCACACTAGCAGTTTTTTCGTTTTCAGGGATGCAGGTTTTACCCGGATTTCCCCAGACCCCCAGAATTGTAAAAATTGATGCCCCTGCACTGGTATTGTCAATGAACCGGGCTCACGGATCAATGATAATACCTGTGTAGGAGCATAAAGTTTCTTCCGGCTTCATACTTGTTTCTGCCAGATCCGGGGCCAAATGACATCTTCCCTAGGGGGCATGTCATTTGGAACTATGTTCTGGGCATGCACAGTTCCAAAAACTATTTCCGGGGGTCCAAATCCAAGGAATCCAGAGTCCTCTGGATCCAGGTTCCATTGGATACATTGTGATTTTTCCTGTGGTGCCCCTGATCTGGGTGCTTTCGGGTTTTGTCACAGAGACCAAAAATGCACTGAGATGTGAAAAAAATGGGAACACCCGGATAAGGGAAAATAAGTAAATAACCGGATGCACACTCAAGTTCATCCAGCCCCATTGGAAGGCAATGTGGCCGAAAACTGTTACGGGTGCATCCTGTTCAAGCTGGATTCACATGGATGGTGAAAAATGGTAGAGGGTAACCAGCCTTATTAGTAGAATATCTGCTTTCATAATTGCCATGGCAAACCAGATGTGTGCTGATATCCCCGATGTGCGCCACCTGATTGGCCAACTGACTGGAACCTGATTGGCCACCTGACAGACCAAAAAAAAAAAAAGCGGCAGCCATATGGGCACACCCAGTGATGGTTATACCAATATGCCAGTTTCTGTCTTTCAGGTCTGAACCCTCTGTCACAGCCTCTTCCCTCACGTCCTCCACCACTTGTGCACCGCCTCAGAGCCCTGCGCATGCGGCCGCCATGTTTGGACACCCGCACTGCTACTGCGCATGACAGGGCGAACAAACAAGGCGGTGGGGTGTGTGCGTGCATGCGCCTGCCATGTTTGTACACGTTATCATGTGCAGTAACGGACCGGGTGTCCAAACATGGTGCCCACATTCTCATGGACGCCATGAGCTCGTGCCCATCCTCCACTCTCAGGACCAGCATTCCTTCACAACTTCCTCCCATTTGCATTCCGCTGTGGAACGCATACAGGAGGAGGAACAGGGTAACTCCTATATGTGTTCCACAGTGGACTGCAGGCCACCTGGGGAGAGATGCAGCATACAGAGCGGATAAAGTGAGCGCCTACAATGGAAGGAGATACAGCACAGGGGAACAAAGCACAAGGGGGCAGAGAGAGTGCACAGTGGGAAGACAGTGCACAGGGGGAAGAGCAAGCATACAGGCTGGAGAAAGCTCAAAGGAGAGAGCACTGAGGGGAGAAAACCGTATAGTAGGGAGAGAGAGACAGCTCATGGGGAGAGCACAGGGGGGAAAGAGAGAGCGGACAAGGGGGAGAGCACACAGGGGGCAGAGAAAGTGTGGATGGGAGGAGACTGTACGGTGGGGAGACACGGCTGCTGCCCCCAGTGCCACAGAACCCGCCCCAATTGTGATTTTACCAACCTCCTGATGTGATAGCATTGGGCACCCATCTAGTAATTTCTATATAGGTTTTAGACAATACTGTAGTGGTTCTATGCGACTCTGATTTAGCAGTGGTAGTTTTGCAATAATGAATTCATGAGCACTGATATTATGACAGGTGAGCGTCTAGTACATACCTAATAGTACCAGAAAGTGTCAGTCAAATATTGTCCTGGTCCAACGCGTTTTGTTTTGCCTTCCTTGGGGGGCACTAGGAGAGGGGACCAGAAGCGGAGTATTTATATCCAGATATTAGTGTCCTACCTAGTCAGAGAAGCAGCGCTAAAGATCGCACTTCAACGTCGCGGGCTGTGCTGCCTGTTTGCGTGCTGTAGACCGGGGACGGGAAGTGATCTCACACTGAGGGATGATCAGTGACAGCACGCCCGCAACCTTCACCTCTTAGCTATAACTCTATTACTTTATTGGGATACATACTATGACTAAAAATCAATCATTTTGATCAGTCTGGTATACAAGGCACACTGTCATTTTTAATTAATTTTAACTTCTATTGTATTCAATAAAGATATTTATTGTTAAATAAACCCAAGTGTGCAGGTTACTTGTTTTCTGGGATCATTTTCCCTATAAGGATCTAGTTTTTTGATTAATGTAGCAATACTAAGAAGTAACAATACTACAGGGAAGATTTTTAGTTATTTACTTCTATCTATGTAACTTTGGGGTTTATCATACAAGTGATATGTGTGTGATATTTTATTTATTTAAAGGGTTTGTTTGGTCTAAAATGATAAATCAGCATCGAATGACTGCAGAATTATCAATTTAGACTGAACAAGTCCCGGAAGTTAAACTCCTTTTTGGAGGAGACTTTTTCTTCGGACACGATCCTTATTGATTGTGAAATCCTTCAGCCTATGAATACAGTTAATGAACTTCGTTATTACATTTATTGATAACCACTTACCCCGTATTGGTTTTTCAGCACAATGGTCTTTTTGCTTGTTTTTACTATTTTATATACATATGATGAGAAATAAAGCTTTACATTTGGATTATGTCTGTGGTGTGTGTAGTTATTTTGGGGCTTTATATAAACAGTTCTAAGTAATGAAACGTCGTTGTAATGAAGACCTGATTATGTCAATGATTGAAGTGCTGCCATTATGCCCCTCTCACCGCAGAAGGAACCATCACAGCACAATCTCCTTGGAAAAATGATCTGACTTTTTCCCTTCCTTATCCATGTTGTTTTTCCTGCAGTGACAATTTCTCTGTTTCCATCCCAGCTTCAAAATGCCGATGAACTGCTGATCAAACCCCTGGAGGTTTTCCGCAAGGATCAGATTGGGCTCACCAAGGTACGTCCACATCCTGCCCGTGGGCTGCACGCTGACAGACACAACTGGGGTTTCCTGTCCTTTATTCTAGTTCACAGCTTGCACTATTTCCAGAAACCGTGGCCAAAATACAAAGGTGACACTTACCAGTAAATACAGGATATGTGCCAATACAAGTACATAGCTACTAGCCTTGCTTATTTATAGCTCAGCTCCTGCTCTTTTGTAGCTCAGCTCCTGCTCTTTTGTAGCTCAGCTCCTGCTCTTTTGTAGCTCAGCTCCTGCTCTTTTGTAGCTCAGCTCCTGCTCTTTTGTAGCTCAGCTCCTGCTCTATTGTAGCTCAGCTCCTGTTCTTTTGCTGCTCAGCTCCAGTTCTTTTGTAGCTCGGCTCCTTTTCTTTTGTAGCTCGGCTCCAGTTGTTTTGTAGCTCGGCTCCAGTTGTTTTGTAGCTCAGCTCCAGTTCTTTTGTAGCTCAGCTCCAGTTGTTTTGTAGCTCAGCTCCAGTTGTTTTGTAGCTCAGCTCCAGTTGTTTTGTAGCTCAGCTCCAGTTGTTTTGTAGCTCAGCTCCAGTTGTTTTGTAGCTCAGCTCCAGTTGTTTTGTAGCTCAGCTCCAGTTTTTTGTAGCTCAGCTCCATTTGTTTTGTAGCTCAGCTCCAGTTGTTTTGTAGCTCAGCTCCAGTTGTTTTGTAGCTCAGCTCCAGTTGTTTTGTAGCTCAGCTCCAGTTGTTTTGTAGCTCAGCTCCAGTTGTTTTGTAGCTCAGCTCCAGTTGTTTTGTAGCTCAGCTCCAGTTGTTTTGTAGCTCAGCTCCAGTTGTTTTGTAGCTCAGCTCCTGTTGTTTTGTAGCTCAGATCCTGTTGTTTTGTAGCTCAGCTCCTGCTCTTTTGCTGCTCAGCTCCAGTTGTTTTGTAGCTCAGCTCCTGCTCTTTTGTAGCTCAGCTCCTGCTCTTTTGTAGCTCATCTCTTTTCTTTTGTAGCTCATCTCCTTTTCTTTTGTAGCTCAGCTCCTGTTGTTTTGTAGCTCTGCTCCTGTTGTTTTGTAGCTCTGCTCCTGTTGTTTTGTAGCTCAGCTCCTGTTCTTTTGTAGCTCTGCTCCTGTTTTTTTGTAGCTCAGCTCCTCTTCTTTTGTAGCTCTGCTCCTGTTCTTTTGTAGCTCTGCTCCTGTTCTTTTGTAGCTCAGCTCCAGTTGTTTTGTAGCTCAGCTCCTGTTGTTTTGTAGCTCAGCTCTTGCTCTTTTGCTGCTCAGCTCCTGCTCTTTTGTAGCTCAGCTCCTGCTCTTTTGTAGCTCAGCTCCTCTTCTTTTGTAGCTCATCTCCTTTTCTTTTGTAGCTCAGCTCCTGTTGTTTTGTAGCTCTGCTCCTGTTGTTTTGTAGCTCTGCTCCTGTTTTTTTGTAGCTCAGCTCCTGTTCTTTTGCTGCTCAGCTCCAGTTCTTTTGTAGCTCGGCTCCTTTTCTTTTGTAGCTCAGCTCCAGTTGTTTTGTAGCTCAGCTCCAGTTCTTTTGTAGCTCGGCTCCTTTTCTTTTGTAGCTCAGCTCCAGTTGTTTTGTAGCTCAGCTCCAGTTCTTTTGTAGCTCGGCTCCTTTTCTTTTGTAGCTCTGCTCCTGTTTTTTTGTAGCTCAGCTCCTGTTCTTTTGTAGCTCTGCTCCTGTTTTTTTGTAGCTCAGCTCCTCTTCCTTTGTAGCTCTGCTCCTGTTCTTTTGTAGCTCTGCTCCTGTTCTTTTGTAGCTCAGCTCCAGTTGTTTTGTAGCTCAGCTCCTGTTGTTTTGTAGCTCAGATCCTGTTGTTTTGTAGCTCAGCTCCTGCTCTTTTGTAGCTCATCTCCTTTTCTTTTGTAGCTCATCTCCTTTTCTTTTGTAGCTCAGATCCTGTTGTTTTGTAGCTCTGCTCCTGTTGTTTTGTAGCTCTGCTCCTGTTGTTTTGTAGCTCTGCTCCTGTTTTTTTGTAGCTCAGCTCCTGTTGTTTTGTAGCTCAGCTCCTGTTTTTTTGTAGCTCAGCTCCTCTTCTTTTGTAGCTCTGCTCCTGTTCTTTTGTAGCTCTGCTCCTGTTCTTTTGTAGCTCTGCTCCTGTTCTTTTGTAGCTCTGCTCCTGTTCTTTTGTAGCTCATCTCCTTTTCTTTTGTAGCTCAGATCCTGTTGTTTTGTAGCTCTGCTCCTGTTGTTTTGTAGCTCTGCTCCTGTTGTTTTGTAGCTCTGCTCCTGTTTTTTTGTAGCTCTGCTCCTGTTCTTTTGTAGCTCAGCTCCTGTTTTTTTGTAGCTCAGCTCCTGCTCTTTTGTAGCTCATCTCCTTTTCTTTTGTAGCTCAGCTCCTGTTGTTTTGTAGCTCTGCTCCTGTTGTTTTGTAGCTCAGTTCCTGTTCTTTTGTAGCTCTGCTCCTGTTCTTTTGTAGCTCATCTCCTGTTCTTTTGTAGCTCATCTCCTGTTCTTTTGTAGCTCATCTCCTGTTCTTTTGCAGCTCAGCTCCAGTTCTTTTGCACCTCAGCTCCAGTTCTTTTGCACCTCAGCTCCAGTTCTTTTGCACCTCAGCTCCTACTCATTGCTTTGTAGCTCCATTAAAAGTGTTTACATCTGGCAATTACCAGAGCATATAACAACTAATGAAGAGAATACTCTGTGGTGGCCCCCTGATCTGTTATTGTCTACCTGTTCCATGGACACATCATCAATGTGCTGTGAAAACACAACCCCTTTAATTCTCTGCTCATCTACATTATATTATGTTGTTATGTTGTTGGTCAGTAGCCGCACACTATGAGGGAAGGCTGTCCTTTCACCATTGCCTCCTCACAGTGGCCACTCGCTGCACCAATACACCCAGTGCGACTTCATAGTTGGGAGAGAGTAGAGAGGATTAGCTATATGTTCCTCCTGTCTTCAGTGCGTCACAGAAGAGGTCAATGTCAGTGTCAGCACTGACAGTGACCTGTTAGGTGGGGCATCTGGGTGTATCAGTGCAGCTAGTGGCTATCAAGAGACAATGATGAAAGGGTGGCCTTCCCGCATAGTGTGCGGCCACGGGCTCCCTCATAGCTATGTGCATAGCTGCAGTTTTGGCTCAATAAGCCCTCGCTCCGGCCAAGTGGGCAGAGTCAGGAGAACTGCTCCTGCAAACTACAAATTGGGGGGGTGTAAAAGTGCTCTGAGCTCTTGTCGACACCAACGGTGCACCAAAGACTCCTCATTTGTGCATGAAATAAAATGAGTTTTAAAAGTAATTAAAGCAATGAAATCTATTCTGCGTATATGATTTATATTGATGCTATGTCCCCTACATCACTGTTTAATTAGTTTGATTTGCAATTCAGAGGTGACAGATTCCCTTTAATGCTTCCTTGTAGGCATGATTTGTTATGTTGGGAAAGAGTAGGATTGGGCAGAGTGAATTGAGATGCCTGATCCACACTGCCTCTAGAGATGTTGGGCAGTGACCTCCGCGTGCATATGTGTGGGGGCTGGGAGTGAGAGTGGTGGGCTGACAGTCTGATGAGTTTGACCAATCTTATTCCAGTTACGGTACATTAAAGACACAACTGCATTGTGTGACCTTACAGCACATTGGACATCAGGGTGTGTTCACACTACAGATGCTTCAGGAAACTTTTTCTGTTGAGTTTTGTAAACCGGAAACATAATTTATTTTTTTAGGATTTTTGTTCATTTTCTGTGTGCTTTTTGTGCTTTTTTTTACATTTGTTTTGTTTTAAGAATTTTTGGTAGTTTTTTTTTACTGTCATTTTTCCAGATTTCTATTTAAAATACATTAAACACCTAAGAAAATGCTAGTGGTTTGAGAAGCAGAAATGCTGACATAGTGCACATAAAGACCCCTGGGCCTCATCTAGCGTTTTTTTTAAACTTTCCCTTTGACTTCTAAAGTATCGGGCATCTTGACAAGAAATGCCTGCGTCTCACTAGATGTAGAAGCTTTACATCCATTGAAATCCTGAAGAGGTTACAAGACTTCCAAAGCCTGATCATAAGACACGCGTGTACACTTCATTCAGATATGAGCGTCCTCTTAGCTTCAATAACAATGACAGAGCCGGGGTGAATATTCCCATAGGATCCACTGACATTGACTCCCGAAGATTTGACCTGTGTTTCTGGTGTCTTTAACATGTCCATCTTGACAGGCGCCCCTGACATAAACCAATGACCTATAATTACATGAATAAGTAATAATAATCTCATTAGCTTCTTGCCTGCATTTTATTGCTTCCATAACATTTTTATTGAGAATTGGCTTGTGGGAAGTTTTCCCTGAAGCCAGAACTAGATGTGCTTGTTTGTGAAAGTGCTGGGGAGTCGCTCCAGTGTGGAGGATGGGGAGGGAGCCTCATATAGAGGGGATGGGTCCTCTCGGGCCATCTGGAGGCCGCCACAATGAGGGAATCGGGAATATGAATCAGCCAACAAAACACTGGAAACTCTACAGCTTGTGCTCCCACCTCTCCTGCTGTATAACCCATTCGTGGCCAAACACCGTCTACTGGCAGCTAATCACCCACTGACTGCAGGACACACAATGGCAATTGGCTTTGATACTTTTATGGGTTCAAAGACTTCTGGTGTTTTTCCATCCAGTGTAATAACAATATTGTTCCTAGAGAACCTCGTAAATTAGAAGCCATCATCAGATCTGTGATCTCCGGAGGTCACTCCGTGTCCTCACCACTCATTAGCACATTGTAATGTGCCCGTCCTATACACGCCTTGTATGCAGACATCATAGTAAACCGTGATAACGTGGAGTTGCACCCCAGGCAGGAGGTGTAACTATAGTGTGCCCACTAGTGGACAAACACTATTCCAGCTCTAAATGACTGAAAGGAGAGCAGCCAAATCTAAGATCTGTGGCTCGTTACAGGGTTGATTCATGAACACCTGCAGTAAGTGATTGCGGCTCAGGCTTTAAAGGGATCCTGTCACCCCCAAACCACCTCCTAAGCTATTAAAAGCTGTCCCTAGAGCATAGTAACACTTACCCTACACTCCTTTTAGCTCCTAAATGCATGTATTGAAAATGTAGATAAACGTTATTAAACTACCTCATTACTGATGTTAATGAGTGACTACTGTATTCATAGTCACCCAGCCAGGCTGTCCCTCTTCATAATATCACGCCTGATTAGGCGTGATCTTCATCATACATTCAAATGCGCGCCTCCCCACTCTCCTATTCCGGCCAGGCTTCAGTGTGGGGCTGTATGACGCGATTCACGTCATTTCCGGCTCCGGGTGACGTATGTACACCCACGCCGCTGTTAGCGCTTCAAGCCCCGTACTGCACATGCGCGCGTTTTGAAGCTAACAGAGCGGCGCGGGTGTACATACCATCACCCGGCGCCGGAAATGACGCGAATCGCGTCATACAGCCCCACACTTAAGCCCGGCCGGAATAGGAGAGTGGGGAGGCGCGCATTTTAATGTATGATGAAGATCACGCCTATTCAGGCGTCATATTATGAAGAGGGACAGCCTGGATGAGTGACTATGAATATCATAGTCACTCATTAACATCAGTAATGAGGTACTTTTATAACGTTTATATTCAGTTTCAATATATGCATTTAGGAGCTAAAAGGAGTGTAGGGTAAGTGTTAATATGCTCTAGGGACAGCTTTTAATAGCTTAGGAGGTGGCTTGGGGTGACAGGATCCATTTAAGGTCGTACACTGTGCCTGTATTATGGCTTTCATTGTAATCGGTGTCAGAATCTCCTGCCGCTGCACATCATACATCCAAAGTAAAGAACAATCTGTTCATACATCTGTACATATAGGCTCTGTGTAAAACCCCCGGCGATGGAGGTTCATCAACAGGAGGAGGAACAGCTTGTTCTGTGGTGGACAAGTAATTGTTGGGGGCTGTAATCAAAGACATTGTGATTATATTTATAAGGACCTGCAATCTGTTAGCAGAGGGTTTCTCTTTCCCTCTGCCTAATAATAACACATGGACGGTTGTCTTCAAGCTCTGACTGGTCCACAGGGGGGACAGGCACATCCGGGCGGCATTAGGAGACAGGGGTTAGTACTGCAGCCTTGCAGCGCTGGGACAGGTGCGTCTGGGCAGCATCAGGAGACAGGGGTTAGTACTGCAGCCTTGCAGCGCTTGGACAGGTGCGTCTGGGCAGCATCAGGAGACAGGGGTTAGTACTGCAGTCTTACAGCTCTTGGACAGGTGCATCCGGGCGGCAGTAAGAGACAGGGGTTAGTACTGCAGTCTTACAGCTCTTGGACAGGTGCATCCGGGCGGCATCAGGAGACAGTGGTTAGTACTGCAGTCTTACAGCTCTTGGACAGGTGCATCCGGGCGGCATCAGGAGACAGGGGTTAGTACTGCAGCCTTGCAGCGCTGGGACAGGTGCGTCTGGGCAGCATCAGGAGACAGGGGTTAGTACTGCAGTCTTACAGCTCTTGGACAGGTGCATCCGGGCGGCATCAGGAGACAGTGGTTAGTACTGCAGTCTTACAGCTCTTGGACAGGTGCATCCGGGCGGCATCAGGAGACAGGGGTTAGTACTGCAGCCTTGCAGCGCTGGGACAGGTGCGTCTGAGCAGCATCAGGAGACAGTGGTTAGTACTGCAGCCTTACAGCGCTGGGACAGGCACATCTGGTCAGCATCAGCAGACAGGGATTAGTACTGCAGTCTTACAGCGCTGGGACAGGCGCATCTGGGCGGCATCAAGAGACAAGGGTTAGTACTGCAGCCTTGCAGCGCTGGGGTCCTGACTTCAATTCCATTCATTTACATCAGTGGATCTTGTAATAATAATAATAATAATAATACTTTCCACAATTGGATGTTTAACAAATGTTTTTGTGCTGAGATATTATATATATGTCCCTGCTATATATTGTATAATGGTCTGATCATACCACATCTCCGGGGTAGTAGAGGACACAGTATACAGATATTACAGCACATGGTCACAGAGAATTCTTTCTTTGAGTTAAAATAATTTAAAAAATAAGCAGAGAAATGTATTACCGCACAAACATTCCTGTGCTGTAATGACTGTATAGTATTTATCTTCGTCCCATGCCAGGAGATGTGATATGATCAGAATGTGTCCTTGTACGGTCAGACACATCCATTACACAGTGCATAGCCGAGACATATATATAAGATTATCTCAGCACAGAATATGTGGTATGATCAGACCATGTCCCTGTACGGTCACACACATCCATTACACAGTACATAGCAGGGAAACATAATATAGGATTATCTCAGCACAGGAGATGTGGTATGATCAGACCATGTCCCTGTACTGTCAGATTCATCCATTACACAGTACATAGCGGGGACCAAGGGCGTAACTACAACAGGTGCAGGGGTTGCGATCGCACCCAGGCCCCGGAGCCTAGGGGGCCCCAAAAGTCCTTTGGCCTATAGAAAAAGACTATTGCTGTTAAAGATTTGTAATAATTGGGGGCCCCATTGGAGCTTTCGCATCAGGGCCCATGAGCTTCAAGTTACGCCACTGGCAGGGACACATATATAAGATTATCTCAGCACACGATATGTGGTATGATCAGACTATGTCCCTGTACGGTCAGACACATCCATTACACAGTGCATAGCCGAGACATATATATAAGATTATCTCAGCACAGGAGATGTGGTATGATCAGACCATGTCCCTGTACGGTCAGACACATCCATTACACAGTACATAACAGGGACACACGGGTTCTCTTTCTCTTGATGAAGTGAGACAGCTGTGACACACGAATAATAAACCATGTTTTTAGAATAAGGCCAGCATCATTATTGACCAGTAGTGCAGAATAACCACTATTCGTCCTTTCCTAACATTAATTTCCTAACAAACCCCTAGATAGAAGCATAGGCCAGCTTGTAAAGGACGGTCAGGTAATATTACATATAGCTGAACAGTTGGCCTCCTGCTCTTCCCACTTCACCATTACATAGAACTTCCAGAGCGCCGACTGCCATCTTTTACCTCAATATAAAGTTTTCTTCAATGAATATATATTTTCCTTGTGAATTGAGAAGAAAAAACAACCTAAAAGTGAGTTTGTTTAAAAGAATCCGGGATTAAATTGCCCCCAGTCTCTGAAGAGGTCCTGTCCACTCTCCTGGCATGTCTGTTTGTATTCCCAATAAAATAGCTATTTTAGATGAACCTTTCCTGTATAGAGCCGTTCCTCCATTATTCCTCTGTATGGGATGTTACCCTTGACTATGGAGTGAGTACACCTGGTGAGCAGTGCTTACATTCAGGGTAGGGATATGCCGTATTGACGAGGATGTGATAACGCCCCATTTCTGCTTATCCCGCTCTTTATGTATGTCCCTTTCTTCTTTGTGCCATGTATATCTTTGTGATTTCTCTACTTGTTGAATGTCATTTTTCATTCTGAATACAAGGCATATTTGTTGTGAACACATTCCTCAGCATTGAGTAACCTTGTCCAGTTTCATCAGCGCCTTATAAGTCTCTCATGTATATTCTGATCTTTTCCAATCATGACCCGGAGAAACTCATGTCACAGAGTTTACTGCAAACTGTAAGAATACAGTGTGCAATCAAAGAGTGCACTTCTTATACAGAGGCTTTCTTCATAGTGATTACCCCATTGTGAAGAATTAGGAGTCACACATGGCACACCTGTAGCAATTGTCTAATTAAATTAATAGGATTTACAGAACTCCTTGTCCATCCTGCAGAAACCCTATTCACATGAATTAAATGTCAGCACCAAATCTGCCCCTCCTAAATATTTCCAGAAATGATATTGGGACTTTTTTGTGTAACTAGAAAAGAATTTTCTGAACCAAGTCTATAAAAAAGACACACATATTTCTACTATAAATGTACATATCTGTCTGTGTATCTATACACGTGTAGTTGCTAAGTTTTGTAGCAATAATTCTTCTGATTATTGATAACTGTACCCTAAAAATTATTCACCCCTTTCATTACAAGCATCTTTCGTATTTAGTAGAGGCATTACTGTGACCTGCTGTAAACATGGTCTATAGCCAAACACTAGTGCCCACAGCGTTATTGAGAAATCTTAGTCCATTCCTCGTGGGCAATGTCCTCCAATTCTCTTCTATCACAAATCCTCCACCATGTTTCCCTGTAGGCAGGTGTTCAATCTTTTCAGCATTTGCTTAATTTTTCCTCCTCCAGATATAGGACTGATCCATAAGAGTTCCAACTATGTTTGATCTCTCGACAGAACAACTAGTTTATGGTTTTAAGCATACTGCAGCTGACTCTTCTTGTGCTTTTGGGTCAGTAGACATGTACATCTTGCAGTTCAAGCACAGACCTTTGTTTAGTATGCTCCATACTGTTCATAGTCTTTTGCAGTCAGTAAAGGTTTTTTGACCACCAGCTCATAAGGAATTGTACCAGCCGGTGATAGCTTCCCATTTCTGCTACATCCACATAGTGTGGCTTGTGTTCCTCTAAAGGTACCGTTACACGGTAAGGCGGCCGTCACACTTTTCAATTTGCAGAATGATATCGCTTAAGCGATCTGCTTTTTGATAGCTTATGCGATATCATTTGTGCATCGCTGCGTGTAATCAAGCAATTTTACACTGTAAAATCGCTTTATTGTTAGATCGCAGATTTGTGAGCCGGAGCTCATATCAAGCGATAAACGCTTGTTCAATCTGCATCATCGTGATGTGTGACAGCACGATGAACGATCTCCCAGCGGCAGAGCCTATGCTGGGAGATGGTATCTATGGTAAACGTCGGGTTACTAAGCGGCGCCTAGTAACCCAATGTGTACCATAGTTACCAGCGATCTCGCTGCTCCACATCGCTGGTGAGTCTGCCTGTGTGACAGCTCACCAACAATGTTAACGATATTGTTAGCGATCGCGCGTGCACGTGATCGCTAACAATATCGATCACTAAATTGAAGCGTGTGACGGCCGCCTATGATATCGTGAACTATATCGCTTAAACGGCACGGGTTTGGAGTCGTTCAAACAACATCCTTAGGACGTCGAAGGTAGTAGACAACCCTTTTAAGTCACTTCTTGATGACCACATTCCCAATGTTCCATGTTATATCTATAGCTTTTAACATTTTTTTGTACCTTTCAAAATTGACATCCCTTTTGCTGTTTATGGAGAAAATGAGCAAAATCCTCCTAGAACAACTATACTTTATATTGATTTTATAAGAATCCCTGTTGATGAATGGCACTGTGCACTGACTACTAATTAATGTGAGTTTAAATGTGAGTGATCAGCTAATTCTGATCACAACCACATCCCAAATTATATGAGGGTGTTCACACCAGGGCGGTGGAGTTGGTAAGCCAAACCTGACTCCTGAGCTTAACCTACTGTAGTGCAATATGAAGCCCCGGAACTTATAATATTTCTATTATACCAATAAATGTAGCCCATAAGACTTGTTAGCCAAAAAAGCATATACAACCTTTATTAAGTAAACATATGGACACCAGTAAAACCAATTAAAAACAGAAACAACAACCTCGGTGAGGAAGTGTGGGTACATAATAAGTTTCCACCTCTATGTAAGCAACTTATAATAATAATATTTACCAATTTATATAGCGCTATTAATTCCATAGCACTTTACATACATTAGTAATGCTGTTTTTCTTGGAGCTCACAATCTAAACATCCTATCAGTCTGTCTTTACAATGTGGGAGGAAACCGGAGTGCCCGGAGGAAACCCACACAAACACTGGGAGAACATACAAACTCCTTGCAGATGTTGTCCTTAGTGTCCTTGGTGGGAATTGAACCCAGGACCTCAAGACCCCAGTGCTGCAAAGGCTGCAGTGCTAACCACTTATGCCTTATACAATTACAAGTACAAATGACAAATTAATTGTGCACACAGGTTTTTTTTTTTTTGCATCAAATGCCTCCTACATACAGGCATAGCAAACATGTCAAACAAAAAAGAGGATTCGTGAATGCTTTAATGTACTTTATTAATATCGGACTTACAACAGGTTAAACACAAAAAGGGAAGACTGACTATTGCACAGTTTCAGGTCCACATGTAAACCTTTACAGGTTGTCATTTGCATACACAATAAACATTGCACTATCCCCATAAGGCCTCCGAATCGTGTATCAGCCTACCCACCAGCCAGGTGTAATTACCTATATATACCAGTGTATGTATGTAAGGCTGTTCATAGAACCTTTAAGAAAGTGCCCAAGTAAAAGTACGCAGATAGTTTACCTTAGGTATTTATGGGCCAGGGACCGCTGTGGGAAGGACCCCTACGTTCGTTTCGCAGGCTAGTTTGCCTGCTTCTTTGGGGGGTATGTGTTATTCCTAACCGGTGGGTCCTATTTAAGCACACGCCGCCAGACTCCATGATAGTTCTGCTGGAGGTGGGCTAGGCTTCAACCCGGCAGTCTGGGAACGCTATTGCATCACATCCTGCTGACGTGCGTGTCGCACAAGCAGCGGAGGAGCGCGGCATTACCCAGGTAACAAGGGAAGCCTCCGACACAAGCCATAGCAAACATGCATATTGAAGTGCATACAACATGTCCAAAGGTGAATGCCTCCTGCATGCAAGTATAAGTGTCATGCATATCAAAGTACATATCACATATGCGACCCAATGTAAAACTAGACAGCATGAATGTTATAGCTATACATGTATCAAACGTACCCCTATACCAGTTATGTACCCCTTGGTCCATTTCTAGGTTAGTTTCTAAATCCTATCTATCACCCATAACTTGTAAGTGTCTAGAGATCTATGGAATAAGGGGGCACTGTAGCAACCTGTGTCAGTACCCCTGAGGAAGCCTGTGTAGTGCAATATGTATCTCAAGGACTGGACACCAGAACAGTTAAGGGGTTAAATTCTAGGTCCGTCCACAAGATGTTACAACCTGCTTTTATTTTTTTAAGCGCAAAGCTTTTCCTAGTCATAGTGACAGCAAGTCTCCCCAGGGGGCATTCTGGGAAAAGGGCACAGTGACAAACTTCATACCCACCCTGTACGTTTTATATTAAAGCTTTAAACTTTAATAAGTCTGAACCATGATTACTCTAAAGAATTCACAGCCCTAGAAAGGTGTGATTTTGTTGATTGTCTGATAATCAAAATCTCATAACCCTCCCCCCCCTGGTGAGAGGTTGCAGCGTGTGTGAAGCGGGGTGCGCGGTCCGAGTTGGGGTGTGAGTGATGCTCCCTTTCTGCATAGGACACAGGTCGAGTGCTGGATTGAGTGAGAGGAGATAGATTAACCCTTGCAGGCGCAACCCCAAGTCACGTGCTGAGAAGTGGGTATGTGACAAATTGGTGGCAGCGGTGGGATAGAATTTATTTCTATTAGAGCATTAGTGCATGGTTTACGAAATTATTTCCTGTACTAAAGAATTGGTGTCCTTGCGAGGAGCGCACCAGTTCTGCACGGTTCAGCTCAGTGCTTACTTAGACATGCTTGCAAACAGTTTCCCTCCTTCGTTTTTCTTATAATTGTTTTTTTTTTATTTGGCAAAGGCTGTTCATTGATATGGCAGCCGAATACAAGAAGAAGAGCATGCAGACTCTGATCGACCTCTGCGAGCAAAAAGGAATAGAGACCACCGACAAATTCAAGGATATGCTGGCGCATGCCTTGGCAAAGTACGAATCAGCGCTGACTGATGAAGCACCTGAACAAAGACAGAGTCCACCTCCGAGAGGCCAAGGAATGCCAGTTCTTGCACCGGAGATGCTCCTTGGAGGTGCCAGCAATACCAGTTCTGAGGAGTCTATGGACTTGACTTTACAAATGGCCTTACAACAGCTGGGAACAAGCAATCCCAATCAGCACCTGCAGCTTATTTTACAGTTCCAACAGGCGGAGAGAGAAGCTGCAGAATGTCGGGCCGAGAGAGAGGCTGCTGCTGCAGAACGCCGGGTTGAGAGAGAGGCTGCAGAGCGCCAGGCCGAGAGAGAGGCCGCCCAGGCGGAAAGCGAGAGAGCTTCAAGCTTCAAATGGCCCAAGTAGAGAGGGCCAACCGGATGTTTCCTTACTTTAATTGTTCCAAATAGAGAGGGGTAACAATCTTCAGATAACCCCCTCCCAGGACATAAATCTAAGGAGACCGCGTTTGGAAAACTTCCCTGTCATGGAGAAGGATACAGACTTAGATACTTTACTTCGGGGTTGTAAAAAAACCTGCAGACAATACCATCTACTCCTTGCGCAATGGGCGTTGTACTTAGCCCGAGGGTTGAGAGGCAAAGCCGCAGAGGCATTTGCTGCCCTCCCATCCGACTTACATGGGAACTATGAGGCAATCAAAGAAGCTCTGATCAAGAAATACAA
Source organism: Allobates femoralis (assembly GCA_033576535.1). Taxonomy (NCBI): domain Eukaryota; kingdom Metazoa; phylum Chordata; class Amphibia; order Anura; family Aromobatidae; genus Allobates; species Allobates femoralis. Next base: position 70,208,882 of record JARQOC010000008.1, read on the forward strand.
CCTAACCCAGAAGTGTATCGGAGAAAGTTCCGGAACCTACAACGTGGATCAACTGACAGCTATGCGGATTTTGTGAGCACTTTGAGGACCACGTTCCACCAATGGATTAAGGGACTTTCTGTTAGCAGCTTTGAGGCCTTAACAGATCTTATGGTCAAGGATCAATTTCTTCACATGTGTCCCATGGATGTACGACAATTTGTGTGTGATCGAGAGCCACCTACTGCGGATGAGGCTGCAAAGATTGTGAACCGCCACATGGCCAACAGGATGCCAGAGGTGCAGAAGCCATCGGGATTCAGCTGGAAGGGAGGTAAACCAAACGTGGACCCCCCTCCAACTGCCAGCCGATTAGCAGTGCTGTCCAAACCCACCTCCTAAGGGTCCCCGGGGACCAGACATTCCTCAGGCGATGCACGCCAATGCTTTACATGCAAGAAAGTGGGACATATTAGCGCAGTCTGCACTGATAGGGAGAAACGCCCCATTACCACCACAAAGCCATCTGGGTTCCCACCTTCTGTCCTATTTGTGGCCGACACTGATGTGAGGACTAATGAGAACTGTCAATTTGTCACTGTTGGCAATAAAAAACTGCAACTGAGCCAGGGCACAATGTGAATGGATCTGTAATACTGCGTTCACACCACCACATAACTAGACCACAGAATAAACAGTGTAACAAATGTGTGAAAGTACACTGCTATAAAAAGGTAATAATAAAAAGCAAGTGCTTAGTAAAAAAACTGTATCAAAAACCAGGGTGCTTAGTTAATACGTTTTTTGCAAAAAAATGTACGTAAGCCGTTCCACCTCGCCACGGTGACCCTTATCAGAACGGTCCTATCTAACTAATTTAAAACCTGATCCTGTATAAATATACCTCATTGATACAGGGTGAAGACTGGCCAGAAACGAATATGGACACAGTGCAGCAGACAGCACTTTATGTGCCTGGCTCAGAAAAGGTCCTACAGACCTGTTCACATTGTGCCCTAGCTCAGTTGCAGTTTTTCATTTATTCTCTTGTTTAGCAAGTCAGGGAGTGCCCCACCCCTCCTTTTCAGAGCCAGGCACATAAAGTGCTTTCTGCTGCACTGTGTCCATATTGATTTCTGACCCATTTTCACCCTGCATCCATGAGGTATTTTTATACAGGATCAGGTTTTAAATGAGTTAGATAGGACCATTCTGATAAAGGTCACCGTGGCGAGGTGGAGCGGCTTACGTACATTTGCAAAAAACGTATTAACTAAGTACCCTGTTTTTGATACCGTTCTTTACTAAGCACTTGCTTTTTATTATTACCTTTTTATAGCAGTGTACTTCCACACGTTTGTTATACTGTTTTTTCTGTGGTCTACTGTTGGCAATAAAGTTACCATTTGTCTCAGAGACACTGGAACACAAGTAACTCTGGTGCGTCCCAAAATGGTAAACCCTGCAGATATCATACCAGGAAAGACTATGTCCATAACCGAGGTTGGAGGGGTCAGCCCTGATGTGCCCATGGCCCGTGTTTATCTGGACTGGGGAGCAGCTAAAGGACTGAGGGAAGTTGGGAGTATCAGAGACAATTCGCACCAATGTGCTACTAGGCACAGACCTGGGGAGGATGGTGTCCCACTATATCCCTCCGTTGCAAATACATGCTACTGACAAGGTGGAAGCCAGTGACCCACCTCAGACCCTGAGCCAGGGAGGAGAATGTACCAATGCACATGAACAGGACTGTACGTATATTTCCGCTGTGACCCGGAGTCAGGCTGCGGCTCAGACTCAACCCAAGAGACTGGAGGATGAGTGTCAGACAGAACTGCCAGAACAGGAGGGCCCTACTCGGGTCCAGGAGCCCCCTCACATGGCAGATCCACTAATGTCCCTGACCAAAGACTCTGAAGACTCAGTTTCAGAACCAAGACTGGTGTTCACACTAGGCCAAGGCCTGCAGACTGACAGCCAGAGCTTCCGGGAGGCCCTGCTGACAGATGTCAGTCTGAAAAAGCTCAGAGGTCTTGCCAACCAACCCCCTACTGCTTCTGACAAAGAGAGAATATACTGGGACCAGGGCAGACTGTATATAGAGACTCTCCCCACTGATACCACAGAACATTGGGACTGTGACAAGCAGGTGGTGGTTACTTAGCTGTTTAGGGAACAATTATTGAGAATTGCTCACAAAATTCCTCTGACTGGACACCTTGGAGTACAAAAGACTAGAGCTCGCCTGACGCACAACATTTGGCCAAATATGGGGACGGACAGAGCCAACTACTGTCAATCCTGTGTAGTGTGTCAGAGGGTTGGAAAGTCTGGGAATATACAGAAAGCCCCATTGATATCACTGCCAGTGATTGATGAGCCTTTCCAGTGAGTGGCTGTGGATATAATAGGGCCACTTGCCATACCTAGCAGCTCGGGCAAAAAGTACATCCTCACAGTGGTGGACTATGCGACACGATACCCGGAAGCGGTGGCCCTGTCCTCCATCCGAGCGGACAAGGTGTCGGATGTTTTGCTGACTGTGTTTTCTCGTGTGGGATTCCCCAGGGAGATATTAAATGATCAGGGAACCCAATTCATGTCCAACCTGATGGAAAGTCTCTGCAAAAAAATACAAGTGCAGCATATTGTGGTCATCCCCAAACAAATGGACTCTGAGAACGATTTAACGGGACATTAAAACAAATGCTGAAAATGCTGGTGGAGACTGAAGTAAGGGACTGGGAGCATTACCTTCCTCATCTGCTGTTTGTGTACAGAGAGGTACCCCAGGCCTCCACAGGATTCTCCTCCTTCAAACTGGTTTATGGGAGGAGGGGGGTCAGGGGACCCCTGGACTTGATTAAGGACTGTTGGGAGGGTGATCCTAAAACTACAGGGGTCTCAGTGGTTGAATATGTAAAAAGAATGCAAAAACTGAGTAACCTTACCCATGAGAACGTGACTCAAGCCCAAATCAACCAGAATGTCTGAGGGCCTATGATGAGGGGCAAAATGTTTGGGTGTTGGTCCCTATGTTACAGAACAAACTACAGGCCACATGGGAGGGACCATACACCGTGTACAAGCAGCTAAATGATGTTAACTATGTGGTGACTCTAGATGAACGTGCAAAGTGTCGCAAAGTATTTCATGTAAATATGCAGAAGGCTCATCATGACAGGGAGACTTGTGTCTTACCTGTCTGTAGCATGCCTGATGAGGGGGAGACTGATGTTTTACTTGATATGGGGGCTGGGGCTCAGTATATGGAGACCCTGGAGTCCGCAGAGTTTATCTCTGAGCTATCCCACAGTCAGAGGCTGATGGGGGTGCTCAGTGAGGTCACCGGAGTCTTCACAGAGAAGCCTGGGAGGACTCACTTAGCGACCTACCATGTGGACACTGGTACCAATTCCCCTGTAAGGCAGTCTGCTTACCAGGTGTCAGCAGAGGTGAAGGCACACAAGGAGGAGGAGGTAGACTAGATGCTGACCCTCGGGGTAATACAGAAATCCCAGAGTGCCTGGGCCTCACCTGTGGTTCTTGTCCCGTAAGAGGACCGCACTACCAGGTTCTGTGTAGACTATAGGAAGTTAAATCTCCTTACTACATCTACTGTCTACCCCATGCCGAGGATAGATGAGCTGTTAGAACAGCTATCTAATGCATTGTACCTCACTATTATGGACTTGAGTAGGGGATATTGGCAGATACCCATGACCAAAGAAGCTCAGGAGAGGTCGGCCTTTATTTTTTTTTTTTTGAACCATCATTTTTATTAGGTTTTTGACATATGAACAAATCTCCAAAAATGCAAAAAGTCCGATCATACATGTCTAGCAATAATACATGGAAACTGGTCATAAGCATTTAAAGATAATGACATACACTCATTAACAATGATAAATAACATTTCCCAATAACCCTCCCCACACCCATCCCTGGAAATCATCCTCAAATTATGACAATCATAGTTACAAGAAAAGAAAAAGATAATTTTGATAATACAAGGCATCCAATCTCATCTGCAGCACCTGGTCCCCACACCTCAGTCTACCCAATGTCCCTTCTAAATCTTCCAACGCATAGCATGCTGAAGATCGGAAGGGTATCATAAAAATTTTATTTCCACGCCTGTGAACTCTTGTTCGATAAATCTTTTCCACTTGAAGAAAAAGTTTTTGGTCAGTTTACTTGGATTACGAAGCGTATCTACAGACTCAAGTGTTAGTGTGTGGCGCATCGTCATTCTGACCTGAGACAAGTCTGGGGGTCTATCATTGAGCCAGTGCTGGAGGAGAAGCCTCTTCGCTACAAGTGCAATATAATGCCACAGTATATGTGAATGTCTGCTAGTGTCAGAGTTTGTCTGGTAATGGAATATCCAGCGCATTGGATCCAGTCTCCCCACATCCCCACAGATCCCTTTAGCCCATGCTTCCACATCTCTCCAAAAGTTTTGTGAGTCAGGACAGGACCATAGACCATGTTCTAGGTACAATGTAAAGTGGAAACCACCGGTGCTTGTCTTCATAAAATGTTGTCCTTTATTGTTAAATGAAATTTATAAAATCATTCAGCGTGCTAGCTGGGCGCTAGACGCGTTTCGGAAGACACAACTTCCTTAATCATTAGCAATACAAAATACAAAAGTTTATACATTTATAAAAAAGAAACCTCCACCCACAGCTGAACCTAATTAACAATGGTGATAATAAAGAAACTAAAATTTAACTCTTTCACATGTTATGGAGTTGAAATTTGCACAAGAGGGAGTATTGCACTATTTTCTGACACACCAAAATATTACAATACATATATATTTAATAACGTCATGGATCTCCACCTTTAATGTTTTTATTTTTATTTCCTTTTCCTTATCCTTATATGATGGAAAACCAATACATTGTAATACAAAGAAAATTTCAGTGCGTTCTAATATATTTATGATGATTATCACATATTAATAGATTTCATTATTACACTCCTAATGTGCGATTGTTTTATTGTTCAAGCATATTCTAAATGTAATCATCCCGGTAACTTTATAGCTAGACTTGTTTCTTATTTTTTATTTTCATATATAAATACATTACTTCCTTACCTCAATTTAATTATATCCTGGGGGGGAAGGAGAGAAAAAAAAAAAATTAAAATTTCCAAACTCTGTTTGGGCATTAATTTCACTGATTTTATAATTTTCATATAACAATAAAGGACAAAATTTTATGAAGACAAGCACCGGTGGTTTCCACTTTACATTGTTTCCTGGGCAGTTGCCAAAGCTACCACACCAGGTGCCAGGAATCCAGGAGGTTATGGGCGGTGGAGCGGCCTTTTCCCTTTCCCTTTCCCAGTGAATGCATGTTCTAGGTACGTCTTGAATGTCTTACATTTTGGGCAATGGACCCATCTCCCTTGGTTGGCCTGAGAAGGAGGTATATTAAAACTCTGAATAGTACCGTGCATGATCCTGAATTGAGAATCCCTCCATCTCTCATTAGTAATATGACGTCTAACCAGTCCCCACCCTTCAAGAATCTTCTGAGTAAGATCTGGATCATTTAAATGTTTACACCATTTGTTAAAAAATCCTCTCCTCATTTGCGGTCTTAGAACCTGCTGTAATTTGGCATATAATGAAGTAATAGACACATCACTTTCATTTATGGTTAGCAGTTCGGACCATAAATTGTCCTCGATTTCTCCAGAGAGGTCCCGCAAATGCGAAAGAAGATGATGGTGCAACTGGCGAAACTGTATAGCGTGGAACTGGGGTAAATTATATGCGGACAACACCTCCTTCTCAGTCATCCATCTTTTTTCTTCCAGATTCATAAGGTCCCCCAATGTATTGACACCCCTAGCTCTCCAAGCTTTAAATAGAGAATTTTCGCGGCCCAACGGAAAGGCCGGGCATCCCCAAGGATTAAGCTGTCTGGAAACCCTCCACGCTAATTTAAGCTTTTTCCTAACCTCCTTTCACGTTCTAATGGTATCTCTATATATCACCGTGTTTTTCAAAGCGGCGGGTAGACAGGACAATGGCGAATGTAATAAGGCAGACAGGTCGCAGAGTCTGACCCAGTCTCCCTCCAAATTTACATCTGAAAATCTATTTGTGCCTTTGATCCAATCCAGTACATTGCGTAAAATGCACGCTAAATTGTATCCCCTAATATCCGGGAGCTGAAGACCCCCTTCCTGTTTAGATTGGATTAAGGCTCTAAAGGCTAGCCGGGGTTTCTTGCCCCCTCACAAAAACCTAGAAAAAGCTTTATTAAGTCTCATTATATCAATAGCATGGGGATAGTCTGAAGGGGATAGAATAGTCTTGCGAAGCTGACCATTTTAAGTAGATGGCAGCGTCCCATCAGAGAGAGCGGCAGCCCCACCCATCTCGCCAGTTCTTGTTCTATCTTCAAGATGACCAGTAAGAAGTTGAGTTTGTATGTCAATCCATTAGATCTGGCCAAGTGTACTCCCAAATATTTAATACTATCTTTCGCTATTGGCAGGCCACAAAAGTATTTCCCTCTCTGCGAGCCGCCCCCAGGTTTTATGAAAAGGATTTCACATTTATCTTTATTTAGGGAGAATCCAGATTGGTTGCCCAATGTCTCTATATCTGCCAGTATATTTGGGAGTGTGTAAACACAAGGAGACAAAGCGAGGCGCAGAATAGTGCTCTATCAATGATGACACTTGTTGGAAAGAGGTGATGTGTACTGGCCACTCACCTTGCTGGGTTGTGTAAACCCACAACCGGCTGGAGCGCGAAAATATAGCTGCCGCTGGACCTCCACCTACCACAGGACGTGGAACACTGGTATCAGATGTAAGGAAAAGGTGTATCACGGTCCGCGCTGCTGTGCCACAAAATCACGGAGAAGACAGTGCTTCAGTAAAATATCCTTTATTCTTCCTGTCCTACGCGTTTCGGAGCCACCTCTGAGCTCCTTCCTCAGGGACATCAACAATGAGCTATATTTTCACGCTCCAGCCGGTTGTGTAAGTCTGAACCTTGTATACTCTAAAGAATTAGTGAGTGGTGGCAGCGTTTGTCAAGCGGGGTGCGCGGTTCGAGTCGGGGTGTGTTTGATGCTCCCTTTCCGCATAGGACAGAGGTCGAGTGCTGGATTGAGTAAGGAGATAGATTAACCCTTGCAGGCGCAACCCCAGGTCACGTGCTAAGTGGGTACGCTACGGCCTGTAAAGGCGTAACGCGTAGGGTCTCCTTCTTGCACTTCAGGCTTCCCCTCTCTTTTATTCACAGGTTGCTACAATGCCGGTTATGATTTTTATTTATACATGGCAGAAACCTGATATGTTACCAGTGCTGTGTAGACTTTTTACATCCATACTAATTCATGCATTACATCTGAAGATAGAAATAATAACCAAACTACTTATTTGCCAAAATATTAGGAAAGAAAAAAGAAGTTTGACCGAGACGGTGAGAAGTTTTACTCGTTGCTGGATAAACATCTGCATCTGTCGTCCAAGAAAAAGGAAGCTCAGCTCCAAGAGGTGAGGAGCATTCACATGTTCAGCCATTAGATGAGTAGGGTTTGAAGTTAAGATGAATATACAGGGTGGGCCATTTATATGGATGCACCTAAGTAAAATGGAAATGGTTGGTGATATCAACTTTCTGTTTATGGTACATTAGTATATGGGAGGGGGAAAACTTTTCTAGATGGGTGGTGACCATGCTGGCCATTTTGAAGTCAGCCATTTTGGATTCAACTTTATTTTTTTCAATGTGACACATCAAACCTATTGAGAATTTCATAAAACCAAGCACGCCGTTGTTTTTCTTAACGTAACTTTATTCTTACATGAGTTATTTACAAGTTTCTGACCACTTATAAAATGTGTTCAAAGTGCTGCCCATTGTGTTGGAATGTCAATGTAACCCTCTTCTCCCACTCTTGACACACTGATAGCAACATTACAGAAGAAATGCTAGCACAGGCTTCCAGTATCCGCTGTTTCAGATGCTGCACATCTCGTATCTTCACAGCATAGACAATTGCCTTCAGATGAGTGATGAAGCAAACTGTTTTGTGAATTGTGAAGTTAACAAACAAAACCAGCGCTATTGGTCTGACACTAACACACAGTGGATAGATCCCTCCAAGACTGTTGGAACACAAAAATTGATGGTATATGGTGTGGGGTACCAAGATAGTGGGGCCATTCTTCATCAATGGAAACCTCAATGCCATTGGATATGTGAAATTGCTACATGATTCAGATATCCAGTGGCATTGAGGTTTCCATTGCAGGAGAGGAGACACTGTGTCCAGGATGCAGTGGCTCTGGATCGTGTGCACATATTCCAAGGTGAGAAAGTTAGTGTGAAAAAAGAAAATGTTCAATATGACGATCTATTGTTATCAAATTTTGTGAAGTACATGTAGGTTTAAAATGCTTTCTACACCTGTATAAAATCCTTGAGGGGTCTAGTTTCCAAAATGGGTTAATTTGAGGGGTTTCTGTTTAGGCCCCTAGGGGCCCTGCAAATGCAAAATGATGTCCGCAAATTATTTCAGCTTTTCCAAAATTCAAATATTCCCCCTTTCACTCGGAGTCCTCCCATTTGTCCAAAGAGAGGCTTCTGACCACATGTGGGGTATCGCCGCGCTCATAAATAAGTGTGTAACAAAGCATGGGGTCCACTTTTTATTATAACATCACAAAGCATTCACTGATCTCAGGAAGACCAGTCCATGAAAACACTGCGGGCAGCCGGCTAAAGCGCTCAACACAGTGAATTCCTAGGTGCATTGCCCCCTGGGAATTATGAATATGCAGATAGAGTCTGTGGAACCTCGGTTAGGAGTCTCAAACACAGGACCAGCCAGATATCCCTCCAGGGAAGAACCTAGCCAATGGGTGGCTCCTTGCAGAGAACACGGTAACCACCATATTAAGTGGCCCTTTCAGTCAATATCCAACTATTTTACAAGCTTAAAGTTATGACAAGGGAATACCAAAGCCAGGTATCCATCCACAGACAGCTGTTTCGGGGTGTTGCCCCTCATCAGTGTGGAGTAGGATTCTGGCTAGGTGGGAGCAATGCCTAGTAGACCAACAACACAAAGCATTCACTGATCTCACGGAGACCAGTCCATGAAAACACTGCGGGCAGCTGGCTAAAGCGCTCAATACAGTGAATTCCTAGGCGCATTGCCCCCTGGGAATTATGAATATGCAAATAGAGTCTGTGGAGCCTTGGTTAGGGGTCTCAAAGTGGGGTCCACTCTTTGGTGATACCTCTTGCAAAAGTTAAAAATTTGGTCCTAAAGCAACACTTTAGTGAAAAAAAGAACATTTTCAACGACCTATTGTTATCAAATTCTGTGAAGTACGTGTGGGTTCAAAATGCTCACTATACCTGTAGATATAAAGTTTGAGGGGTCGAGTTTACAAAATGGGGTCACTTGGGGGGAGTTTTTGCTGTTAAGATGCCTTTGTGGCCCTTAAAATGCAGCATGGTACTCTCAGTCTGTTTCAGACAAATTTGTATTCCATATTTCAAATAGCGCTCCTTTCTCTTCTGAGCCCTGCCGTTTGTTCATACAGAGGTTTTCTGACCACATGTGGGGTATTGGCGCATTCAGAAGTAACACATTTTAGGGTACAATTTGTCATACTATACCCTGTAAAAGTGAATAACTTGAGGCTAAAGCAACATATTTGGGTAAAATGTAAATTTACATATTTTTTCACTACATTTTGCACTAATTCCTGTGAAGCACAAGAAGGGTTAATAATCTTCTTGAATGTGGTTTTGAGTAGCTTGAGGGGTGCAGTTTTTGGAATGGTGTCACTTTTGTGTGTTTTCTCTCATATAGGCCCCTCAAAGTCACTTCAACTGTGATTTGGTTCCTAAAAAATATTGTAAATTTTCATGTAAAAATGAGAAATTGCTGATGAATTTTGAACCCTTCTAACATTCTAACAAAAAAAAATAGTTTCCAACATTGTGCTGATGTAAATTAAACGTGTGGGAAATGTTATTTATTAACTATTTTGTGTTACACAACTCTGGTTTAATGGTATGAAAATTCACAATTTACTCCCCTACATACATGCTGTAGCACCCTCTAATTAAACAGATTATTGCTGTGCAGCTTACCTTTTCCCTTTTAAAATTCAAAATTTTAAAATTGCAAAATTTTCACCAAAATTCCGTTTTTCCCCAAGTAAATGCAAAAAAATATCATCCTGAAGTTATCATTAACATAAAGTCCAAAATGTCACGAAAAAAACTGTTTCAGAATCACTGGGATCCGATGAAGTGTTGTAAAATTTGGTCTGGGTCATTAAGGGGAAATTGGCTACGTCACTAAGGGGTTAAGGAGATGATATTGGAACCATTGGTTTATATTTGCGCCTCTTTTCATTATAGGCAGATCAACAAGTAGACAAAGAGAAGCAAAACTTCTATGAATCTTCACTTGAATATGTGTATCAAATCCAAGAGGTCCAGGAGAACAAGAAGTTCAGCATTGTGGAGCCGGTAAATAGCTTCTATTTTCATTTTTTATGGAATCTGTCTGTACCAGATTTGTGACCTCCTAATCTGAGAGCAGCATAATGCAGGGACAGAGACCCTGATTCCAGGACTAGTAGTCCTGCTTGTACAGTGGCATGCAGACGTTTAGGCACACCTGGTCAAAATTAAGTTATTTGCAAACGTAGAATATGTCCTGTGGATTTCTGATGTCCAAAATCCACACTATGTTTCAAAGATCCATACAGAAAAGTTGGTGGTCTTTTAGTGCGTTTTTGACTAGTCTTGTCTTGCAGATTTTGCTGTGTTTTTTTAACAATTGTTCACTATTGTGACTGTGATTAAAATTAGGCCAAAAGCTGAAAAAAGAAAAATAAATGGTTCTCCGCTAATTGCTTGGTCACCAGGACAGGTATAGGAGGCAGGTACAGGCTGCCATCCACCCACAGCTGCATAGTTATATCTGGCTGGTAATCAAAATGCAGGGGAGCCTTTTTTGTTTTCAAAGTATTGTTTCTTGAAATATTAAAAAAAATAAAATAAATTGTGCAGCATCACTGTAATTTTGGTTTCCAGCCAGGTACAACTAGGCAGCTGGGGGCTGAAATCCTCAGCGTGGGGAGGCCCAAGCATTCTGGGCCCCCAGTCTGTGAAATGTAGCCTGCAGCCACCTCCAAAAATGGTGCATTCATCAAAGCGCCATCTTCTGGAGCTGTACCCAGCTGTTACAGCTGGCCTTTAGTGGCAGCAGACTGGGTAATAAAGAGGTTAATGCCAGCTGAATATTGCCAGCTAGCACACTAAGCCTGAAGTCATAATGTTGGGCCAATTTTAGACCTGGTCATTATGAATCTCTAAGTGAATAGTAAATAATACACAATATACATTATAATAAATGTATTTATTATATACTACTTTTAAATTTATTATAATATTATAATTTTACAAGAGGAGCTGCATAATTAAAAATGATTGTCCAGGGAGAGGACAGCTGACTTGAGGAAGAATACAAGTTTGTACTAGAGCAGATATCTCAGGGTATCAGTCAGGTCATCCTTAAAGGGAACCTGACCTCACAAACTGACCCCCCCGCATCTTTAGACCTGTCCTTGCACCCCCTCTTATCATTTCTAGCCATCCCTTTTGCAGAGAAAATCGATTTAGTAAAGTAGAGAAGAGGTTATATTCACCTCGTCCTGTGTGGGTTCTCTGTTTCTGAATTAGTCTCAAAGGCAGGCCTGTCTGCTGCTCCCTTGTAATTATGCATGCCCCTCTCAGCTTGCTAAGAGCCTGGCCGCGTCATGAAAGGGGCGGGGATCAATCACGTCATGCCATTAGCCCCACCCCTTTCATGACGCGGCCAGGCTCTTAGCAAGGCAGCAACCTGAGAGGGGCGTGCATAATTACAAGGGAGCAGCAGACAGGCCTGCCTTTGAGACTAATTCATAAACAGAGAACCCACACAGGACGGAGGTGAATATAAACTTTTCTCTACTTTACAAAATCGATTTTTTTCTGCAAAAGAGATGGCTAGAAATGATAATAGGGGGTGCAGGGACAGGTATAAAGATGCGGGAGGGGTCACTTTGTGGGGTCAGGTTCCCTTTAAATTATTATTTTAGTTTTGCCTGAGTGAGACAGGAATAATCTGTCCAAGCTATGACCATGAGTAGAATTAACAGCAGAGAGCAGCCAAGTGGTACGGTAACTCCTATAGAAATTTACCGCTCTGCCACTCTCAGCTATTCTCCAGTGGTTAGAGCCTGGACAGATGAATCCCGTCTTAGTCTAAACGGCTGACATGGGTGTAACCTTTTGCCTTGTGCTTTACTAGTAGATGGTTGTTTCTAAGTTGTACAAGGAATCCTCCAAGTATAATTGGGACCACCCCCAATCATTGCAGCACAGCTAAGTTTTGAAACTGTTGCATAAGGCCTCATTCACACAGAGAGTTTGTACTTCATTTTTGTTGATCCTTTTTTCGTGCGGTTTCTCCACAAAAAACTGATCATCTTTTTGCAAAAAAGAATCACAAATGCATCATCTGTTTATGTTTCTTTTTTGCTCCATTTTGAGTAACACAGACAGACACATCCTGGCCCTGTTACACGCTGCGATGTCCCAGCGATCCGACCAGCGATTGGGATGGCTGAGACATCGCTATCTGATTGCTGGTGAGCTGTCACACAGGCAGACTCATCATCGACCAGCGAGAACGCTGGTAACCAGGGTAAACATCGGGTAACTAAGCATAGTGCTGCACTAAGTTACCTGATGTTTACCTTGGTTACTATGTCCCAGCATGTTTGTGCAGCGCTGGACATCGGCTGGGAGGTCGTTGATCATTGGTCTCCTGCTGTCACAAACGCCGATGCTGGCCGCCCAGCAGGAGACCAACTATTGAAAAATGGTCCTGGCCATTTACCAACGATCAGCGAGCTGATTGCTGGTCCTTGGTACATTTCACATGCAGCGGCTTCGCTATGAGGCCGCTGCAATGTCACAAAACCGGTGACGTTGCAATGATATCATTAGCGATATCGTTGCGTGTAATGGGGCCTTTACCCTCCTCATCAATCCCAAGGTGAGCCCTGGCGATGTCTTCCTTCCGGGCACCAGACGGACCTGTGAGTAGTACGAGTACTGACAGGAACTGCCCATGTGACTCTCAGGCTAAGTCTCATGGGCAGGTCCTGTCAGTACCATACCCATAGGTCCTGCCAATGCCCAGAAGGAAGACCTCGCCGAGGCTCATGTCGGATTGATGGGGAGGGTAAGTAATGGAGCGTTGGTGGTGTTGAAAGTGTAGCAGGAAAACAGAGCATTAATTGACGCTCATTATTGTCACAGCAGCCAAAAACGCACCGTCTGAACAGCATATTGAAAACCCCATTCACTTTGCTGAATTTTCCAGGGACAATGTGTCGTCTGTCCGCACTGCCACAAATAACTCAAATCCAAAGTTCACTCGGTACATTTATTGAATCCATCCAACGCATTTCGGAGCCTGCTATGCTCCTTCATCAGGGAGTGTATGAGGTACCTTATTTGTGGCAGCGCGGACCGAGAACACCTTGTCCCTGGAAATTTCTGGAATTTGACCACATAGCACGTGGAGGTGTGGGTCCAGCAGCAGCCGCCATTACATGCTTTTCATACCGGTTGTGTGTCACACAACTAGACCAGGTGAGCAGTGATTATTACGGCTCTTAAGCTGCTGATTGTTAGAAAGATAAGGCCCTATCTGCACTTGCTTCTCTTTTTTAGTTTATCCATTCACTTTGCTGGCAAAGGCAGTGACTGATCTGTTTTTGGTGCAGTTTTAAAAAAAAAAAACACAGAGCCAAAAATAGATCACAAAAGTCCAGTGTGAACATATGAAAGAAAAAGGAGGAAGGGGAACAAGAGGCGCAATAGTGCCTTATCACTTAGACACTGACAATCAGGTGGTATAAAGGAACCACTCACCTATTTCAGTTGTGCGACCCACAACTGGTATGCAGACATATAGTGTTTTATCCGGATGGCTGCTGCTGGACTCCCACCGACCATCCCTGAGGAAGACGCCAGGAAAGGCGTTGAAACGCGTTGGATGCAATAAAAGGCTTTGATCATATCACATCTGATCGTGAGTTTCTTCCCTGGAATAAGTGGATCCTGGCAGCGCGGACTGGTGAACACCGTTTCCTTTCCCATTTTTACAGTGTGAACATAGTCTTATACTTAACATGAATCTGATATTTAACAGTTTGTCTGCTGCTCCACAAGAGTTGTCATCATAGTGTGTTGGAATAGGCTCTTAAACGCATACACCTATGTCTTCCTATTAATGCTCATCACTCCCCGGCGTTTGTTTTGCCCTCAGGTTCTGGCGTTCCTGCATTGTCTTTTTACATCTAATAGTCTGACATTTGAGCTGACTCAGGACTTCTTACCCTACAAACAGCAGCTACAGCTCAGCCTTCAGAATGTAAGTTCTGTGCATCCTGTCACATGTGGACACACGGCTATCTATGGGCGCTAGCATCCAGTATTTTCTGCATGTTGAGATGAACATTTTTCAAAAGTGATGCTGGATCGTTTATTGTAACAGCTTCAGGCTGGGGCTATATTCAGGGTAAATAGTAGAGAAATTGTGAAGTTACAATGTTACTTTTAAATTGAAGGAAGACTTAGGGCCCTTTCACATCAGCGTTTTTTTCAAATCGCGGCAGATGCGGTGAAAAAACCGCATCTGCCGCGATTACCGCATACCGGCTGCACTTGCGGCGCGGTTGCGGTAAACGCCATACAAGGTATAGGCGGACTTGCGGCAGGTGCGGCAAGTGCGGTTTTGGCACTTGCGGCAGGTGCGGCCGCGAAAAAAAACGCAGTCAGCCGCGTTTTTTTTCGCGGCCGCACCTGCCGCAAGTGCAAAACCGCACTTGCCGCACCTGCCGCAAGTCCGCCTATACCTTGTATGGCGTTTACCGCAACCGCGATTTGAAAAAAACGCTGATGTGAAAGCACCCTTAGTCCATCAAGTTTAACCCATAGCCTAACGTGTTGATCCAGAGGAAGGCAAAAACCTCATGGGGCGAAGACTAACCTCCATATTAGGGAAAAATTCCTTCTCTACTGCTAATATGGTAATCAGACTTGTTCCCTGCATCAAAGTCCAATCACAGGTAAAACTATGTTCTTCTCATGAGCATCTATGCCTCTTTTAATGCATCTCATTATTTTATTAGCTTTGGCAGCAGTTACCTGACACTGGTCAGAAAAGTTGAGTTTGCTGTCCATCCATACACCCAAGATTTTTCAGTGACCATTTAATCCAGGGTTTTACCATTCATAATTACACATATTATTTCCTGTGGCCATTTATCTACATTAAACTTAAAATATAATTTCTCAGCCCAAGCCTCCAACATCTCAAGTTACTCCAGTATAGCATCTCTTACTCACAATAGAGGTTAAATTTACTGGCCTATAATTTCCGGGCTCAGTTTTTGTCCCCTTTTTGGATATTGGCACAACATTTGGTATGCTCCATTTCTGTGGTACAGACCCTGTTTTTCTTGAATATGTCAATATTAGAAGTCTGTCTATCATGGTACTTTAATTCCTTCATGGTACCTTTACACGCCGCCACAACAGGATGGATACAACCCGCTACAGGCTACAAATGTAGCTTGTAGCAGCAAAATACCCCGTAGTAGCGGCGTGTGAAGACGGGACGACACAGCCGGCTACAGATACCTCTGTATCCGTGCACTGCCCATAAACATATGGCTACATCGCCGATTGTAGCGAGCTGTATCGGCGTGTAAAGAAGCTACAGAAGGGAACTCTGGACACCCGGCGATGTAACTGCAATGTAGCTAAGGCGTGACCCAGGCTCTGTGTTACCGCGCCCCATGTGCGATCATTGGTGGAAGCTGCTGCATGATGATTGGTAGTCGCTGCATAGGGAGGCATATTTAAGGAGCTGACGAGTCACACTACACAATCGCTCGAGCGTGCTGTATTACTCAGCCTCCTGCGTTGCCTGCCCAATCAGGATGTTATTGCTTCGTCCTATCAGCGTACGGACGGCTCGTAAACCACAATTGTGGCACGCCTATGTGCTGTCCCTGCTGCACCAGGTACGCCCATAGTAGCTGGTTATAGCGGTGTGTAAATGAGCTACAGCTGGCTACTTGAGACACCCGGCGATGTAGCTAGCTGTAGATGTAGCGTAGCGTAGCGCACCTTGTGGCGGCGTGTAAAGAGGGTGCGTTTCCCGTTGGTAACCGTTCGGGCGTGCTCGTGCACGTGAAGTAGCCGTTGGTATCCATCCTGTTGTGGCGGCGTGTAAAGGTACCATCAGTGTTTAAAGGTGTGTGCCATCATAGCTCTGTCATTAGGTGATTTTGAGGCGGCGCAGTAATTCCTGCTCGGTTAAGCAGGTGACATTTATTGGTGAATTTATGGTATTACTGATCAGGTCATCTGTTAGGGTACAGTCACACGTGGCCTATCGCCGCCGACATCGCCGGTGCGTCGCCTAATGTAAAGAGGTGATGTCGACACCATAGAATGGTCGCCTGGTTTCTCAGCACTGCTTTGAAACCTAGCGAGCACTCTGGGGCGATGTGTACACATCGTCCCATGTGACATGGTGACGGCGATGTTACAGGCGATGGGAGCCATAGGCTCCCATGTTGCAGGATCGCCGCTGCAGTTTGTGGACACCCCAGCGGCGATGGCGCCTGTAACATTGCCGATGCGTCGCTGGAGGTAACGCCACGTGTAAACACGCGACGCTGGCAGGGCGCCAAAAACTTGCGCGCTCCCGTGCATCGCCGGTGATATCTACGGCGACGTCTCCCAAGTGTGACAGTACCCTAAGGGCCACGTCACACTAGGTTTACACTAGGTTTACATGGGCGACTCCTCTGGCGACGCACCGGCGATCTGACAGGCTGCATAGCCGCTGGGGTGTCCAAAAACCTCAGCGGCGATGCAGTACAATGGGAGCCTATGGCTCCCATCGCCTGTCGGATCGCCGTCGGCCGTTTACATGGGGCAGTGTGTACCCAGATCGGCCGCCTGGTTTCACCCCAGCCCCAGAGTCGCCTAAAAAATAGCGACGTTGCCAGGTGTGACGTGGCCCTTAAGGGGCTTTCTTGTGTGTTACTGTAGAGAAAAAGGCTTTTAACAGATTTACCTTTCCTTCTTCCACCATTTCACCCAGACTATTGTTGAGGGGGGCTAACATTCTTCAACCATAAAAACAGTAAGAAACTCAAACATACAGTTGTGGCCAAAAGTATTGACACCCCTGCAATTCTGTCAGATAATACTCAGTTTCTTCCTGAAAATGATTGCAATCACAAATTCTTTGGTATTATTATCTTCATTTAATTTGTCTTCAATGAAAAAACACAGAAGAGAATGAAGCAAAAAGCAAAACATTGATCATTTCACACAAAACTCCAAAAATGGGCCAGACAAAAGTATTGGCACCCTCAGCCTAATACTTGGTTGCACAACCTTTAGCCAAAATAACTGCGATCAACCGCTTCCGGTAACCATCAGTGAGTTACTTACAATGCTCTGCTGGAATTTTAGACCATTCTTCTTTGGCAAACTGCTCCAGGTCCCTGATATTTGAAGGGTGCCTTCTCCAAACTGCCATTTTTAGATCTCTCTACAGGTGTTCTATGGGATTCAGGTCTGGACTCATTGCTGGCCACCTTAGACGTCTCCAGTGCTTTCTCTCAAACCATTTTCTAGTGCTTTTTGAAGTGTGTTTTGGGTCATTGTCCTGCTGGAAGACCCATGACCTCTGAGGGAGACCCAGCTTTCTCACACTGGGCCCTACATTATGCTGCAAAATTTGTTGGTAGTCTTCAGACTTCATATTGCCATGCACACGGTCAAGCAGTCCAGTGCCATAGGCAGCAAAGCAACCCCAAAACATCAGGGAACCTCCGCCATGTTTGACTGTAGGGACCGTGTTCTTTTCTTTGAATGCCTCTTTTTTTCTCCTGTAAACTCTATGTTGATGCCTTTGCCCAAAAAGCTCTACTTTTGTCTCATCTGACCAGAGAACATTCTTCCAAAACATTTTAGGCTTTCTCAGGTAAGTTTTGGCAAACTCCAGCCTGGCTTTGTTATGTCTCGGAGTAAGAAGTGGGGTCTTCCTGGGTATCCTACCATACAGTCCCTTTTCATGCAGACGCCGACAGATAGTACAGGTTGACACTGTTGTACCCTCGGACTGCAGGGCAGCTTGAACTTGTTTGGATGTTAGTTGAGGTTCTTTATCCACCATCCGCACAATCTTGCGTTGAAATCTCTTGTCAATTTTACTTTTCCATCCACATCTAGGGAGGTTAGCCACAGTGCCATGGGCTTTAAACTTCTTGATGACACTGCGCACGGTAGACACCGGAACATTCAGGTCTTTGGAGATGGACTTGTAGCCTTGAGATTACTCATGCTTCCTCACAATTTGGTTTCTCAAGTCATCAGACAGTTCTTTGGTCCTCTTTCTTTTCTCCATGCTCAATGTGGTACACACAAGGACACAGGACAGAGATTGAGTCAACTTTAATCCATGTCAACTGGCTGCAAGTGTGATTTAGTTATTGCCAACATCTGTTAGGTGCCACAGGTAAGTTACAGGTGCTGTTAATTACACAAATTAGAGAAGCATCACATGATTTTTCTAACAGTGTCAATACTTTTGTCCACCCCCTTTTTATGTTTGGTGTGGAATTATATCCAATTTGGCTTTAGGACAAATTTTTTTGTGTTTTTTCATTGAATGCAAATTAAATGAAGATAATAATACCAAAGAATTTGATTGCAATCATTTTCAGGAAGAAACTGAGTATTATCTGACAGAATTGCAGGGGTGTCAATACTTTTGGCCACAACTGTATTTATGGATTATTGTTGCTTTCTTAGGTATTGAGTTTCTTTGTCTCAGTCTTTGTGTTTAATCACTCAATTTATCTTATTTTATCTACAATTATTTAATGCCTTGTCACTCCCTTTTTGCATTAATTCCCTAAACGATTTGTGTTTGTCATTGTTTGTGCCTCTTTACACTTTTTTTAGCCATAGGAGATCTCGTGCTTTTTATTAGCAGTGCCTGATTCTTCACTATATTATTAGTTTCCCTTGTATGTTTTGTATTATTGGTTCTTGTTGCCACTAATCTGAATGTTTTCCCCGCAGACACGTAATCACTTCAGCAGTACGCGGGAAGAATTGGAAGATTTGAAAAAGCGGTTGACAGATGCACCAATGATTTGCAAACTAAAGGGGCAGAGCACCATTGAAGGATACCTGTACTCCCAGGAGAAAAGTAATGTGACCTGCAGCACTAGAGATAATGCTTTGCTTTATGGGGACTGTAATAAAACGTTCAATATCCCCTAAATCAGTAATTGTCAGACAGTGCAGTTATGTTGGGCTGATGGAGAGAACTTTGTAGGGTATTGTCTTGATTTGATATGAAGTGTCATTATACCCTTTCTTCTTTTCTTTTCTTTTCCTATCTGCCTACTAAGGGAGGGATGTTTTATCACTTTGCACAGGTTCACACCTATTTGTTCTTCTATGGCTATTCATATCAATCTACTCTGTGCCATTTACTGTGCCAGTTGGGTGGATGTGCTTACATTGCCTGCACATTACCATTGCTACCTCATTTTGCCATCCCTTCATTGGACATTGACGGCACAATAGAATATGAGTAAACTGTGCTTCTTTCTTCATGGATTCCAGGGGCTCTTGGCCTTACCTGGGTGAAGTATTACTGCAGATATGAGAAGGAAGGAAAGATATTAAGCATGATGGCAGTGGAGCAGAAGCCAGGTTCCCGACAGGTAAGTGTGGTCTGTTTTGGATTCTCCATATTTTGAGAAATCATATGTTGAGCACAGATCCCTGTGGAGAAAGTCTCTTTTCTACTGGCCAGGTAAAGCATTGAAGAACGTCTCTGACTTCAGTGTCTGACAGCATAACAGTTTGCTTTTCTACAGACTTGAACACAGCGCAAAATACACAATATTCCTAAGATTATTTAAATCTCTATAAGATTCACTGTCTCTGGCACTCGCACAATAACTTGACATTTCTGATTGTCTGAAGATCACTTTATATCTTTCCTGTATACTGATTCCTGGGGGTTTCCCTTGAATTACTTATTTTCCCCACTATGGGTGATTAATGTATTTGATACATTGCTAATTTAGCAAGTTTTCCCACCTACAAAGAAAGGAGAGGTCTTCATTTATCATAGGTTCACTTCAACTGTGAGAGACAGAATCTGAAAAAAATCCAGAAATTCACATTGCATGTTTTTTTTAAATAATGAAATTGCATTTTATTGCATGAAAAACATATTTGTTCACCCACCAACAAGCAAGAATTCTGGTTCTCACAGACCTGTGGTTTTCTTTAAGAAGCCCTCTTACTGTGCCCTCATTACCTGTATTACCGTAATTGCATTTGTTTGAACTTGTTACCTTTATAAAAGACACCTGCCACTTAAGGCCCCGTCACACACGTCGATGTTGCCAGCGATCTGATCGCTGGCGACATTGACGGCTGATCGCTGGTGAGCTGTCACACAGGCAGACTCACCAGCGATCAGTACCAGCGAGACCGCTGGTAACCATGTAACTAAGCGCCACACGGCGCTTAGTTACCCGCTATTTACCATGGATTCCAGCTCCCAGCGCTTGTTGAGAGGCACTGGGAGCTGGCTGATCACGCGTCTCCCAGTGTCACACGCAGCGAGGCTGTGTGTCCACCGGGCAACCATCACCAGGCTTACGGACCTGTCCGAAAACCTGGCGACCATCAACCAGCGATTTATCGCTGGTTGATTCACGATGTCACACGCATCATTATTGCTGCAACATCACGTGCAGCAGCGACATAGACAGCGATATTGACGCGTGTGACGGCCTATTTAGTCACGCTCCAACCTCTCCACCATGGCCAAGACCAAAGAGCTGTCTTAAGGCCTCATTCACACGTCGCATATTTTTCGCTCATTTTTGTGCGCGCTTTTTCCCCCAGAGCGCACCTGCATCTGCGTTTGACTGAAAAGTGAATGGACTTTCACTTTTGCTGTTCACATGCAGCACTGTTTTCGGCTGCGCTTTTATGGGAGAGAGCGCGTGCATAAAAAGAATGAACATGTTCATTCTTTCCACCTTTTTGCACGCGCTTTCTCCTATAGGCGTCATTATAACAGCTGGAATTGCTCATCGCCGTTCAGACGCGCGTATCACATGACCGCGAGTGGCCAATCACAGCGCCGATGTCATTATTACATCATATAAGGTCTTTGCAGGTCAATGCCTGCTCCTGCTCCCGACTCCCGGTTACCGAACACTCGGCGGAGGGTAAGTATAAAAATCTTTATTATTTTTAATACATTTGGCATTATTCTACATTTGATCTCACTGTGTATAATGCACTGTGAAATGAAATGGGACTGTGACAGATGTCACAGAGGGGAGGAGGGACAGGATTCTTCCTCCCCTCTGTAACATCACTGAAGAAGTAGCCCCGTAGAAACACGGCGGTGTGTGAATGCACCCCCGTATTTTTACGGGGCTTTTTTGCACACGTCAAAACGCTGGAAAAAGCACCTGCGCAAAAAAAGTGATGTGTGTGAACACAGCCTTAGGACACCAGGGACAAAATAGTAGACCTGCACAAGGTTGGGATAGGCTACAGGACAATATGCAAGCAGCTTGGGTAGAAGGCAACAACTACAATTAGAAAATGGAAGAAACACAAGATGACTGTCAATCTTCCTTGGTCTGGGGCTCCAGACAAGATCTCGACTCGTTGGGTAAGGATGGTTCTGAGAGAAATCCAGGAGTCAGCAAGAATTACATGGGAGGACCTAGTCAATGACCTGAAGAGAGCTGGGACCACAGTCTCAAAGATTAACATTATCAACACACTACGCTGTTATGGATTACAAGTTTGCAGGACACACCAGGTCCCCCTGCTCATGCCAGCACATGTCCAGGCCCGATTGAAGTTCACCAATGACCCTCTGGATGATCCAGAGGAAGCATGAAAGAAGATCATGTGGTCAGATGAGACCAATATAAACATTTTGTTATCAACTCCACTCAACATGTTTGGAGTAAGAAAAAGGATGAGTGCAACACTGACCCATCCATGAAGTTTGGGGGTTGAAACCTCATATTTTGGGGTGCTTTTCTGCAAGTGACTGCATGTTTTGAAGGGAGGATGGATAGGGTCATGTATCGCAAGATTTTGGTGAACAATCTTCTTCATTCATTATGAGCATTGAAGATGGGTCATGGCTGGGTCTTCCTGCATGACAATAACCCAAAACACACAGCTAGGTCAACTAAGTAGTGGCTCCGTAAGAAGCATTTCAAGGTCCTGGAGTTGCCTAGTCAGTCTCCAGACCTGAACCCAATAGAAATGTTTTTGGAAGAAGTTGAAACTTAATGTTACCCAGCATCAGCCCTGAAACCTGAAAGATCTGGAGAGGATCTCTGTGGAGGAGTGGGCCAAAATTCCTGTTGTGTGTGCAAGCCTGGTTAAGAACTACAGGAAACGTCTGACCTCTGTAATTTCAAAGAACGGTTTCTGTACTAAATATTACATTCCATTTTACTATTGTGTCAAATACTTATTTCATGCAATAAAATGCAAGTGTATTATTTAAAAAACATAAAATGGAATTTTATGGATTGTTTTAAATTCTGTCTCTCAGTTGAAAAATTACAGATCTCTCCATTTTTGTATGTGGAAAATCAGAAGTATATCAAATATTTATTTTCCCCACTGAATCCAGTTGAAAAACCAGGGCCCCCATGAATTATTAGAACTTGGGTCCCAGGCCACCAGTTTTCTTCACTGCAGCTAAACTGAATTGAGTGACACAGTTGTGAATGTCCATGGCACATGCACTTCATCTACATGCCAGTAGGAAGAATAATGGATCTGACCCCCATTGTAGTGTTTGTGGGGATCCCAGAGATTCAGGTGAAAATCTTTTTAACTAGCACTCACAGAGTGCACACAGAGCGCTCCACTGAAGTGTCTGCTGCTGAAGACTCTCCCTATTATCCGATATATACTGATAACCTGTCATCTCCCCCCTTCCCCCCCCCTCCCCGGACAGGTTATCAGTATATATCGGATTGGTGGAGTCCATCACCTGGCTTCCCCACTGATCAGCAGTACCACCTCCCCCAGGAGGGCACCACCATGGCCATTCTTAGGTCCTGCTGCTGTTATTGAGGTGAATGGCTCTGCTGGCTCCATACAATGTGCACTTTTGTGCTGTATGCTCACACGGTGAGCTGATCCCAGAAGTGCAAATCTACAAACCTGTTATGGACTGAATATACAAGTTATCTCACTCTCCTTATAATCCTATAAAATAATCTTCAGTCACCTGCAAATCAAAAATCCTTTTTTAGAATCTGTAGTTACATAGGTTGTGTGGTGCTTGTCATTGTGCTGCGGTTGTGTCTGTGTTTAGTGACTGTCTAATCCTGCAAGAAAAGCCTGTGTAATAATCCGGCTGCACCATCTGTCAGGAGGGAGACCCTCATTGCTGTCTCTTCTCTTTATCATCTCGTTGGTTTGGAGACCCTCATTGCTGTCTCTTCTCTTTATCATTTTGTTGGTTTGGAGACCCTCATTGCTGTCTCTTCTCTTTAACATTTTGTTGGTTTGGAGACCCTCATTGCTGTCTCTTCTCTTTATCATCTCATTGGTTTGGAGACCCTCATTGCTGTCTCTTCTCTTTATCATTTTGTTGGTTTGGAGACCCTCATTGCTGTCTCTTCTCTTTATCATTTTGTTGGTTTGGAGACCCTCATTGCTGTCTCTTCTCTTTAACATTTTGTTGGTTTGGAGACCCTCATTGCTGTCTCTTTCTTTATCATCTCGTTGGTTTGGAGACCCTCATTGCTGTCTCTTCTCTTTATCATCTCGTTGGTTTGGAGACCCTCATTGCTGTCTCTTTTCTTTATCATCTCGTTGGTTTGGAGACCCTCATTGCTGTCTCTTCTCTTTTTATCATCTCGTTGGTTTGGAGACCCTCATTGCTGTCTCTTCTCTTTATCATCTCGTTGGTTTGGAGACCCTCATTGCTGTCTCTTCTCTTTATCATCTCGTTGGTTTGGAGACCCTCATTGCTGTCTCTTTTCTTTATCATCTCGTTGGTTTGGAGACCCTCATTGCTGTCTCTTCTCTTTATCATCTCGTTGGTTTGGAGACCCTCATTGCTTTCTCTTCTCTTTATCATCTCGTTGGTTTGGAGACCCTCATTGCTGTCTCTTCTCTTTATCATCTCGTTGGTTTGGAGACCCTCATTGCTGTCTCTTCTCTTTATCATCTCGTTGGTTTGGAGACCCTCATTGCTGTCTCTTCTCTTTATCATCTCATTGGTTTGGAGACCCTCATTGCTGTCTCTTCTCTTTATCATTTCATTGGTTTGGAGACCCTCATTGCTGTCTCTTCTCTTTATCATCTCGTTGGTTTGGAGACCCTCATTGCTGTCTCTTCTCTTTAACATTTTGTTGGTTTGGAGACCTTCATTGCTGTCTCTTCTCTTTATCATCTCGTTGGTTTTGTATCCTTATGTTGTGTGATTTTCTCTATCTTATATTTACTGTCTTTATTACAGGCTTACCCTTATCTTCTTCACATAACTACTCAGTGTCACACTTGGTCTGTCCTTCACCAGTCGTCTCCCCCCTTCCCGTCTGTTCTCCACTCTCACACCCTTCTTCTTCTTATGATCTTCTGCCTTTCTCCCCTCACTCTTCTTCTCACTGTTGCGCTACCATTTGCTTCTTCTATATAATCAGTGATCAGTATGGTGTTTCTTGTGTCTTTGTGTAGGTGACCCAAGAGCTGACTCTTAAATCTTGCACCAGAAGAAAAAGTGACTCGATTGATAAGAGATTTTGCTTTGATGTAGAGACCAATGAGAGGTGAGTGTAAATTTCTGAGTGCTCTTTCCTTATTTTTGGCAGGACTTGCATAGAGATAAATGGAGAGCGCTGCACATGTATAGTCACCTGTCCTGACTGATGGCACAGCATAGCTAATAGGGTCTGCTGTTATAGGTGCTCAGAATAAAAACTTAATAGTCAATGAGAAAAATCTTCGGCACTCAAATTTGCTCTAAATAAAAGTTTTTTATTGTTGACAAGTATAAATAATAATAATAATAATAATAAATCTTTATGTAGCACCAACATGTTCCGCAGCGCTTTACAATGTAGGGGTTAGAGTACAGAAAATATAATACAGTAAGTAATTACAGTAGAGAACAAATAAAGTACAATAATTTGATACAAAACAATAGGCATAGAATCAATGTAAAAAAGAGAATACAATAAATAAAGCATTAAATGAAGGTGACCCTGCTTAAAAGAGCTTACAATCTACAACAGGATAGGGGTTGCACAAGGTACAGGGGCTTATTGCACTCATGGTCCAGGCATCTTGAGGAAATGGGGCATAGAAATAAGCTTACATGAATGGTCTGTAGACCTTTTTGGTTTGGTGGAGTTTGTAGAAGAGTAATGTCCAGAGGGATAGCCCATTCACTGTCTACAGTACAAAGGACTTCTATTAGAGAGTATGATAGGCCGCCTTAAAAAGATGTGTTTTTAGGAATCGTCTGAAGCCATGCAAGTTGTGGATAGTCATGATTTCTTGGGGTAAAGCATTCCAGAGGATTGGTGCAGCTCTGGAGAAGTCTTGGAGCCGGGAGTGGTAGGATCGGATTAGTGCAGACGTTAGTCGAAGGTCATTTGAAGAACGTAGAGAATGGGTGGGGTGGTAGACAGAGATGAGGGAGGAGATGTAGGGGGGTGCTGCACTGTGAAGAGCTTTGTGGGTGAGAACAAGCAATTTGAATTTGATCCTCACCTCAATAGTCCACCAATAATTAATGTCTCACCTTTAACAAACAATACTTCAAAACCACCCAGACTTCCCTCACTAACAGGGGGAACTTAGATGAATGATGAGTACACTTTCTTTATCAATTAAGTGATCACTTTATTAGTCAATTTACATTTAATTCATAAAATCATTAAAATAATTTACATAAAAAAGTACCCTAATGACTACAAATAATTCATACTCAGGTCCAGGGCCGAGATTACCATATGATTACTTATGCACTAATCATCATTTAATATAATAACCAGTATTCCCAGGTAGAGAGGGACACTATTTAACTGTTGTAAAGAGACTGCACCCTTTATTACATCAACCTGTGGCTCTATTACTGACACAATGCACTATGTGCAATACACAATGCACATGTGTGCTGGCAAGAACTCTTACCCTAATACAGGTTGCATGTGCAGGGAACCACCTTCAACTATAGCTGTCCTTTAATTAGTTACCATACCTGGTAGGTATTCTGCCTGTGGTCTCGGTCCTGGTACCCCCACCGCCAACGTACGTTTCGTATTCTTCTTCCTCACGCCCTGAGGAAGAAGAATACGAAACGTACGTTGGCGGTGGGGGTACCAGGACCGAGACCACAGGCAGAATACCTACCAGGTATGGTAACTAATTAAGGGACAGCTATAGTTGAAGGTGGTTCCCTGCACATGCAACCTGTATTAGGGTAAGGGCCCTTTCACATCAGCGTTTTTTTAAATTTGCGGCAGATGCGGTGAAAAAACCGCATCTGCCGCAACTGCCGCATAACGGTTCCACTTGCGGCACGGTTGCGGTTTTTTCCATAGGAAGTATAGGGGGACTTGCGGCAGATGCGGCAAGTGCGGTATTGCACTTGCGGCAGGTGCGGCAGAGAAAAAAAACCGCGGCTTACTGCGGTTTTTTTCTCTGCCGCACCTGCCGCAAGTGCAATACCGCACTTGCCGCATCTGCCGCAAGTCCCCCTATACTTCCTATGGAAAAAACCGCAACCGTGCCGCAAGTGGAACCGTTATGCGGCAGTTGCGGCAGATGCGGTTTTTTCACCGCATCTGCCGCAAATTTAAAAAAACGCTGATGTGAAAGGGCCCTAAGAGTTCTTGCCAGCACACATGTGCATTGTGTATTGCACATAGTGCATTGTGTCAGTAATAGAGCCACAGGTTGATGTAATAAAGGGTGCAGTCTCTTTACAACAGTTAAATAGTGTCCCTCTCTACCTGGGAATACTGGTTATTATATTAAATGATGATTAGTGCATAAGTAATCATATGGTAATCTCGGCCCTGGACCTGAGTATGAATTATTTGTAGTCATTAGGGTACTTTTTTATGTAAATTATTTTAATGATTTTATGAATTAAATGTAAATTGACTAATAAAGTGATCACTTAATTGATAAAGAAAGTGTACTCATCATTCATCTAAGTTCCCCCTGTTAGTGAGGGAAGTCTGGGTGGGTTTGAAGTATTGAATTTGATCCTGTAGTGTACGGGCAGACAGTGCAATGACTGGCACAGAGCAGAGGCATCTGAGTAACGATTGGCCAGATGGGTGATCCTGGCTGTTGCATTAAGGATGGACTGGAGAGGAGAAAGTCTGGTGAGGGGGAGGCTGCTTAATAGAGAATTGCAATAGTCAAGGCGGGAATGGATTAGGGCCACGGTGAGGGTTTTAGTTGTTTTCATGGTGAGAAAGGGGCGGACTCAAGAGATATTCTTCAGGTGTAAGCGACAGGAGTGGACGAGAGATTGTGTGTGGGAGGAGAATTAGAGATCAGTGTCAAACATGCAATGGAATGCAGCATAGAGAGTAGGAGCTGATGGTCGACATTGTCAAGCTGCAGAGAGGTCAAGGAGAATAAGCAGAGAATGGTCACCATTACGTTTTGCTGTCAGAAGGTCATTGGTCACTTTGAGGGCAGTTTTTGTAGAGTGAAAGGGGCAGAAACCAGACTGTAATGGATCTAGAAGAGAGTGAGCGGAGAGGTAACGGGTGAGGCGGGAGTAGACCAGGCTCTCCAGGAGTTTAGAGATGAAGGGGACATTGGAGACTGGTCTGTAGTTATTTGTGCAGGATGGGTCAAGAGTGGTTTTCTTTAATAATAGAGTAATGATCGAGTGTTTGAAGGAGGAGGGGAAGATGCCAGAAGAGAGGGAGAGATTGAAGATTTTGGTTAGATGAGTGGTGACGACTGTAGAACAGATATTCTTTAAATTCTCAAAGTTTCGGTCTATTCTTGATCTTTTTCTTAGATAAGAATATCTACATCAAAAGTAAATATGACAAAAATTACTATGTAAAGAAAATGACATCACGTTACAAGGAAATCTTTTCATCATATTTGTTATATATGCACAATATTTTATCTTGGTGGGAGTTTTAAAGCTGGCCGCAAACATATATGTTGGAAAGCGCAAACGGTGTGACACATGTCCACTGCTGCTGTCAGCACCACTAAGCATACACAGATGTTTATTTCACTGCACCCCCGATGCAATAGCATAGGGCTTATTTCTAGTATCAAATATTCCATAGTGCCATTGTACCTGCAATTAATTGGAACATTCCAGACATTACTTGAAACTAATATTCTACATATTTGAGGTGATTATCTGAAATATTATTTCCTTTCTGCCAACATATATAGGTGAACATATGTACAGTCATATGAAAAAGTTTGGGCACCCCTCTTAATCTTACTCTTTTTTTTTTTTTTTTTTGTTTAAAATTGTTTTCTTGCAAAAGCTATTTCAGTGTGATATATGTAATAACTGATGGACACAGTAATATTTCAGGATTGAAATGAGGTTTATTGTACTAACCGAAAATTAGAAATATGCATTATTTCAAAAATTGACAGGTGCAAAAGTATGGGCACCTCAACAGAAAAGTGACATTAATATTTAGTAGATCCACCTTTTGCAAAAATTACACAACAATTGTGTTGTGTCTCTTTACACAACAATACCAGTTCAGTTAAGTTTGATGATCGCCGAGCATGGACAGCCCGCTTCAAAACATCCCACAGATGTTCAATGATATTCAGGTCTGGGGACTGGGATGGCCATTCCAGAACATTGTAATTGTTCCTCTGCATGAATGCCTGAGTAGAATTGAAGCGATGTTTTGGATCATTGTCTTGCTGAAAGATCCATCCCCGGCGTAACTTCAACTTTGACACTGATTCTTGAATATTATTCTCAAGAATCTGCTGATACTGAGTGGAATCCATGCGACCCTCAACTTTAACAAGATTCCCGGTGCCGTCATTGGCCACACAGCCCAAAGCATGATGGACCCTCCCCCAAATTTGACAGTGGGTAGCAAGTGTTTTTCTTGGAATGCTGTGTTTTTGTGGCGCCATGCATAACGCCTTGTTGTATGACCAAACAACTCAATCTTTGTTTCATCAGTCCACAGGACCTTCTTCCAAAATGAAACTGGCTTGTCCAAATGTGCTTTTGCATACCTCAGGCGACTCTGTCTGTGGCGTGCATGCAGAAACGGGTTCTTTCTCATCACTCTCCCATAGAGCTTCTCCTTGTGTAGTGTGCGCTGTATTGTTTACCGATGCACAGTGACACCATCTGCAAGATGATGCTGCAGGTCTTTGGAGGTGGTCTGTGGATTGTTCTTGACTGTTCTCGCCATTCTTTTTCTCTGCCTTTCTGATATTTTTGTTGGCCTGCCACTTCTGGCCTTTACAAGAACTGTCCCTGTGTTCTTCCATTTCCTTACTATGTTTCTCACAGTGGAAACTGACAGGTTAAATCTCTGAGACAACTTTTTGTATCCTTCCCCTGAACAACTATGTTGAACAATCTTTTTTTCAGATCATTTGAGAGCTGTTTTGAGGAGCCCATGATGCCACTCCTCAAGGCCACTTCACACACACAGATATCTGAGTCCAATATCTGAACAGATCTCTGGTTGCAGTGAAATCATGGATACATTGTTCCATTTTGTGGCTGTGTACAACATGGAGCAATGTATCCATGATTTCACTGCAACCAGAGATCTGTTCAGATATTGGACTCAGATATCTGTGTGTGTGAAGTGGCCTTTAGAGAAGATGCAACTAGGAGAACAACTTGCAAGTGGACACCTGAAATAGCTTTTCTCATGATTGGATAATGGGGCTATGAAATGCAAAGCTCAATGAGGTTACCAAACCAATTTAGTGCTTCAGTAAGTCAGTAAAAAGTAGTTAGGAGTATTCACTCCTTTGGCACCTGTCAAATTTTGAAATAATGCATATTTCACATTTTTGGTTAGTACAATAAACCTCATTTCAAACCTGAAATATTACTGTGTCCATCAGTTATTACATATATCACACTGAAATAGCTGTTGCAAAAAAACAATTTTAAACAAAAAAAAAAGAGTAAGATTAAGAGGGGTGCCCAAACTTTTTCATATGACTGTATATTGTATATTTTATCATTTATCACATATCTTCTTTGAAGGGGACAAAATTAAATGCTTAAGAATTACTGAGTGACTATAGATCATCATTAAGCACATTATAACAAGTATTCTATTTCTTTTTTTCTGTTATTGTTCTTTCTCCCTTTAATTCATTCTCTACATATTACTATATTCTCCACAGTCTTTTCATGGGTTGTCACTGTATAAATCTGCCCACAAGAACGAGAACTTCTCAATCTCGTTAACCTATTCCAGTTAACAGGGTGTTTTTCATACTTGAGGCCTGAAGACCTTTTTGTTTGATATGGCTATATAATAGGAGCTGCTTCCCATATGTTATTGACAATACCGCGCTGCTCAGCTGATTAGTCGTGCCGGGCAGCGTGCATCTAATCAGCTGAGTGGTGCGGTATTGGTGGGAGATTTAAAGACCGCTCAGCTGATTGATCGCGTTCTGGGCGGAAAGTGCAAAGGGACCCCAGGCAGCACATGGGGTCCCATGCAGCGCACAGGGCCCCAGGAAGCACACAGAGGCCCCAGGCAGCACACAAGAGGCAGACACAGTGCAAGGGTGGGTAAGAGACATCAAGCAAGGGGGAGAAGAGAGCGCACAGGGCTCCTTTGCGCTGTCTCTGTCCCCCTGCCTGGGACTCCTTTGCGCTGTCTCTGACCCCTTTGTACTGCTTGGGGCCCCATGTGCTGCCTGGGGTCCCTTTGCGCTGCTTGGGGCGCCATGTGCTGCCCAGGGCCCCTGCCCTTCCTGGGGCCCCTGTGTGCTGCCTGGGGTCCCTTTGCACTGCTTGGGGCCCCTTGTGCTGCCTTGTGCCCTTTTCACTGCTTGGGGCCCTTGTGTGCTGCCTGGGGCCCCTGTGTGCTACCTGGGGCCCTGTGCGCTGCCTGGGGCTTCTTGTGCTGTCTCTGCTCCCTGTGTGCTTCCTGGGGCCCCTATGTGCTGC
The DNA here is from genome assembly GCA_033576535.1 of Allobates femoralis. Classification (NCBI taxonomy): domain Eukaryota; kingdom Metazoa; phylum Chordata; class Amphibia; order Anura; family Aromobatidae; genus Allobates; species Allobates femoralis. The sequence continues at coordinate 70,240,240 of JARQOC010000008.1, forward strand.
TTTGGGCCCTGTGCACTGCCTGGGGCCCCGTGCGATGTCTCTGTCCCCCTGTGCGCTGCCTTGGGGCACCTTTGCATTGCCTGTGGCCCTGTGCGCTGTCTCTGGGGCCCTGTGCACTGCCTGTGGCCCCGTGTGCTGTCTGGGAAACCTTTGCGCTGCATGGAGCCCCGTGCGCTGCCTGTGGCCCCATGCACTGTCTCTTCCTGGAGCCCATGTGTGCTGCCTGGGGCCACTTTGCACTGTCTAGGGTCCCTGTGTGCTGTCTCTGGGGCCCCGTGTGCTGCCTGGAGCCCCTTTGTGCTGCCTGGTGCCCCGTGCAGTGTCTCTGGAGCCCCGTGTGCTGTATATCACTTGCGCGTGTATATCACTTGCAGAAGCGCAGTTCGTGGCCTTAGCAACTAACAGTGCCAGTGCCGCAATGCATTATGGCATAGGGTTACATCCACCACTGGCAATGATGCCGCAATGCATTATGGGATTCGAGTACAGCTGCCAACTGGCAATTATATATTAGATTTAAAATGCAGAAAATCAATGCATATTCTGTTGAAAACTAGGAAAAAACAAACCAAGGTATAATCTACCTGTACATATGGACCTATGAAAATTGCTATACAGCAGATGCCTACATTCACTTCGTGTGGTCACTACTGTAATAAACAACATGTGTAATGTGTTTATAAATAAAGGTAACACTAGAAAATGAGCCTTAATGGCGAAATTATGCAATACCTGCGGTATAGAGGCACAGGAGACCTATAATGAATCTGCCTTCTTGCTGTTTGTGAAATAATGGTAAAAAGGATAAGCACGGAGTATAAAGGCAGAAATAAAGTAAAGTCAGTGAGTGCTAGTGAAGAGGTAAGACGCCTGATACCTTAAGAGGAATCGGTGGGCTCGTGCCGTGCAGTGGGTTGTTGTGTGTGTCCCGGTGTGTAGCGCCATTAAATCATGGCGGGTGACGTCACATCCGGTGACCTCAGCGGACTTAGTGCACATGTGCGAAAAGACGGGGACAGTTGACAAAGTAACCATGGAGGAGATGTAAGCTCCGATCTAATGTGGAGCTACAGGAAATAAACAGTGCTTGATGCATGGAGATATGGGAATTAGTATCTCATCTAGAAGAGAAAAATAGAGAGAATATTGTGCAAAATAGATACTAATCTTGCACTTAGTGCAATAGACCATAAAAAATCAAGATTTGATACAAGGTACATTTTTAAAGAAGAAGTAACCCAATAAATGGCAAAATGAGTGTTATGGTAACTCATTATTATGGAAATAAGATCATACAATAAAGGTTACTCTTCACATTATTGCATACAAAGCTAGCTGTAAAAAGTGTAGGTTCAACCAGAAGGTCTCACCTCATAGTCTCTATTAAGACCAAGGGGTTCCAAGGTCTGAAGTTTGTGTATCCAGTGGGATTCCTGGGTCAGTAAATTCTTGACCCGGTTGCCACCCCTTCTGGAGACAGGAACTTGATCAATAATTTGACATTTAAGTTGAGACACTCTGTCCCTTTGCAATAAAGTGTGATGTAATGGCAAAAGACTTTTACCACATCTTATGGTAGACTTGTGTTGGCTTATGCGGTCCCGGATATGCTGGCCTGTTTCTTCAACATATCCAAGACCGCACGGGCACTTAATTAAATATACTACGTGGGTAGAATCACATGTAAAAAAGCCATTCATTTTATAAGATTTGCCTGAGCGGGGATGAGTGAAAGTGTCACCTTTGGTGACATTTGAGCATTGTGGACAACCAAGACATGGAAAGGTGCCACGTCTCAGTGCCATTAGTGTCTGTTGAATGAGGTTAGATGTATTGGTACCAATGTCGGCCCTAACTTAGTTATCACGATGGGTCAGTTATTGCACATGATAGGGGGATTGGTGAATGTCTCAATTTCAGAATAAGATTCCTTTAGTATGTGTCAATGTCCTAAGATGGCACAGGATGGGGTCCCGTTATCAAAGTCAGGGCAATACAAGAGGGAAGAATACTGCAGGTTCTCCTCCTTGTGGAATGACATTACTATTGATATTCTTTATTTAATGCTCTTTCTCAGCCTTCATTTCACACAGTCACATTTGTGTTTTTCAGGCAGGGAACAATCACGTTACAGGCTCCGTCCGAGACCAACAGACGTTTGTGGATCGAGTCAATGGATGGGAAAGAACCGGTATGTTGTGGATGGCCTCTGCCTGTGAATCCTAGTTCTGTCATTTGTAGGGGCTTTATCTGGCATTTTGGCTAGGATTCCTTATGTTGTGTAGCCGGTAACAGCAGTACATCACTGTGGGTTATATTGTGGACTTGGAAATAGCTGTATCTTATAATTAGACCCAGTGTGAGCTTTATCAGGCAGATCCATGTATGTAATGTGAGAGAACGGCAGAAATGCCCATTACACGTCATTAGATGCTCCAGCGTAACTCGATTACAAGAAACAACAATCTAGTTAGAGGCTTGTTATGGCCTAATACGTTGTTCTCTGGGGCATTGTAGGATCAGTGTGGTTTCTGTAATGACGAACCGTATCCTTATACACCCTATACATAGGGTCATAAAGACACCCATAAAGTGTGTAGCAGAGCTATAAAATTCAGACACAGACAATAAAATATTTCATAGAGAAACCCCCATCAAAGAAGGCCAATACGCAAAATGACCCTAATAAGGTCCTATTATGAAGCTGTGCCCTGCATGTCTATGGAGGCTGGCACCCTAATCATCGTGTGGCACCCCCACTCACCGCTAAATCTTACCAATCAATAATGGATAAATAAATATCAGGGTCACATATTGTTAAATCTATATGTATGTAATATAAGTAAATACCATCATTCAGCCAGGTACTCCCTGTTAAATGAGAATGAGGTCAAAGCTCTGTGCAGTCAGTCACCTCAACCTCCTGGACTGAGCTGGGTGCACTGGGGCACAGTCATACTGGGACCAAAAAAGGGCCTTCCCCAAAATGTTTCCCCTTTCCCTTGAACTAAGGGCAGAGTCTGATCCCTGAAAAACAACCTCACAGCATTATTCCTTCTGCACTAGACCTACAGTTGGCACAGTGCGTTCTCCTGGCATTCACCTACCCAGAATGGTTCATCAGACTGGTAGAGGTTGGAGTGTGATCCTCCACAGGACACATTTCCTTTGCTCCAGAGTCTAGTGATGGCTTTACACCCTGATGACGGTGCCTGGAGTGGTACTGAAACGCCTAGGTGGAAATAAGGGGGTTTTCATTTGAAGACGTTGGATTAATTATATCGAGCAGCGCGGACCATCTATACATCTTCCCTGGATCTGTGGCTTTACACCTCTTCATCCGACACTTGGAATTGTGCTTGGTGATGTAAGGATTGCGTGCCGTTGCTCAGCGATCTTAATCCTCACCATGAAGCTCCCAGTGTTCTGCTGGTAATAGCAGAGGTTTGGACTCTACGGTTATGGAGGCAGAGGAATATTAGCTATTTTTCTTCTTCACAGCATTCGATGACATCTGCTCTACACATTTACCCCGTCTCCCGTTTATGGCTTTTCAATAAATATCACTCCCAGGAGATTGTGGAATATTTAGGAAGGGATTTTTTGATAAGACCTGTTGCAGTAGTGTCATCCTATTACAGGACCATGCATGCATGGCGAGGGGCTGGACACCTGGAGCAATGGGACCAAATGGCAAACCGGAATTAATTAAGAGATGAGTCCTAATATCTGACCATCTGGTGTCTGTTTTATGTATGTATATGTGTATATATACCATATTTTTTGGATTATAAGACGCATTTTTGTTCCTCCAAATTTGGGGGAAAGTGGAGGATGCGTCTTATAATCTGATTCTACTGGTACTTGGGGGGGGGGGGGGGTAGCTGAGGGCTCTGGAGTGGTTTCTGTGGGCTGGGGAAGGCAGAGACAGCAGGGGGTCATTATACTCCTGCAATATGCACTGCACTCACCGCTGTCCGCCTCTCAGTGCTGAAGTTGTGTCGGGAGATGGACTGGGGGAGTGGTGCATATTGTGTGAGCCCGCTCTCACCCTCTTGTCCTGCACTCATCCCCTCCACTCCCCGCCTTGGATATTCCCCCCACACCCCATTCTGCACTCACCTCCCCCCCACCTTGGATATAACCCCCTGCCCTGCACTCACCTCCCCTCCTGCACTCATCTCCCCACCTTAGATATGGCCCCCCATCCTGCAGTCACCCACCTACCTTAGATGTGGCCCCTCGTCCTGCACTCACCCCCTCTTGCACTCGCCTCCCCCCCCCACCTTAGATGTGGTCCTCGTTGTGAACTCACAACCATATCAAAGGTGGGGGTTGAGTGCAGGACAGGGGGCTATATTCAAGGTGGGGTGGCTATGTACCATTACTGGGGGCCATATTCAGGATAGGAACTGTGTACCATCACTGGGGGTCATATGCAGGATAGGAGCCTATGTACCATTACTGGGGCCATATACAGGATGGGGGACTATGTGTACCATCACCGGAAGCCATATGCAGGGTGGGGGGCTATGTACTATCACTGGGGGCCATATGCAGGATGGGGTTGCTATGTGTGCCATCACAAGGGGCCAAATCCAGGATGGCGGGCTATGTATACCATCATTGGGGGCCATATTCAGGATAGGGGCTGTATACCATCACTGGGGGCCATATGCAGGATGGGGTTGCTATGTGTGCCATCACAGGGGGCCAAATCCAGGATGGCGGGCTATGTGTACTGTGGGAGCCCTGCGGGGGATTGCCACAGGATCCACCGGTGCAAGGAGGAAGTTACACCTTGGTTTGCACAGCACACCACACCTTCCACCCCAGACCTGAAGGGGGAGCTCTACTGGCTGCCTTAAGTCAGTTCCCCTTTAAAACATCCAGGCCTGTGGGGAGGAGTTAGTCAGTCCCAAGAGTCAGTCTGAGGAGTGAGGAGCTGGTCGCTGGGAGAGGTTCAGTACCAGGGGCCACTGACCGCTGTGTCGCACCCTAGGGAAAGGGTAGGAGGCAAGTGGAGAAAGCAGGGAACCAAGAAAAGGAAACAGGTTACTACAGCCCTTTAGTACACCCGGACACCGGAGTCTGACACTGATATCATTTACTGGTACAGCAAAGGCCCGGAAGACTCAGGAGGAGTTCAGCCCTGAAAAGAACAAGTAAGAGACGCTAAAACTGACCAAGTATAGGACCAAGGGCCATAGGAAAAACAGGGACCCCGCAGAAGGACCTCATTGTCAGTTTGAAGCAAAGCCCAGAGAGGGAGAAGAAGTGGTGGGTTCAGGCTCAGGTAGGACTTACCCCACACCACAGAGCACAAAGACAGAGGAGACCTCTTAACTTTCTAAGGTGGAAGTCCCAAGTTGCATCGGGGACCTGGTTATTACACTGAACTGTACCTGTTACCCTGTCACCAGTAAAAGGTACCGAAACAACCATCACTGTGTGTCTGTGTGCCTGTCTAACCGCCGCAATTCACCGCCTTGTCTGCAAAGACTTAACTACTACTCCCCCACATCCATCCCCGCTGCCCTGAGGTAAAGCTCCACCTGTGGGGAGCTGCAACACACTCTGCTGCACCCACCATCACCTCAGCGGTCGGCTGCAGCGCTGGTATACCCGTTACCATGTACCATAGGTGGTGTCACGTTCACAAACCCCTTATCCCACACCGTTCCCCGCCATTGAGGGTCCAAGGCACGGGACCGGGGATCGACCAGCCGTGATTCCCCATCAAAGCCGCCATCAGCTCCGGTACCCGAGTACCCCCTACCCTGTTGACCACCTCATGTACCATCATTGGGGGCCATATTCAGGATAGGGGCTGTGTACCATCACTGGGAGCCATATGCAGGATGGGGGCTATGTACCATAACTGGGAGCCATATGCAGGATAGGGGGCTATGTACCACCACTGGGGGCCGTATGCAGGATAGGGGGCTCTGTATCATCACTGGGGACCATATGCAGGATGGGGGGCTATGTACCATCACTGGGGGCCATATCCAGCATGGGGGGGCCTTGAACCAGTATGGAGGTTATATATACCAAGATGGGGGGCAGTGTACCAGGATTGGGGACCTATATAATGAGTATAAGACGTACACTGGGAATATAATATGAGCCTCCCCGCTTCCTCCCTTGCACCCCTCCGAACCATCCTCAATTCCGCTGCCTGACTCATCCACCTGTCGCCCCGTTACTTCCCTGTCTTCCCCCTCTGCCAAGCCCTCCACTCGCTCCCTACGTCCCAGAGATCTCAGTTCAAAACCCTAACCCTGACTTACAAGGCCATCTACAACCTGTCCCCTCCGTACATCTCCGACCTGGTCTCCCGATACCACCCCTCACGCAATCTGCGCTCCTCTCAAGTACTCTTTCTCTTCTTCCCCCGCATCTCCACCTCCCACAACTGCATACAAGACTTCTCTCGTGCATCCGCCATTCTCTGGAACTCTCTTCCACACCACATCAGACACTCCCCTACCCTGGGAACCTTCAAGAAAAACCTGAAGATCCACCTCTTCCTTCAAGCCTATAACCCACACTGAGACCTAATTTGCTGCACCATCTCACCTCTCCCCATCCTACTGTCTCCCACCCATCCCCTCTAGACTGTGAGCCCTTGTGGACAAGATCTCAGCCCTAATGTACCTGTATGATTTATTCGTCGTTATTTATGTTCTCGTCCTTGTTCTGCCCTTACACATGTAAAGCGCCATGGAACCAATGTCGCTATATAAATAAATAAATAAATAAATAATAATAATAAAAATATAAGATGGACCCCATTTAACATTAAACATTTTTTTTTCTCTTTACCAAATTTGGGGGTGCGTCTTCTAATCAGGTGTGTCTTAAAAGTGAAAAATACGGTGCTTGTGTGTGTATATATATACAGTTAGGGCCAGAAATATTTGGACAGTGACACAAGTTTTGTTATTTTAGCTGTTTACAAAAACATGTTCAGAAATACAATTATATATATAATATGGGCTGAAAGTGCACACTCCCAGCTGCAATATGAGAGTTTCCACATCCAAATCGGAGAAAGGGTTTAGGAATTAAAGCTCTGTAATGCATAGCCTCCTCTTTTTCAAGGGACCAAAAGTAATTGGACAATGGACTCCAAGGGCGGCAATTAACTCTGAAGGCGTCTCCCTCGTTAACCTGTAATCAATGAAGTAGTTAAAAGGTCAGGGGTGGATTCCAGGTGTGTGGTTTTGCATTTGGAAGCTGTTGCTGTGACCAGACAACATGCGGTCAAAGGAACTCTCAATTGAGGTGAAGCAGAACATCCTGAGGCTGAAAAAAAGAAAAAAATCCATCAGAGAGATAGCAGACATGCTTGGAGTAGCAAAATCAACAGTTGAGTACATTCTGAGAAAAAAGGAATTGACTGGTGAGCTTGGGAACTCTAAAAGGCCTGGGCGTCCACGGATGATAACAGTGGTGGATGATCGCCGCATACTTTATTTGGTGAAGAAGAACCCGTTCACAACATCAACTGAAGTCCAGAACACTCTCAGTGAAGTAGGTGTATCTGTCTCTAAGTCAACAGTAAAGAGAAGACTCCATGACAGTAAATACAAAGGGTTCACATCTAGATGCAAACCATTCATCAATTCCAAAAATAGACAGGCCAGAGTTAAATTTGCTGAAAAACACCTCAAGAAGCCAGCTCAGTTCTGGAAAAGTATTCTATGGACAGATGAGACAAAGATCAACCTGTACCAGAATGATGGGAAGAAAAAAGTTTGGAGAAGAAATGGAATGGCACATGATCCAAGGCACACCACATCCTCTATAAAAAATGGTGGAGGCAATGTGATGGCATGGGCATGCATGGCTTTCAATGGCACTGGGTCACTTGTGTTTATTGATGACATAACAGCAGACAAGAGTAGCCGGATGAATTCTGAAGTGTACCGGGATATACTTTCAGCCCAGATTCAGCCAAATGCTGCAAAGTTGATTGGACGGCGCTTCATAGTACAGATGGACAATGACCCCAAGCATACAGCCAAAGCTACCCAGGAGTTCATGAGTGCAAAAAAGTGGAACATTCTGCAATGGCCAAGTCAATCACCAGATCTTAACCCAATTGAGCATGCATTTCACTTGCTCAAATCCAGACTTAAGACGGAAAGACCCACAAACAAGCAAGACCTGAAGGCTGCGGCTGTAAAGGCCTGGCAAAGCATTAAGAAGGAGGAAACCCAGCGTTTGGTGATGTCCATGGGTTCCAGACTTAAGGCAGTGATTTCCTCCAAAGGATTCGCAACAAAATATTGAAAATAAAAATATTTTGTTTGGGTTATGTTTATTTGTCCAATTACTTTTGACCTCCTAAAATGTGGAGTGTTTGTAAAGAAATGTGTACAATTCCTAGATTTTCTATCAGATATTTTTGTTCAACCCTTCAAATTAAACGTTACAATCTGCACTTGAATTCTGTTGTAGAGGTTTCATTTCAAATCCAATGTGGTGGCATGCAGAGCCCAACTTGCGAAAATTGTGTCACTGTCCAAATATTTCTGGCCCTAACTGTATATATATATCTATTATAATAAAACCCTAAGACAACTTCCGTCACGATGTAACGGTATGCTACGTCACATCCTGGCTGAAGTTGCCTGTACACTCACTCTGGGTGCTCCAATATGGCCGCCCGTTGCCGGGAGCCTCACTCCCGCCATTGGTACAAGCTGCGGCCCCACACACTACCGCCAGCGGAACCCCCGGCCCCCTCCGTTCTCACCCCTGCCCGGTGTTTGCGATGTCAGCTGAAGACTCCAGGAATAGACACTTCCTGGAGCGGGTCATGTGACAGCCTGTGTGACGTCACATCAGCCCGCCCTCTCACATGACCCGCTCCAGGCACAGTCTATTCCTGGAGTCTTCAGACGACATCGCTAATGCCAGGCAGGGGTGAGAACGGAGGGGGAAGGGGGTGAGGCTGAGACACAAGGGGACAGGCAGAGGGGACACAGAGGCACGGGGGACACAGACAAGGGGAGAGGAGAGGCACAGGGGGATAGGAGAGGCACAAGGGGACACAGACAGGGGGAGAGGAAAGGCACAGGGAAACACAGAGGCACAGGGGGACGCAGACACAGGAGGAGAGGAGAGGCACACGGGGACACAGACAGGGGGAGAGGAGAGGCACAGGGGGACATAGACACAGGAGGAGAGGCACAGGGGGACACAGACACAGGGGGAGAGGAAAGGTACAGGGGGACACAGACACAGGGGGAGAGGAGAGGCACAGGGGGACACAGACACAGGGGGAGAGGAGAGGCACAGGGGGACACAGAGACACAGGAGGAGATAAGAGCACAGGGGACACAGACACAGAGGAAGAGTAGAGGCACAGGGTGACAAAGGCACAGGGGGACACAGACACAGGAGGGGAGGAGAGTCACGGGGGACACAGAGTCACAGGGAGACACAGGAGGAGAGAAGAGGCACAGGGGACACAGAGGCACAGGGGGACACAGAATGGGGATGAGGGTAGGCACTGGGGGACACAGGCACATGGGGACACAGACACTGCAGGAGAGTCACAGGGGGACACAGGCGACACAAACACAGGGGGACAGGTAGAGGCACAGGGGACCCAGGAATAGGAGGACACAGAGGCACAGGGGGCAGAGACCGGCAAGAGAGGCACAGGAGGACACACGCAAAGTGGGACACAAACACAGGAGGATAGTCAGAGGCACAGAGGGACACAGGCACAGGGGACATGAACACAGGGGGATAGGCAGAGGCACACAGGGGGATACATGCACAGGCGGACACAGACACACGGACACCAGCACAGGGGGACACAGAGGCACAGGGGACACAAACACAGGGGGACAGGCAGAGGCACAGCGGGAGACATGCAGAGGCACAGGGGACGCAGATACATGGGACAGGCAGACAGCCACTGTACACAGAAGAGACAGAGACAGCGCACGGGAGAGCCGCGCACATAGGAGACAGCGCCCCGGGAGAGACAGCGCACACATGAGACACAGTCGTCGCACAAGGGGAGACGCCGCACACGTGGAGGGACTGCACTGACTGAAGAAAAAGGCACAAGGGCTTGACTCACAGAGAGAAGACCGCGCACAGGGGGAGACAGGCACAGGGACAGCGCACAGACACCACCCTCCTGATGCGATAGATCGGGTCAGCATCTAGTATATATATATATTATATATAATATATATATATATATATAATTATATATAAAAAAAATACTCTGCAGCACTCAGCTACTACAATGATGTACATATGCTAACAAGCTATATATATATGAGAAAAAAGTTTAAAAACTTACGTTTTTTTAAAAAGACTCAAAAATCTTATCTTTTTAGTTCTGAAGTTCTTGGTACATACATTGGCCAATGTCTGCTTGCTCATCGACTGCGACAAGGAGGACTTGGGTGTCAGCGTTAGGACTCATCGGACCTGAAGTCACTTGCTGTGCAGTTTTTTTTTTTTTCTGTTTTGTATCTTATGGAGTTGCTGGCTCCATGCTGCAATTGTGACGTATGTACACCCGCGCCGCTCTGTTAGCTTCAAGCCCCGCACTGCGCATGCGTGCTGGAGGCATAACAGAGCGGTGCGGGTGTACCACGTCACCCGAAGCCGGAAATGACGCGATTCGCGTCATACAGCGCACACTGCAGTCCCGGCCGGCAGAGGAGAGCGGGGAGGCGCGCATTTCAATCAGACTTGAAGATCACGCCTATTGAGGCGTGATATTAGGAAGAGGAAGAGCCTGCCTGGGTGACTATGCATACAGTAGTCACTAATTAACATCGCTAATGAGGTAGTGTAATAACATTTATCTTCATTTTCAATAGATGCATTTAGGAGCTAAAAGGAGTGTAGGATAAGTGTGAATATGCTCTAAGGACATCTTTTATTAGCTTATGAGGTGTTTTGGGGGTGACAGGGCCCTTTAAATCTCCTTCCTTAGCGAGTGTGACAAGCTGAGTGTGACTGGAGTGTAAGTGCGAAGGGAAGTAAGTGTGTGACTTGTGATTCAGTGAGGAGGTAATTGGGACAAATACCTGTGTGAATTGCTGTGAGTTGCTGAATTGTGAATTGTTGAATATGTTCTACCTTATTGGGCTTTCTTAACTTTTTTTTCTCTCTAAAAGTTTATAGTATCTTATTTTACTACCTGTAAGTTAAGGGTTAACAATAGCACTTAAATCCTGTGGTGTAGCTATACTCACAAGGGTTTAACTAATGGTGGGTTTACACGTTGCGATATTGGCGTCCAACTCCGACCAAAAGTCACGTGGTTCGTGCGTTGGACCCGATATTGTTCGTGCGTTGTACGGTGGTGAACGTCCAATATGATGCAGGAACGATGGCAAACCAATATCGGGGGTCGAATGAGCGTGCTATTCAACGGCCCGTTATCGGATGCCGGTTGGAGCCGGATCGTGCTGTGTGACATCCCAACTCCGATGTATAGTACAACTTCCTCCATTGACTCACATGTTAAATGGTCGTTCCTGGGTTTGGGGGGCGTAGACAACGTAGGGACATTGTAGCACGATATCGCGCTGTGTAAACCTCCGATGCAATTCTTTGAAAACCGGGCACAAAATGCGCGCTCCCGCGCCGTTGGATACGATATCGGAACGATATCTTGACGTGTAAACCCACCATAAGGGTGGTGGTTCATAATTAAGGGTTTATAAGAAGCAGCTGGTTGGAGCTTCCAGTCCTTTGGAAGTTCACTGAGCTGTAGGTTGAATTTCTGCTGAAGGGGGAAAAAAACAAAACCCCAAAAAACTCCTTAAATCTTCTTCCTTAGCGAGTGTGACTGAAGAGTAAATGCGAACGGAGGTAAGTGTGTGACTTGTGATTCAGTGACTTTGGATTCAGGGAGTTTGGAAGGGAGGATTAACTGAATTGCTGGTTGTATTTTATTAATACTTTACATTTCTTTTTTTACTTATCTGTCTGGTACAATCCCCATTAGGAAATGAGCTCCATAATTGACAATGCCATCCAGTGTACATCTTGCCACATGTATGCAATCCTTGAACAGCCGGTCGAGGGTGCATCCTGCTGTGTGAGATGTGAAGCCCGTATACTGTATCTAAATCAACAGCGGTCGACACTGAGATCCATAGACAATATGGAAAGGAGTCTGTTGCTCACTGAACAGCTGCTCAATGGGATAGATGTGGGGGAGGATGGTAGCATGGAGCTGCAGGACAGTGAGGCAGCTAGCTGGGTGAGAGTTAGAAGGCGGAGTAGAGGGAAAAGTGCCAGGGAGGCTAGCCCTGATCTGGCACACCCCAATAAATTTGCTTAGTTGGCAGATGAGGGAGGTGTCAGTACAGGGATAACACTGCTGCAGCAGGGCATGACCTCTGAAAGCCGGAGGAGTGTCAGCTCCAGTAAGGGGGAAAATAGGAGAGAAGGGCAGGACAGACAGGTGATGGTAGTGGGGGACTCAATTATTAGGGGAACAGATAGGGAATCTGTCACAAAGACAGGGATCGTTGAACAGTGTGCTGCCTACTTGGCGCTCGAGTCCGGCGCATCGCTGATCGGGTTGACAGATTACTGGGAGGGGCAGGTGAGGACCCAGCGGTCATGGTGCACATTGGCACAAATGACAAAGTTAGAGGTAGGTGGAATGTCTTGAAAGATGATTTCAGGGAATTAGGCTGCAAGCTTAAGGCAAGGACCTCCAAGGTAGTATTCTCTGAAATACTGCCTGTACCACACCAGAGAGGCAATGGAAGATTAAGGAGATAAATAAATGGCTCAGGAATTGGTGTGAGAAGGAGGGGTTTGGGTTCCTGGAGACTGGGCTGACTTCTCTGTTGGCTACAGGTTCTATGCTAGGGACAGGCTGCACCTCAATGGGGAGGGTGCAGCTATGCTGGGGGAGAAAATGGCTAGAACGTTGGAAGAGTGTTTAAACTAGGGATTGGGGAGGAGGCTATTAATTGTACAGGAGGGGAAGATAGTGTAAATAGTAACCTGGGCCCAAGTAATGAAATTGGGGGTGGCATGGGGGTGGTGTTAGAACAGTCAATATAGTAGGAAGAAATAGAAGTAAAGAGAGATGTATAAAGTGCATGTACACTAATGCCAGAAGCCAACCAAAAATGGAGGAATTAGAATTGATTTTGTTGGAAAATAATTATGACATGGTGGGGATATCAGAGACATGGCTGGACGAGAGCATGACTGGGCTGTTAATTTACAGGGTTATAGCCTTTTCAGAAATGAGCATACAAATAAGCGAGGAGGAGTTGTATGTTTATACGTAAAATCATCCTTAAAACCCATCCTGCGTGATAATATAGGTGAATCTAATCGAAATGTAGAGTCTCTGTGGGTGGAGATAAGGGGAGGAGGAAAAAATAATAAATTACTGATAGGGGTTTGTTATAAGTCTCCAACAATAATGGAGGTGGAAGAGAATATCCTCATAAAGCAAACAGATGAAGCAGTGACTCAGGGAGAAGCCATTATTATGGGGGACTTCAATTACCCTGAAATACATTGGGGAACAGAAACCTGCAGTTCCAGCAAAGGTAATAAGTTTTTGACAACTATGAGAGACAATTACTTTTACAACTGGTTCAGGACCCAACAAGAAGGGGGGGCACTGTTAGACCTAATATTAACCAATTGGTCGGACCGCATATCAAATATACGGGTTGGAGGTCACTTGGGTAATAGTGATCACAAAATAATAAGTTTTCAAGTATCCTTTACTAAGATGTGTAGTAGAGGAGCTACAAGGACACTAAACTTCAGGAAGGCAAAGTTCCAATGGTTGAGAGATTATATTAGTGCAATAAACTGGGACGATGTCCTGAGACATAAAAGTACACAAAGCAAATGGGAGACATTTATTAGCATCCTGAATAGGGCCTGTGCACCATATGTACCCTATGGGAATAAACATGCTACAAATAGGAGGAAACCACTATGGCTAAATAAGGCTGTAAGAGGCGAAATAACTGACAAAAAGAAAGCATTTAGGGAATTAAAGCAAGTAGGTAGTTATGAGGCATTAAATAAATACAGAAAATTAAATAACATCTGTAAAAAGCAAATCAAGGCAGCAAAGATTGAGACGGAGAGACTCATTGCCAGAGAAAGTTAAAAAATCCCAAAGTATTCTTTAACTACAGAAATAGTAAGAAACTAAAAAATGATTTGTGTTGGCCGCCTTAAAAATAGTCTGGGTGAAATGGTGGATGAGGAAAAAGCCAATATACTAAATTACTTTTTTGCATTTAGTATTTACACAAGAATATCCCATGACAGACAACATGATCAGTGATAACAAAAACTCTCCATTAAATGTCACCTGCTTAACCCAACAGGAAGTACGGCACCATCTAAAAATCATTAAAGTTGACAAATCCCCGGGCCTGGATGGGATACACCCCAGAGTACTGCAGGAATTAAGTACCGTCATAGATAAACCATTATTTTTAATCTTTAAAGATTCCATAATAACAGGGTCTGTACCACAGGACTGGCATATAGCAAATGTGGTGCCAATATTCAAAAAGGGGAAAAAAACTGAACTTGGAAATTATAGGCCAGTGAGCTTAACCTCTACTGTGGGTAAAATCCTAGAGGGTTTTTTAAGAGATGCTACACTGGAGTATCTGAATAAAAATAACCTCATGACCCAATATCAACATGGGTTTACAGGGACTGTTCCTGTCAAACTAATCTAATAAGCTTCTATGAAGAGGTAAGTTCTGGACTGGACCAAAGAAATGCAGTGGACGTTGTGTATATGGACTTTTCAAAAGCTTTTATACGGCGCACACAAAATGTTGATATATAAATGAGAGCAATGGGGATAGGGGAAAATATGTGTAAGTGGGTTAAGAACTGGCTCAGTGATAGGAAACAAAGGGTGGTTATTAATGGAACACACTCAGAATGGGTCACAGTTAACAGTGGGGTACCACAGGGGTCAGTATTGAGCCCACTTCTTTTTAACATATTTATTAATGACCTTGTAGGGGGCATACAGAGTAGAATCTCAATATTTTCAGATGACACTAAACTCTGCAGGGCAATCAATACAGAGGAGGACACTTTTATATTACAGGAGGATTTATGTAAACTAGAAGCTTGGGCTGATAAATGGCAAATGAGCTTTAATGGGGATAAATGTAAGGTCATGCACTTGGGCAGAGGAAATAAAATGTATAATTATGTTCTTAATTGTAAAACACTGGGCAAAACTGTCACTGAAAAAGACCTGGGTGTATGGGTAGATGACAAACTCACATTTAGTGGCCAGTGTCAGGCAGCTGCTGCAAAGGCAAATAAAATAATGGGATGCATTAAAAGAGGCATAGATGCTCATGAGGAGAACATAATTTTACCTCTATACAAGTCACTAGTGCGACCACACTTAGAATACTGTGTACAATTCTGGTCTCCGGTGTATAAGAAAGACATAGCTGAACTAGAGCGGGTCCAGAGAAGAGCGACAAAAGTCATTAGAGGACTAAGGGGTCTGCAATACCAAGACAGGTTATTAAACTTGGGGTTATTTAGCTTGGAAAAACGAAGACTTAGGGGTGATCTTATAATAATGTATAAATATATGAGGGGACAGTACAGAGAACTTTCTAATGATCTCTTTACTCTTAGGCCTGAGACGGGGACAAGGGGGCATCCTCTACGTCTGGAGTAAAGAAGGTTTAATTATAATCACAGACGCGGATTCTTTACTGTAAGAGCAGTGAGACTATGGAACTCTCTGCCACATGATGTTGTAATGAGTGAGTCACTACTAACATTTAAGAATGACTTGGATGCCTTTCTTGAAAACTATAATATTACCAGTTATATATACTAGATTCTTTGATAGGGCGTTGATCCAGGGAACTAGTCTGATTGCCATATCTGGAGTCAGGAAGTAATTTTTTTCCCCAATGTGGAGCTTAGTGTTGCTTCATGGGCTTTTTTGCCTTCCTCTGGATCAACATGTTAGGCTATGGGTTGAACTAGATGGACTTAAAGTCTTCCTTCAACCTTAAAAACTATGTTACTATGATACTCCTTTCATTTCAATATATATGAACACTTGCACAGTGCTCCTTGAGATGTTTACAACTTGGGAAATCTTTTTGTATCCAAATCCGACTTTAAACTTTGCCACAACAGTATCTCAGACCTGCCTGGTGTGTGCCTAGGTCTTCATGATGCGCTCTGCACATGAAACAGAACCCTGAGACTATCACAGAGCAAGTGCATTTATACGGAGACTTTATTACACACAGGTTGATTCTATTTATCCTTACCAGTCATTTAGGCTGGCTTCACATTGGCGTTCCCTTCCACAGCGTTCTGCGGAGGGGAACCGCCATGTGAGTGCAGTGACCGCAAGCCCCTATGTTTATAATGGGAGTGCACGGTGCTGCGCTTAACTGCGCATGACCGTGCGCTCCCATTCATTTGCCTGTGTGATTTGTACACATGTCCATGCTTGCGTACAAATCATACATTGTTGTCCGCACCAGGAACGCGACTTGGACAACATTGGATCATTCAGAGATCCTCACTGAACCTCTGGCGTGAGTTTGCTGCACTGAAAGTAAAGGGGCAGAATAATATCACTTTTCAGTTTTTAATTTGTTAAAAAAGTTTAAAATATCCAATAAATTTCGTTCCATTTCACGATTGTGTCCTACTTGTTGTTGATTCTTCACAAAAAAATTGCATTTTATATTTTTATGTTTGAAATGTGGCAAAAGGTTGAAAAGTTCAAGGGTTCCAAATGCTTTCACAAGGCACTGTGTGTGTGTGTATATATATATATATATGTGTGTGTGTGTGTGTGTGTGTGTGTGTGTGTGTATGTATATATATGTGTGTGTGTGTGTATGTATGTATATATATGACAGAGAGAGATATCGTGTGTGTAAATATATGTAGCTCTGGGGTCCTGGATTCAAATCCCGCCAAGGACCTCATCTATAAGGAGGTTGTATGTTCTCCCTGTGTTTTCCTGGGATTCCTCTGGTTTCCGCCCACACTCCAAAGACATAGTGAAAGGGAATCCAGATTGTGAGCCATAATGGGGACTGTGTTGCTGATTAGCAAGTAAATTAAGTGTTGTAAGGCTGGCTTCACATTTGCGTATGGGAAGGCAGCGTTTTGCTGCGTTCCCATACGCAGTTAAACGCATGCGCACTGCGTTCCTATGTTTAACATAGGAACGCATGGTGCCTGCGTTTGCTGCGTTCGGGTGCGGATGCGGACGATATCTGCTGCTTCCGGTGTCCAGCATCCGCACCCGGGACGCAGCATGTTGGGTTTTTTTGTGCGTTTGGGGAGCTTGGACAATCAGCAAGCGTCCCCAAGCGTACAAAAAAAGCATTGTCTTCAATGGGTCCGCAGTGTCCTCTGCATGACACAGCAGGAGAACGCTGCGGACCCATTGAAAAATCTCCCGGTGGCCGCCGGTGATGTCACAGGAGCTCACCGACGGCCACCGGGAGATCAGCTGACCCTCTGCTGTCCTCCTTCTCCCCGCCGGCTGTAATCTCATAGCGATGTCGGCGGGGAGAACAGCTGATCTGAAAGCTGTTTGAATCTTCCCGCGCCGACATCTCCTCACAGTGTCGGCGCGGGAAGATTCAAACAGCTCTCAGATCAGCTGTTCTCCCCGCCGACAGTCCCGGAGCTTACCGGCGGCCGGGGGGCGGAGATCTCCGGCGCTGATCTCCGCCTCCGGCCCGCCCCCGGACAGCGCCGATTGGCTGCCGGGCTCCATAGTGATGTGTCCGCAGGCGGACATTATCCGCTGCGGACACATCAAAGTGTCCCTGCTTCTGACAGCGTTTGTGTCTGCATGCCATCAGCATGCAGACACAAACGCTAATGTGAAGCCAGCCTAAGATAAACAGACTGCGCCCAACTAAATCTACTGATGAAATGAGAAATAGTGTTAGGAAAACTATTGTAGCCTGTCCCCCATATAATGTATCTGGTAATGGAAATCTTGCCACAAATGAAATGCAAGACTGCCACCTTGTGGTATTTATGTGTAGGATAATACAAGTTACATGTAGTGAGTGTAGTAGGTCCGTATGGGTTATTAATGTAACTTCATGTTAGATATACCGGATGCTGGAAAGACATGAAGAAAAAGTGGAAGGAGTCTCCAATAAAAAATGATTCTCACTTTACTTGTGCAAAATATTAGAATATATGAATGTCCAGGATAGTGGAGGTGCATCCTTAAATGAGCAGCAGGATGGATTAAATGCATGGTGAGGCATATATGTGCATTTCTTGTAACGGATGCTCGGAAGCTTTTCTTTTGTTTGGAGAAATAATTCTCCAGTTTTCCTGCAGACCATTGAATATCTTTACAATGCTGATGGTCTTATTTGTCTGTTCCTCCTATCATAGGGACAAGGTGCTACTATTTTACACCTAAAACATTTTTCCTCCTTTTTCTCACACCCTAAAATAATAATGCCCATGCTAGGTGCTTATATCATACGCTCATCTGTTTGCTGCAGAATGGCTTCTATGACTAACTGGTGACTTTTTATGGACCATACATGTGACCTGGTAACTCAGATCAGCCCTTCTGCCTCATACCCTAAAACACCACTTCAAGGGTTTGTTTTCCAGTATTAATGTGGCTTTTTACACGTAAGCCCCCTGCCCCCGATCATATATTCACCCTCGAGTGTCTTAATGTAAGCCCCCTGCCCCCGATCATATATTCACCCTCGAGTGTCTTCATGTAAGCCCCCTGCCCCCGATCATATATTCACCCTCGAGTGTCTTCATGTAAGCCCCCTGCCCCCGATCATATATTCACCCTCGAGTGTCTTCATGTAAGTCCCCTGCCCCCGATCATATATTCACCCTCGAGTGTCTTCATGTAAGCCCCCTGCCCCTGATCATATATTCACCCTCGAGTGTCTTGATGTAAGCACCCTGCCCCCGATCATATATTCACCCTCGAGTGTCTTCATGTAAGCCCCCTGCCCCGGTCATATATTCACCCACGAGTGTCTTCATGTAAGCACCCTGCCCCCGATCATATATTCACCCTCGAGTGTCTTCATGTAAGCCCCCTGCCCCCGATTATATATTCACCCTCGAGTGTCTTCATGTAAGCCCCCTGCCCCCGATCATATATTCACCCTCGAGTGTCTTCATGTAAGCCCACTGCCCCCGATCATGTATTCACTCTCGAGTGTCTTCATGTAAGCCCCCTGCCCCCGGTCATATATTCACCCTCGAGTGTCTTAATGTAAGCCCACTGCCCCCGATCATGTATTCACCCTCGAGTGTCTTCATGTAAGCCCCCTGCCCCCGATCATATATTCACCCTCGAGTGTCTTCATGTAAGCCCCCTGCCCCCGATCATATATTCACCCTCGAGTGTCTTCATGTAAGCCCTACCACCCAGTCATATATTCACCCTCGAGTGTCTTCATGTAAGCCCCCTGCCCCTGATCATATATTCACCCTCGAGTGTCTTCATGTAAGCCCCCTGCCCCCGATCATATATTCACCCTCGAGTGTCTTCATGTAAGCACCCTGCCCCCGATCATATATTCACCCTCGAGTGTCTTCATGTAAGCACCCTGCCCCCGATCATATATTCACCCTCGAGTGTCTTAATGTAAGCCCCCTGCCCCCGATCATATATTCACCCTCGAGTGTCTTCATGTAAGCCCCCTGCCCCCGATTATATATCCACCCTCGAGTGTCTTCATGTAAGCCCCCTGCCCCCGATCATATATTCACCCTCGAGTGTTTTCATGTAAGCCCCCTGCCCCCGATCATATATTCATCCTCGAGTGTCTTCATGTAAGCCCCCTGCCCCCGATCATATATTCACCCTCGAGTGTCTTCATGTAAGCACCCTGCCCCCGATCATATATTCACCTCGAGTGTCTTCATGTAAGCCCCCTGCCCCCGATCATATATTCACCCTCGAGTGTCTTCATGTAAGCCCCCTGCCCCCGATCATATATTCACCCTCGAGTGTCTTCATGTAAGCCCCCTGCCCCCGATCATATATTCACTTCGAGTGTCTTCATGTAAGCCCCCTGCCCCCGATCATATATTCACCCTCGAGTGTCTTCATGTAAGCCCCTGCCCCGATCATATATTCACCCTCGAGTGTCTTCATGTAAGCCCCCTGCCCCCGATCATATATTCCACCCTCGAGTGTCTTCATGTAAGCCCCCTGCCCCCGATCATATATTCACCCTCGAGTGTCTTTCATGTAAGCCCCCTGCCCCCGATCATATATTCATCCTCGAGTGTCTTCATGTAAGCCCCCTGCCCCCGATCATATATTCACCCTCGAGTGTCTTCATGTAAGCACCCCTGCCCCCGATCATATATTCACCCTCGAGTGTCTTCATGTAAGCCCCCTGCCCCCGATCATATATTCACCCTCGAGTGTCTTCATGTAAGCCCCCTGCCCCCGGATCATATATTCCCCTCTCGAGTGTCTTCATGTAAGCCCCTGCCCCCGATCATATATTCACTCTCGAGTGTCTTCATGTAAGCCCCCTGCCCCCGAGTCATATATTCACCTCGAGTGTCTTCATGTAAGCCCCTGCCCCCGATCATATATTCACCCTCGAGTGTCTTATGTAAGCCCCCTGCCCCCGATCATATATTCACCCTCGAGTGTCTTCATGTAAGCCCCCTGCCCCCGATCATATATTCACCCTCGAGTGTCTTCATGTAAGCCCTACCCCCTCATCATATATTCACCCTCGAGTGTCTTCATGTAAGCCCCCTGCCCCAGATCATATATTCACCCTCGAGTGTCTTCATGTAAGCCCCCTGCCCCCGATCATATATTCACCCTCGAGTGTCTTCATGTAAGCCCCCTGCCCCCGATCATATATTCACCCTCGAGTGTCTTCATGTAAGCCCCCTGCCCCCGATCATATATTCACCCTCGAGTGTCTTCATGTAAGCCCC
This sequence comes from Allobates femoralis, assembly GCA_033576535.1. NCBI lineage: Eukaryota > Metazoa > Chordata > Amphibia > Anura > Aromobatidae > Allobates > Allobates femoralis. The sequence continues at coordinate 70,261,240 of JARQOC010000008.1, forward strand.
CTGCCCCCGATCATATATTCACTCTCGAGTGTCTTCATGTAAGCCCCCTGCCCCCGATCATATATTCACCTCGAGTGTCTTCATGTAAGCCCCCTGCCCCCGATCATATATTCACCCTCGAGTGTCTTCATGTAAGCCCCTGCCCCCGATTATATATCCACCCTCGAGTGTCTTCATGTAAGCCCCCTGCCCCCGATCATATATTCACCCTCGAGTGTCTTTCATGTAAGCCCCTGCCCCCAGTCATATATTCATCCTCGAGTGTCTTCATGTAAGCCCCCTGCCCCCGATCATATATTCACCCTCGAGTGTCTTCATGTAAGCCCCCTGCCCCCGATCATATATTCACCCTCGAGTGTCTTCATGTAAGCCCCCTGCCCCCGATCATATATTCACCCTCGAGTGTCTTCATGTAAGCCCCCTGCCCCCGATCATATATTCACCCTCGAGTGTCTTCATGTAAGCCCCCTGCCCCCGATCATATATTCACCCTCGAGTGTCTTCATGTAAGCCCCCTGCCCCCGATCATATATTCACCTCGAGTGTCTTCATGTAAGCCCCCTGCCCCCGATCATATATTCACCCTCGAGTGTCTTCATGTAAGCCCCTGCCCCGATATATATTCACTCTCGAGTGTCTTCATGTAAGCCCCCTGCCCCCGATCATATATTCACTCTCGAGTGTCTTCATGTAAGCCCCTTCCCCGATCATATATTCACTCTCGAGTGTCTTCATGTAAGCCCCTGCCCCCGATCATATATTCACTCTCGAGTGTCTTCATGTAAGCCCCCTGCCTCCGATCATATATTCACCCTCGAGTGTCTTCATGTAAGCCCTACCACCCAGTCATATATTCACCCTCGAGTGTCTTCATGTAAGCCCCCTGCCCCAGATCATATATTCACCCTCGAGTGTCTTCATGTAAGCCCCCTGCCCCCGATCATATATTCATCCTCGAGTGTCTTCATGTAAGCCCCCTGCCCCCGATCATATATTCACCCTCGATGTCTTCATGTAAGCCCCTGCCCCCGATCATATATTCACCTCGAGTGTCTTCATGTAAGCCCCCTGCCCGATCATATATTCACCCTCGAGTGTCTTCATGTAAGCCCCTGCCCCCGATCATATATTCACTCTCGAGTGTCTTCATGTAAGCCCCCTGCCACCGATCATTATTCACTCTCGAGTGTCTTCATGTAAGCCCCTGCCCCGATCATATATTCACTCTCGAGTGTCTTCATGTAAGCCCCCTGCCCCCGATCATATATTCACTCTCGAGTGTCTTCATGTAAGCCCCTGCCTCCGATCATATATTCACCTCGAGTGTCTTCATGTAAGCACCCTGCCCCGATCATATATTCATCCTCGAGTGTCTTAATGTAAGCCCCCTGCCCCGATCATATATTCACCCTCGAGTGTCTTCATGTAAGCCCTACCACCCAGTCATATATTCACCCTCGAGTGTCTTCATGTAAGCCCCCTGCCCCGATCATATATTCACCCTCGAGTGTCTTCATGTAAGCCCCTGCACCGATCATATATTCATCCTCGAGTGTCTTCATGTAAGCCCCCTGCCCCCGATTATATATCCACCTCGAGTGTCTTCATGAAGCCCCCGCCCCCGATCATATATTCCCCTCGAGTGTTTTCATGTAAGCCCCTGCCCCGATCATATATTCACTCGAGTGTCTTCATGTAAGCCCCCTGCCCCGATCATATATTCACCCTCGAGTGTCTTCATGTAAGCCCCCTGCCCCCGATCATATATTCACCCTCGAGTGTCTTCATGTAAGCCCCTGCCCCGATTATATATCCACCCTCGAGTGTCTTCATGTAAGCCCCTGCCCCGATCATATATTCACCCTCGAGTGTTTTCATGTAAGCCCCTGCCCCCGATCATATATTCATCCTCGAGTGTCTTCATGTAAGCCCCCTGCCCCCGATCATATATCACCCTCGAGTGTCTTCATGTAAGCACCCTGCCCCCGATCAATATTCACCTCGAGTGTCTTCATGTAAGCCCCTGCCCCCGATCATATATTCACCCTCGAGTGTCTTCATGTAAGCCCCCTGCCCCCGATCATATATTCACCCTCGAGTGTCTTCATGTAAGCCCCTGCCCCCGATCATATATTCACTCTCGAGTGTCTTCATGTAAGCCCCCTGCCCCGATCATATATTCACCCTCGAGTGTCTTCATGTAAGCCCCCTGCCCCGATCATATATTCACCCTCGAGTGTCTTCATGTAAGCCCCCTGCCCCCGATTATATATCCACCCTCGAGTGTCTTCATGTAAGCCCCCTGCCCCGATCATATATTCACCCTCGAGTGTTTTCATGTAAGCCCCCTGCCCCCGATCATATATTCATCCTCGAGTGTCTTCATGTAAGCCCCCTGCCCCGATCATATATTCACCCTCGAGTGTCTTCATGTAAGCACCCTGCCCCCGATCATATATTCATCCTCGAGTGTCTTAATGTAAGCCCCCTGCCCCCGATCATATATTCACCCTCGAGTGTCTTCATGTAAGCCCCCTGCCCCCGGTCATATATTCACCCTCGAGTGTCTTCATGTAAGCACCCTGCCCCCGACTCATATATTCATCCTCGAGTGTCTTCATGTAAGCCCCCTGCCCCCGGTCATATATTCACCCTCGAGTGTCTTCATGTAAGCACCTGCCCCCGATCATATATTCACCCTCGAGTGTCTTAATGTAAGCCCCTGCCCCGGTCATATATTCACCCTCGAGTGTCTTCATGTAAGCCCCCTTGCCCCCGATCATATATTCACTCTCGAGTGTCTTCATGTAAGCCCCCTGCCCCCGATCATATATTCACTCTCGAGTGTCTTCATGTAAGCCCCCTGCCTCCGATCATATATTCACCCTCGAGTGTCTTCATGTAAGCCCCCTGCCCCCGATCATATATTCAGCCTCGAGTGTCTTAATGTAAGCCCCTGCCCCCGATCATATATTCACCCTCGAGTGTCTTCATGTAAGCCCTACCACCCAGTCATATATTCACCCTCGAGTGTCTTCATGTAAGCCCCCTGCCCCCGATCATATATTCATCCTCGAGTGTCTTCATGTAAGCCCCCTGCCCCCGATCATATATTCACCCTCGAGTGTCTTCATGTAAGCCCCCTGCCCCCGATCATATATTCACCCTCGAGTGTCTTCATGTAAGCCCCCTGCCCCCGATCATATATTCACCCTCGAGTGTCTTCATGTAAGCCCCCTGCCCCCGATCATATATTCACCCTCGAGTGTCTTCATGTAAGCCCCCTGCCCCCGATTATATATTCACCCTCGAGTGTCTTCATGTAAGCCCCCTGCCCCCGATCATATATTCACCCTCGAGTGTCTTCATGTAAGCCCCCTGCCCCCGATCATATATTCACCCTCGAGTGTCTTCATGTAAGCCCCCTGCCCCCGATCATATATTCACCCTCGAGTGTCTTCATGTAAGCACCCTGCCCTGGTCATATATTCACCCTCAGGTGTCTTCACCTCTTTTCAGTGCTGTTCTGGTTCTGTGATGCCATCTTGTGCTTATAACCTTTGGCTGGAAGTCAAAACTTCACAAGTGCTCAATAAATCTTATGAGAGCCAGAACAAGGCCACAACATTGCCCTCTTTGAGATGTATTGAAGAGTGACCTCCATAAAACACTGGAGGTCACAAATCCCCACGGAACAAAAAAAAAAGTGAACTCACTGGAAGGGAAATTCAAGACCTGGTACATGGGCGTTAGATTAAAGCACCACTACAGTGGTCCAATAAATAACAACTGGAGAGGAGAATTAAAGTGTAACTGCCGTTTCTATTTAATAGTAATGTAGAGCCAGTGATTATAATAAAATTTCAAATATACTTCAGTGAAATCTGAAAGAAAACCTTTCAAAAACCATCTAGATGATGTCCCCACCAGGCTGTTTCTAAACCTGACATATGCTGGTTGTCAGGGAAATCCATCTCAGCTCCACACGGCGATATCTGGGTGGGGGAAGAGGGGCTAACAGCGTTTATAGCTGGTCAGTGTATCAGTTTACCTCAGGCAAAGGGAGCTCCAGGCCGTCAGCACACTCAGATCACACCTGTGATCTTATCTTAAAGTTATGCTCCGTTTTCTCAGATAGTAACCTGGAGCAGAGCCATTAGATAAGATCACAGCTATGACCTGAGTGTGCTGACGGCCTGGAGCTCCCTTTGCCTGAGGTAAACTGGTGCACTGACCATCGGCAGCACATTGTGTAGGCCCCCCTCTCTTATATATCCATATGCAATGTGTGGAGCTGAAGACGGATTTCCCTGACAACCAGGATATGTCCGGTTTAGAAACAGCCTAGTGGAGACATCATCTAGATGGTTTTTGAAAGGTTTTCTTTCAGATTCCACTTATGAAGTATATTTGAGCATTAATTACAATCACTTGCTCTATGTTATTATTAACTAAAAATTTACAGGGGACCTGTTAGCTAGTTTATGCCTCCCCAGCTATCACTGTCTGTAGCTGCAGATTTATTATACTAGTCTAATCATCACTATCTGAGCTCATGGTGTAATGTTAAAGTTGAAAGAAAAGTATTTATACCCTTACATTTCCTTATGTAATGAGGTAGTCAGTCCCCAGCTTGGAGGACTGAGACTGTTTGGCAGGTTAATAGTTAACATTTCAGCCTTGTTAGAACATTTTGGGAGACCTGATGTGATGTCACAACCATGTGACTACCATAGGCAGAGCTAAGACCCTAAAACATAATGAGGTTGCTTGCTTAGCTCCGCCCACTATGGGCACATGATTGTTACATCACACAGGTCCTTTAGCCATGCAAGTTAATAGTGAGTTAACTATTATTCTGCCAGACAGTCCCCCTCCTCCAAGGTGGGACTGAAATGTAAGTGTATAAATGCTTTTCTTTCAGCTTTCACATTACACTATGAGCTCAGATAGGGATGATTAGAATAGTATTATAAAGCTGCAGCTACAGACAGTGATAGCTGCAGGGGCATAAACCACCTGACAGGTTCCCTTTAAACAGCGGTTACACTTTAAAACAGGAGAGCAGCTGCAATCGAATGCTCACAGCTAATGCCCACTGCTAGTCTTTAGTAGTGGGTACACCTTAAGGCTACGTTCACACACAGCATAATTACTGCATAAATGCTGAAATACGCTATGTGTGAACGTAGCCTAAGGCAGTCGTTGCCAAGGCACATGTAAAATAAAACTTTAATGTTATTTCCTGTGGTTTCTATAGCACTAAACATATTCTGCCACATTGTATGGAGGCAATCGCTATCCACATCCCATCCTGACCTCAGTAGTTCTCAAGATGTTTCCTATTCTGGACACAAAAACAGGAGGTGATAGAAAAGCAATGAAGCTAGAGGAAATCTCCTTGGAGATGTTGCAGGGGCCTTGTAGACCCAGTTGCCCCACATTGTAGCCTCTTGGCTATGGTGCTGGCCCTCATTAATCTAACATGTGTTTTGTGCCCTCTGTGGTAAGTGGCCCAGTGACCTGCGCACCTTGTGGCCATGTTCTGGCCTGAACCCTGGGAATGGCTCCTAGCCTCCTGTATCCCAGTTGCTTCACTTTTGGTCCTCTACACTCCCTGTAGAAGTTATGTCTTTTATCCATGTTATTTAAATAAAAGCTTATAACCTGACGTTAAATTCATCCATTGGTTTTTATAAATATCTCTTTTGAAAGCTGAAACCCTCCCAAATGTGGTTTAGGTAAAGACAATAAATTGTCATCAATGCTGAAATATTGATCATTTAATGAACACAGAATGGTCAGATTTTGGCAACACAAACGTTTTGTCGCCTGATCATGTAATGCACCCAATCCTAGTTTACATCCTCACCTCTGCTCCGTAAATGATTGCTTAATTAGTGGTGTGTATAAAAAGAAACCCAGTACCCCAGACCTTCACTTGAACTGCAACTTGAGCTCTGACAACATGGCAAAAATCCACCCTGTGACCAAGCCTTGATTATCAAGAGGCTGAAGACTATTCCACTGCAGAGGTGACTAGCACCTTTAATGTGTCTCAGCGTCAAGTACAAAGAATTAACAAAAGATTTGAAGAGACTGGAGATGTGTTTGACAAGCCCAGGTCCGCAGACCCTGTAAGACAACTGCTCAGGAGGAAAGTTTGTTGGTTAAAAAACCAAAAGCAAGCCCCTCTTCCACTGCTGCAGAGCTCCAACAGGCCTGGTCACCTAAAGTCCCTGTGTCAACTAGAACAGTTTGTAGGATTCTGTCTGGAAATGGCCTCCTGGTCGAATCAGTGTCCAGAAGCCAGTACTAAACAAAATGCAAATAAAAAAACGTGTGTCATTTGCAAAGTCCCACAGCCTGCTAAACAGATGGACGCTGGAAAAGTGGCAGAAGGTAGATTTCTCTGATTAATCTTCAGTAGAATTACACCACAGCCGCCGCAAATACTGCAGGAGACCTACTGGAGCCTGTATGGATCCAAATTTGGTGGTGGAAAGATCATGGTCTGGGTTACATTCGTATGGGGTGTGCGAAACATTTGCAAGGTGGAAGGCAATATCCATAGCCTAGAACAGAGGTCCAATGTCGTCCTCGAGGCCGAACCAGTGCAGGCATCAGGATCTCCTTAGTATTGCACAGCAGCAATGATCAATCCTGGCAATAGTAGGAATCCTGAAACCTGCACTGGTTCGGCCTCGAGGATACATTGGGGACCTCTGGCCTAGAACATCAAGAAGTATTAGCTACCTCTTCCATTCCAAATCATAAAAGGGGTCAAATTCTGCAGTAGGATGGTGTTCCATCTCATACATCCATCTCTACAACAAAGTTCCTCCAGGCAAAAAAGATCAAGGTGCTCAAGGACTGGCCAGCCAAGTCACCAGACATGGACATCATTGAGCATGTTTGGGGTAGGATGAAAGAGGAATCTTGGAAGACAAAACCAAAGAATCTAGATGAACTCTGGGAGGCATGTAAGACTGCATTCTTTGCTATTCCTGATGACTTCATTAATAAATTGCATGAATCATTGTTGAACCACATGGATGCAGTCCTTCAAGCTCATGGAAGTCACACAAAATATTAAATATGACTCTAATAGCACCACAACTTCATTCACCAATGTTATGCAACATTTATTTGTTTTTTAAGTTAATTATTTGTTTGAATATCACATTACTTTCTGTGGGTGACAAAACCTTTGTCTTGCCAAAATCTAACCGTTCTGTGTTCATTAAATGATCAATATTTCAGCATTGATGCCAATTTATTTTCTTAACCTAAAGCACATTTCAGAGGGTTTCAGCTTTCAGAAGAGTAATTTATACAACCAATGTATGAATTTAACGTCAGGTTATAAGCTTTTATTTACATAACATGGATAAGCGACATAACATCTGTCAGGGACTGTATCTTGTTCTCTTCACACTACAGGCTTATGCTTTGGCCTATCAGGAATGTCTGCCCCAGGAGGCATTTGGTTACATGCTTGGCTGTAGCAGGGTGGAGTTGTCATCTGTCATAAATGTGTATGAATATTGTAGGAAGAATTGATTACCTTCTGGCACCAGGTTCTGTATCTCTACTTTCCTCCGATCTTTTTTCAGCAATTTTTCATTCATAAACATTAACAACAAACATTTACTCAGTCCCCCGCTCCTCCCCCTTCCGGCCGCTGGCTGTACACTATATACGTTATACTGATGGGTAATTGATGCTAGATTTCCAAGGCCACAGATCTGCAATGATGAAATCTGCTCTGTTCAGTAACAGATCACATCCCACCATCTAATGATAAGGAACTCACTCCAGGCACAGTGTGATGGTTTTCCTAATGATTCTTCATCATTTTTATTTCTCCTTCTCCTTGTAGATTTATCACAGTCCTATAACAAAGCGTGATGAAAGTAAGTACACCCTAAATCCCCTAATTGTGCAAGGCTCTGTTCATATATGTCCCGGACTCTATCACTTGCCACATGGGGCAGATTCCTTCATTATTGAAGTGAAGTTCCATCTTAAGTCAAAGTGTCTGTCCTCGCGTGAAGGGTCCAGCACCGGGTTGTGGTTTGTCTGTGATCTATTGGTGGAAGTGCATTATCTTTTCTGTTAGCCCATATACCGTTCTATGTGTGCACATCTGTGTGTGAGCTCCTACATCACTCTGTGTGTGCACACATGTTTGCTGTGAGCCCATACATTGCTCTGTCTGCGCCCACATCTAGGACTATAGGCTCTTACATCACTCAGTGTGCACACATCTGGCTGTGAGCCCATACATCGCTCAGTGTGCACACATCTGGTTGTGAGCCCATACATTGCTCAGTGTGCACACATCTGGTGTGTGAGCCCATACATTGCTCAGTGTGCACACATCTGGTTGTGAACCCATACATTGCTCAGTGTGCACACATCTGGTGTGTGAGCCCATACATGCTCAGGTGCACCATTGGTGTGAGCCATAATGTCATTGGCACTCATTGGTGTGTGAGCCCATACATTCGCTCATTGTGCACCATCTGGTGTGTGAGCCCTATACATTGCTCAGTGTGCACACATCTGGTTGTGAGCCATACATTGCTCAGTGTGCACACATCTGGTGTATGAGCCTATACATTGCTCAGTGTGCACTCATCTGGTGTGTGAGCCCATACATCGCTCAGTGTGCACTTATCTGGTGTGTGAGCCCATACATCGCTCAGTGTGCACACATCTGGTGTGTGAGCCCATACATTCACTCAGTGTGCACACATCTGGTGTGTGAGCCCATACATTGCTCAGTGTGCACACATCTGGTGTGTGAGCCCATACATTGCTCATTGTGCACACATCTGGTGTGTGAGCCCATACATTGCTCAGTGTGCACACATTTGGTTTGTGAGCCATACATCGCTCATTGTGCACACATCTGGTGTGAGCCCATACATTGCTCAGTGTGCACACATCTGGTGTGTAGAGCCCATACATGCTCAGTGTGCACACATCTGGTGTGAGCCCATACATTGCTCAGTTGCACACATATGGTTTGTGAGCCTATACATTGCTCAGTGTGCACACATCTGGTGTGTGAGCCCATACATTGCTCAGTGTGCACACATCTGGTGTGTGAGCCTATACATTGCTCATGTGCACTCATCTGGTGTGTGAGCCCATACATTGTCAGTGACATTGGTTTGTGAGCCTATACATTGCTCAGTGTGCACACATCTGGTGTGTGAGCCCATACATTGCTCATGTGCACATCATCTGGTGTGTGAGCCCATACATTGCTCAGTTGTGCACCATCTGGTGTGTGAGCCCATACATTGCTCAGTGTGCACACATCTGGTGTGAGCCCATACATTGCTCATGTGCACTCATCTGGTGTGTGAGCCCATACATTGCTCAGTGTGCACACATCTGGTGTGTGAGCCCATACATCGCTCATTGTGCACTCATCTGGTGTGTAGCCCATACATTGCTCAGTGTGCACTACATCTGGTGTGTGAGCCCATACATTGCTCAGTGTGCACACATCTGGTGTGTGAGCCCATACATTGCTCAGTGTGCACTCATGTGGTCGTGTGAGCCCATACATTGCTCAGTGTGCACACATTGGTGTGTGAGCCCATACTTTGCTCATTGTGCACTCATCTGGTGTGTGAGCCCATACATTGCTCAGTGTGCACACATCTGGTGTGTGAGCCCATACATCGCTCAGTGTGCACACATCTGGTGTGAGCCCATACATCTGCTCAGTGTGCACACATCTGGTGTTGTGAGCCTATACATTGCTCAGTGTGCACATCATCTGGTGTGTGAGCCCATACATTGTTCAGTGTGCACCATTTGGTGTGTGAGCCCATACATTGCTCAGTGTGCACTCATCTGGTTGTGAGCCCATACATTGTCATCAGTGTGATCTGGTGTGTGAGCCCATACATTGCTCAGTGTGCACACATCTGGTGTGGAGCCCATACATTGCTCAGTGTGCACACATCTGGTGTGTGAGCCCATACATTGCTCAGTGTGCACTACATTGGTGTGTGAGCCCATAAATTCCTCAGTGTGCACACATCTGGTGTGTGAGCCCATACATGCTCAGTGTGCACACATCTGGTGTTGTGAGCACATACATTGCTCAGTGTGCACCATCTGGTGTGTGAGCCCATACATTGCTCAGTGTGCACTCATTGGTGTGTGAGCCCATACATCGCATCAGGTGTGCACACATCTGGTGTGTGAGCCCATACATTGCTCAGTGTGCACACATCTGGTCTGTGAGAGCCCATACATGCTCAGTGTGCACCATTGGTGTGTGAGCCCATACATTGCTCAGTGTGCACTCATGTGTTGTGAACCCATACATTGCTCAGTGTGCACATCTGGTGTGTGAGCCCATACATTGCTCAGTGTGCACACTTCTGATCTGAGAGGTTCAGGGCGCAGAGGTGAGGTGGCGACCTGTTAAAGCGTGCTTTGCACGTGAAACGTCTGTTGTCTGTATGCCCTCGTTGCCCTGAACCTCTCCTGCATAGATCTTTTTATGTGAAAACAATATAGGGCTGCATTGAAGTTTGGTGAGTGCCACAGTTTTGTTTTTTTCTATTATTGGATTTATCTGGACTTATTCTGTTAATGACACCTCAGTCCTGGGTTTATCTGTCTTATGGAATGAAAGTCTGCCTGTATTACATATGTGCTGTGCTGGAGTTAGTTTGTTTATTGAATGATATCAATGGTTTGTTGAGCTGATCAGTTACATTCTTCTTTCTTGTTAGTGGAACTGAATGAAATTGGATTCCGGTTTGTCCGGAAGTGTATAAACGCTGTGGAAGCTACGGGTAAGAAGAACATGCACCTTCCTTACATGTTTAGCCTAGTGATTTATACTTTCACCTTATTAGAGCTCATTTGAATGCCTCTCTTTCCATAGAGAACTATATGGCCTACAAGTCTCACTGTCCCATACATGGCAGTCTGCAGGTGACTGTATCCTCTAATTCTGTGGCACACTAAAACAGCCAGACAGTACTCCTCTGTGCATGGGAGTGGTGCAAGAACACACAATACCTGAAGATGGTGACTGCAGAATCTATGGTTCTTTGCTCATATTTTAAAGCTTAAATGGCTGAACACTGACTTAGAGGGTAATTATCTCAAATGGGTGGCACTAGAGAGGCAGCATTCAGGTGGTTCTAGAGAAGCTGCATTCAGGTAATGATGGAGAGGCAGCATTCAGGTGGCACTATAGAGAATGCATTCAGGTGTCACTAAAGAGACTGTATTCAGGTGGTACTAGAGAGACTGTATTCAGGTAGTACTAGAGAGACTGTATTCAGGTGGCACTATAGAGACTGTATTCAGGTAGTACTAGAAAGACTGTATTCAGGTGGCACTATAGAGACTGTATTCAGGTGGCTCTAGAGAGACTGTATTCTTATGGCACTAAAGAGAGTGTATTCACGTGGCACTATAGAGACTGTATTCAGGTGGCACTATAGAGACTGTATTCAGGTGGCACTATAGAGACTGTATTCAGGTGGCACTATAGAGACTGTATTCAGGTGGCACTATAGAGACTGTATTCAGGTGGCACTAGAGAGACTGTATTCAGGTGGCACTATAGAGACTGTATTCAGGTGGTACTATAGAGACTGCATTCAGGTGGCACTATAGAGACTGCATTCAGGTGGCACTGTAGAGACTGTATTCAGGTGGTACTATAGAGACTGCATTCAGGTGGCACTAAAGAGGCAGCATTCACATAGTTGTAGAGAAGCTGCGTTCCAGTAATAATGGAGAGGCAGCATTCAGGTGTCACTAAAGAGACTGTATTCAGGTGGCACTATAGAGACTGTATTCAGGTGGCACTATAGAGACTGTATTCAGGTGGTACTATAGAGACTGCATTCAGGTGGCACTATAGAGACTGCATTCAGGTGGCACTGTAGAGACTGTATTCAGGTGGCACTATAGAGACTGTATTCAGGTGGTTCTAGAGAAGCTGCATTTAGGTGGCACCATAGAGACTGTATTCAGGAGGCACTAGAGAGACTGTATTCAGGTAGTACTAGAGAGACTGTATTCAGGTAGTACTAGAGAGACTGTATTCAGGTAGTACTAGAGAGACTGTATTCACGTGGCACTAAAGAGACTGTGTTCAGGTGGCACTATAGAGACTGTATTCAGGTGGCACTATAGAGACTGTGTTCAGGTGGCACTATAGAGACTGTGTTCAGGTGGCACTATAGAGACTGTGTGCAGGTGGCACTATAGAGACTGTGTTCAGGTGGCACTATAGAGACTATATTCAGGTGGCACTAGAGAGAATGCATTCAGGTGTCACTAAGGAGACTGTATTCAGGTGGCACTAGAGAGACTGTATTCAGGTGGCACTAGAGAGACTGTATTCAGGTGGCACTATAGAGACTGTATTCAGGTGGCACTATAGAGACTGTATTCAGGTGACACTATAGAGACTGTATTCAGGTGGTACTATAGAGACTGTATTCAGGTGGCACTATAGAGACTGTATTCAGGTGGCACTATAGAGACTGTATTCAGGTGGCACTATAGAGACTGCATTCAGGTGGCACTATAGAGACTGTATTCAGGTGGCACTATAGAGACTGTATTCAGGTGGCACTATAGAGGCTGTATTCAGGTGGCACTATAGAGACTGTATTCAGGTGGCACTATAGAGACTGTATTCAGGTGGCACTATAGAGACTGTATTCAGGTGGCACTATAGAGACTGTATTCAGGTGGTTCTAGAGAAGCTGCATTCAGGTGGCACCATAGAGACTGTATTCAGGAGGCACTAGAGAGACTGTATTCAGGTAGTACTAGAGAGACTGTATTCACGTGGCACTAAAGAGACTGTGTTCAGGTGGCACTATAGAGACTGTATTCAGGTGGCACTATAGAGACTGTATTCAGGTGACATTAGAGAGGCTGCATTCAGGTGGCACGAGAGAGGCTGCATTCAGGTGGCACTAGAGAGGCTGCATTCAGGTGGCACTAGAGAGGCTGCATTCAGGTGGCACTATAGAGGCTGCATTCAGGTGGCACTATAGAGACTGTATTAAGGTGGCACTATAGAGGCTGCATTCAAGTAGTACTAGAGAGAATGCATTCAGGTGGCACTAGAGAGACTATTCAGGTGTCACTAGTGAGACTGTATTCAGGTGGCACTATAGAGGCTGCATTCAGGTAGTACTAGAGAGAATGCATTCAGGTGGCACTATAGAGGCTGTATTCAGGTGGCACTATAGTGACTGTATTCAGGTGGCACTAGAGAGACTGTATTCAGGTGGCACTATAGAGACTTTTTTCAGGTGGCACTTGAGAGGCTGCATTCAGGTAGTACTAGAGAGAATGCATTCAGGTGGCACTATAGAGACTGTATTCAAGTGGCACTTGAGAGACTGTATTCAGGTGGTACTAGAGAGGCTGTATTCAGGTGGCACTAGAGAGACTATTCAGGTGGCACTAGAGAGACTATTCAGGTGGCACTATAGAGACTGTATTCAGGTGGTACTATAGAGACTGTATTCAGGTGGTACTATAGAGACTGTATTCAGGTGGCACTATAGAGACTGTATTCAGGTGACACGAGAGAGGCTGTGTTCAGGTGGCACTATAGAGACTGTGTTCAGGTGGCACTATAGAGGCTGCGTTCAGGTGACATTAGAGAGGCTGCTTTCAGGTGACACGAGAGAGGCTGTGTTCAGGTAGCACTATAGAGACTGTATTCAGGTGGCACTAGAGAGGCTGCATTCAGGTGACACGAGAGAGGCTGCATTCAGGTGTCATTCGAGAGGCTGCGTTCAGGTGGCACTAGAGAGGTTGCGTTCAGGTGGCACTAGAGAGGCTACGTTCAGGTGGCACTAGAGAGGCTGCGTTCAGGTGGCACTAGAGAGGCTGCGTTCAGGTGGCACTAGAGAGGCTGCATTCAGGTGACACTAGAGAGGCTGCGTTCAGGTGGCACTAAGAGGCTGCATTCAGGTGGCACTAGAGAGGCTGCATTCAGGTGGCACTAGAGAGGCTGCATTCAGGTGGCACTAGAGAGGCTGCATTCAGGTGGCACTAGAGAGGCTGCATTCAGGTGGCACTAGAGAGGCTGCATTCAGGTGGCACTAGAGAGGCTGAATTCAGGTGACATGAGAGAGGCTGCGTTCAGGTGGCACTAGAGAGGCTGCATTCAGGTGGCACTAGAGAGGCTACATTCAGGTGGCACTAGAGAGGCTGCATTCAGGTGACACGAGAGAGGCTGCATTCAGGTGGCACTAGAGAGGCTGCATTCAGGTGACATGAGAGAGGCTGTGTTCAGGTGGCACTAGAGAGGCTGCATTCAGTTGACACGAGAGAGGCTGCATTCAGTTGGCACTAGAGAGGCTGCATTCAGGTGACACGAGAGAGGCTGCATTCAGGTGACACGAGAGAGGCTGCATTCAGGTGATACGAGAGGGGCTGCATTCAGGTGGCACTATAGAGACTGTTCAGGTGGCACTATAGAGACTGTGTTCAGGTAGCAGTATAGAGACTGTATTCAGGTGACATTAGTGAGGCTGCATTCAGGTGACATGAGAGAGGCTGCATTCAGGTGGCACTATAGAGACTGTATTCAGGTGACATTAGTGAGGCTGCATTCAGGTGACATGAGAGAGGCTGCATTCAGGTGGCACTATAGAGACTGTATTCAGGTGACATTAGTGAGGCTGCATTCAGCTGACATGAGAGAGGCGGCATTCAGGTGGCACTATAGAGACTGTGTTCAGGTGGCACTATAGAGACTGTATTCAGGTGACATTAGAGAGGCTGCATTCAGGTGTACTATAGAGACTGTATTCAGGTGACATTAGTGAGGCTGCATTCAGGTGACATGAGAGAGGCTGCATTCAGGTGGCACTATAGAGACTGTGTTCAGGTGGCACTATAGAGACTGTATTCAGGTGACATTAGAGAGGCTGCATTCAGGTGGCATGAGAGAGGCTGCATTCAGGTGACATGAGAGAGACTGTATTCAGGTGGCACTATAGAGACTGTATTGAGGTGACACGATAGAGGCTGCATTCAGGTGACACGATAGAGGCTGCATTCAGGTGACACGAGAGAGGCTACATTCAGGTGGCACTATAGAGACTGTGTTCAGGTGGCACTATAGAGACTGTGTTCAGGTGGCACTATAGAGACTGTGTTCAGGTGGCACTATAGAGACTGTATTCAGGTGACATTAGAGAGGCTGCATTCAGGTGGCACGAGAGAGGCTGCATTCAGGTGGCACTAGAGAGGCTGCATTCAGGTGGCACTAGAGAGGCTGCATTCAGGTGGCACTATAGAGGCTGCATTCAGGTGGCACTATAGAGACTGTATTCAGGTGGCACTATAGAGACTGTGTTCAGGTGGCACTATAGAGACTGTATTCAGGTGACATTAGAGAGGCTGCATTCAGGTGGCACGAGAGAGGCTGCATTCAGGTGACATGAGAAAGACTGTATTCAGGTGGCACTATAGAGACGTATTGAGGTGACACGATAGAGGCTGCATTCAGGTGGCTCTAGAGGCTGTATTGAGGTGACACGATAGAGGCTGCATTCAGGTGGCACTATAGAGACTGTATTCAGATGGCACTAGAGAGGCTGCATTCAGGTGACACGATAGAGGCTGCATTCAGGTGGCACTATGAGACTGTATTCAGGTGGCACTATAGAGACTGTGTTCAGGTGGCACATAGAGAGGCTGCATTCAGGTGACATAGAGAGGCTGCATTCAGGTGGCACTGAGAGGCTGCATTCAGGTGCACTGAGAGGCTGCATTCAGGTGCACTGAGAGGCTGATTCAGGTGGCACAAGAGGCTGCATTCAGGTGCACTCGAGAGGCTGCATTCAGGTGCACATCGAAGAGGCTGCATTCAGGTGTCACTCGAGAGGCTGCATTCAGGTGCACTCGAGAGGCTGCATTCAGGTGGCACGATAGAGGCTGCATTCAGGTGGCACTATAGAACTGTATTCAGGTGGCACTATAGAGACTGTGTTCAGGTGGCACTATAGAGACTGTATTCAGGTGACATGAGAGAGGACTGTATTCAGGTGATACGAGAGAGGCTGCATTCAGGTGGCACTAGAGACTGTTCAGGTGGCACTAGAGGGGACTGTATTTCAGTGGCACTAGAGAGGCTGCATTCAGGTGACACGAGAGGCTGCATTCAGGTCACTAAGAGGCTGCATTCAGGTGGCACTAAGAGGACTGTATTCAGGTGGCACGATAGAGGCTGCATTCAGGTGGACATAGAGACTGTATTCAGGGCACTAGAGAGGTCAGTGGCACTATAGAGCTGATCAGGTGCACTAAGAGGCTGCATTCAGGTGACACGAGAGAGGCTGCATTCAGGTGGCACTAGAGAGGCTGCATTCAGGTGACACGAGAGAGGCTGCATTCAGGTGACACGAGAGAGGCTGCATTCAGGTGACACGAGAGAGGCTGCATTCAGGTGGCACTAGAGAGGCTGCATTCAGGTGACACGAGAGAGGCTGCATTCAGGTGGCACTAGAGAGGCTGCATTCAGGTGACACGATAGAGGCTGCATTCAGGTGACACTTGAGGCTGCTTGTGTTCTTTTCATTTCCTGTATGTATTTTGTATACCTCTTTTGCAGGGATTGTTTTTGTGCCACTTCTGCAATCTCTTCAAGGAGAAATGTACCCTCCCCTAGAACACTGTGCTATTCTGTATTTACCAGCTTGCTGAAGACTCCCTTCCTAGCTTTCATTTGAGCCATTCTTTGCTGTGTTCCTTTAATACAACACTACGATATGACAGTAGACCGATTTGTGTTGGTACTACTCTATGCTTCTGAATGCTGTAAGTCTCACATTTGCATTCACCCTTATTTCTATCCTGTAGGGATCTCTTCAGAGGGTGTATATAGAACAGTGGGAAGTAACATCCAGGTGCAGAAACTCCTCAATGCTTTTTTTGGTAAGAACATCCTCAATGATAAATAAATAAATATATCTTTATTTATATAGCGCCAACATATTCCGCAGCCCTTTACAATACAGTGATATTCAAATGGTCATAGGTAACAAAAAATATACAATACAGTAAGTAATTAAAGTAGAGAATCAATATAAAAAAATCCAATACACTAACCAGAGAATCAATGTAAGAAGTAAAATAAATAAAGCAGAGAAACAATGTAAAAAATACATGCCAGTAATTAGATACAATACAATAAGCATAGAATCAATGTAAAAAGTACAATACAATAATTAAAGCAAAAATAAAGGTGACACTACTCAAAAGAGCTTGCAATATACAACGGGATAGGGGTTACACAAAGTACAGGGGCTTATTACACCCATGATCCGGGCATTTTGGGGAAGTGGGGGATAGAAATAAAGTGAAATGAATGGTCACCAGCCAATCTGTGTAGAGCTTTTTGGGTTTGGTGGAGTTTGAAGAAGAGTAATGTCCAGAGAGATAGTGAATGTGCTATATACAGTACAGAGGAC
Source organism: Allobates femoralis (assembly GCA_033576535.1). NCBI lineage: Eukaryota > Metazoa > Chordata > Amphibia > Anura > Aromobatidae > Allobates > Allobates femoralis. The sequence continues at coordinate 70,278,747 of JARQOC010000008.1, forward strand.
TTCTATTCGGGAGTATGATAGGCCGCCTTATAAAGATGTGTTTTTCGGGAGCGTCTGAAGCCATGCAAGTTGTGGATGGTCCTGACTTCTTGGGGTAGAGCATTTCAGAGAATTGGTGCATTTCGGGAGAAGTCTTGGAGCTGTGAGTGCGAGTATCGGATTAGTGCAAATGTTAGTTTAAGGTCATTTGTAGAACGTAGAGAGCGGGAAGGGTGATAGACAGAGATGTAGGGAGGTGCTGCACTGCGAAGAGCTTTGTGGGTGAGAACAAGCAATTTGAATGTGATCCTGTAGTGTATAGGCAGCCAGTGCAATGACTTCAATTGCACGGTCTCTGCTGGGCGCTCTGATTAAAGCCAGGGACTCTGCTTAGTGGAAAGTCCTTTTATTAGAAATCCTCCATCCGCCACGACATGTTTCGACGGTGTAGTACCATCTTTCTCAAGTGGAATGGAGGTAGAATAACAATTACAACAATATATAGAGCAACTGAGTATCCTATTGGACACCAATTATCTAAATAAAACGCCCTCTTTTTAACCTTTTGTGTCTTACAACAGAGGGTCCTGATAAAATGATCCTATATAACTACTTCTTCATTAAATAATTATAGTGTTCCATAAACATATACTCTTATATACTTCCTAAAAAACCATAATAACATATACTTGTGTAATGACTGGCACAGAGCGGAGGCATCTGAGTAACGATTGGCCAGATGGGTGATCCTGGCTGCTGCATTAAGGATGGACTGGAGAGAGGAAAGTATAGAGAGGGGGAGGCCGATTAGTAGAGAATTGCAGTATTCAAGGCGGGAATGGATTAGAGCCACGGTGAGGGTTTTTGTTGTTTCCATGGTGAGAAAGGGGCGTACTCTAGAAATGCTCTTCAGGTGCAAGTGACGAGCGGATGAGAGATTGTATATAGGAGGTGAAGGAGAGATCAGTGTCAAACAAAATACCCAGACAGCGAGCCTGCTGCCTAAGTGTTACTGTGGTGCCGCATACCGAGAGGAAGATGTCTGATTTAGGGAGGGCAGGAGCGGAAGTAATTCAGTTTTGCAAAGGTTGAGATTTAAATAGAGAGCAGACATGTGGTTGGAAACTGCAGCTAGACAGTCATTGGTGTTCTGTAATACAGCAGGGGTAAGGTCAGGGGCTGAAGTGTATAATTGTGTGTCATCAGCATAGAGATGGTACTGGAAGCCAAATCTGCTGATGGTGTGTCCAGTTGGGGCCGTTTAGAGAGAGAAGAGAAGAGGGCCAAGGATTGAACCCCGAGGGACTCCAATAGTGAGAGGGAGAGGGGAGGAAGTGGAGCCAGAGAATGATACACTGAAAGAGCGGTCAGAAAGATAAGAAGAGAACCAGGGGAGAGCGGTGTCCTTTATACCGATAGAGTGCAGCATAGAGAGTAGGAGATGATGGTCAACAGTATCAAAAGCTGCGGAGAGGTCCAGAAGAATAAGCAGAGGGTGGTCACCATTACGTTTTGCCGTCAGAATGTCATTGGTCACTTTAATGAGGGCAGTTTCTGTAGAATGTAGGGGGCGGAAACCAGACTGTAATGGATCTAGAAGAGAGTGAGTGGAGAGGTAATGGGTGAGGCGGGTGTAGACCAGGCTCTCCAAGAGTTTAGAGATGAAGGGGAGATTGGAGACTGGTCTGTAGTTATTTGTGCAGGATGGGTCAAGGGATGTTTTCTTTAATAAAGAAGTAATGATAGAAGGCTTGAAGGAGGAGGGGAAGATGCCAGAAGAGAGGGAGAGATTGAAGATTTTGGTTAGCTCAATGGTGAAGACCAGAGACTGGACTGGAGTAGGTGTGAGGGGATGAGGTCAGTGGTGCATGTAGTGGCATGAGAGGAAGACAGGAGCTTGGAGACTTCTTCTTCTGTAACTGGGTCAAATATGGAGAGTGAGCTGTGGAAAATGTGGGAAAGAATGAGAGTAACAGCGTTTGGAGGCTGGGAGCTGTTTTCCTGGCGGATGTTGTCTATTTTCTCCATGAAGTAAGAAGCCAGGTCATCAGCACAGAGGTCAGTTATGGGGGCCTGCACTTTACGACTAAGGAGAGAGTGGAGATGTCAGAGTTTTTTTGGATTGTTGGATAGTGAGGAGACCAGTGTGGTGAAGTAGGTCTGTTTGGCGAGGTGAAGGGCAGAGTTGTAGGATTTTAGCATGAATTTATAATAAATATAAGTAATAATAATAAAAAATAATAATAATAATAACGTTTCCTGGTGAGCGAATTTTCCTCCATAGGCGTTGAGCACTCCTAGAGCATCGCTGGAGGAATCGAGTTTGTGATGTTTTATTCTATGTTTGGAGGTTCTGAGGGTGAGGGGGTACTTGGTCCAGGGTGCTTCTGAGAGTGTTGTCAGAAATCACCTCCTCAGTTGGATACTTATATAAACTAATTTCAGAATTGCCCAAAGTAGGACACAAGTTAAGACCAGCTTGTTAGTCATTAGTTAGTAGATCCCAAGGCCAATGTAGTATCTCTGTGCTAAGCATTAAGGCTGCGTTCACACACATCGTATTTCTGTTTTTTTGTGAGGATCCGTTTTTGGTGCAAAAACTGCACCAAGAACAGATCCACACAAAGCGCAGCGTTCTGTGTGTGAACGCCGTTGCGCTATTCATCTATGCTTACTCACCCTGCCGTGCTTCCCCGGTGACCCTGGTGATCTCTTCTCATTTTGGAGACTGCAGTGAGTGCGGCCTCTAGGACCCTGCAGCCTCCATGTGACTGGTGATCTCGCTCAGTCACATGGTGCTGTCCAAGGTCCTCCACAGGTCCCTACAGCATCGAGATAAGGAGAGATCACCGGGGAGCGCGAGGTGAGTAAAATCGCCCAGAAATTCACATGTAACTTCTTCTTATGGACCCACTTTTGAGCCCAAAGCAGGTCCATAAAAAGCGCAGTGTCTGAATGCAAAATAGTGAAATGCATTGACTTGGCTGGGACAGCTAACTTCAATGCGTTTCACTGCAATCGCGGATCCATACAAAACGCAGCAATTACGCAGCGTGTTTACGCAGCCTAATGGCCACGTACTTTCTGCTAAGAGAATGAATTGCGTGTTTTCCCCATCACATGACTGCTATGTTCCAACATAAAGTCTGAGAAGATATAGCTGAGAATTTATATTTTCTCTATTATATTTTAGTTTGTTCTGTGATTATTAAAGATGCAGCACACACATGTTTTTGGTCAAGGCGTTGTGGCCCCTTGGTCATGTGACCTGGTATAAACTCTGAAGAACGTAGAGCCTCATTTATCAAAAATGTCAAACAGAATAACTGGGAACAATTACTGCACTGCTCCTTCTTAACCCCCTCACTCCTGCTGGTTGTATATTAACTCGTAATATCCAGCTGTCTGCACGGTCACACCGACAGCCGGATCCTGTACTGTCACCTGCAACTAGAGGAATCCGTTTTTTGTCCCGAAAGCCCCTGAACATCGCTGACATCATCTGCCGGGGTCTTGAATGCTGAATTCCTGGGCGATTTGCTTGGGAAACCTGTGAAGTCAGAAGGATTCCCCGTGTATCGGGAACTTGGAAGAGATTTGTGTTTTCTCTGCATTTCTTTCCATGCAGATCACTGGTAACAGTCATCTAATGGGCTGTTACTATGAGATCAGAGTTATCAGTGATCTGTGGATTCAGACAGCAGGAAACACAATCAGAAATATGTTCCTTGCTAACCTGGCACAAGTTGCGAAGGAAAACATTACCTCATAGGATGAAATTAATAAAGAAATCTAAAAATATGGAGAAAAAAGTTAATCTCCTTCTCAACTCGACTCTCTTTGATTAGGTCTCCTATCCCTCACACTTTACTGAAGAGCGCTCAGATTATTCTCCCATGTACAGAGCTGATGGAGGAGATATATCTAAACTAAAATGGTGTCAGGGGCTGGCTGGTCCAGGGGGCAGGGGAGCAGATGCCCCCCAGGCCAGTGGTCAAGCAAAGGTTTTGGGGCCACCCATCCATCTGTCATGTTGGTCTGGGAGACCGCTCTGCCCCTCAATCTCACTGCTCAAAGACCACTGCTGTGTGCTTGCCCCCCCCCCCAGGCCGAAATTTGCCAGCCAGCCTCTGAATGGTGTTGTCCTTCATGCTACAGTCACACAATATATCTATGCACATGACAATTGGAGGATTCAAAAGTCAGATAAATATCTTTAATAGAAAAAACTATGTTAAAGGGAACCATCCAGCAAGATTTAGGACTATACAGTGAAGCCAGGGCCTTACAGGCACTGGGATGCTGAATGCAATCATACCTTTACTGCAATGATGCAAGGTTTCATTGCAGAGAAAAGGTTTATAAACATTATGACGAAGAGGGGAGGAACGAATGAAGTGTGCAGCACAGGTTCATCTATGAGGGGTTGAGTTTATTTTGTTACTCCACTGTGGGCTGTAAGCCAAATTCTCGCTGCTCCCTCTCTCTCCGTCACCCTTTACCAGGCACATTATGTCTGACATCATGCATGGTGATAAGCACAATGTCAGGCTCCTATGTGCCCAAACTCATCATCCCTCCCGCCTTCGTCATCGGCTTCTCACTGCTTCTCCTGTTTGTGATTGGCCGGTCACAGGAGATCAGGAGAAGGCCCTGCCTTTTCCAATCTATGCACGTCCCAAGCTGTGTCCTCTCAGAGACCGCGGTCAAAAGCAGGAGAGGGGACCGGGACAGATCCCCGCTACTGTCATCACAGAGTTCTGTCCGGTCTCCTCTACGTTTGTGACCGTGGTTTGTGACTGAGGAGTGGAGACGGGAACACACAGAGACTGCAGGGGCGGGGCCTTCTCACGTGACCGGCTGATCAGACAGGAGAAGACGTGAGAAGCCGGACACGAAGGTACGGAGGGAGAGAATGATGAGCTCGGCCACATAGGACGCCTGACATTTTGCTATCATCATGCTACGATGTCAATGTAATGTGCCTGGTACATAGTGACAGTGAGGGAGTGAGGGAGGTGGGAGGGTTTAACTTAGAGCCCAAAGGGGAGTAATAAAAATAAACCCAACCCCACATAGTGACACATGCTGCACATACAGTGGGTATGGAAAGTATTCAGACCCCTTTAAATTGTTCACTCTTTGTTTCATTGCAGTCATTAGGTGAATTCAAAAAAGTTCATTTTTTTCTCATTAATGTACATTCTGTACTCCATATTTACTGAAAAAAACAGAAATGTAGAAATTTTAGCAAATTTATTAAAAAGAAAAACGAAATATCACATGGTCATAAGTATTTAGACCCTTTGCTCAGTATTGGTAGATGCACCTTTTGAGCTAGTAAGAGTCTTCTTGGGAATGATGCCACAATTTTTTCACCCCTGGATTTGGGGATCCTTGCCATTCTTCCTTGCAGATCCTCTCCAGTTCTGTCAGGTTGGTTGGTGAACGTTGGTGGACAGCCGTTTCCTGCTGTCTCTCCAGAGATGCTCAATTGGGTTAGGTCAGGGCTCTGGCTGGTCCATCAAGAATGGTCACAGGTTGTTCTGAAGCCATCTCCTTGTTATTTTAGCTGTGTGCTTAGGGCCATTGTCTTGTTGGAAGGTGAACCTTCACTCAAGTCTGAGGTCCAGAAGCACTCTGGAAGAGGTTTTCATCCAGGATATCTTTGTACTTGGCTGCATTCATGTTTCCTTCAGTCGTCCTGTCCCTGCAGCTGAAAAACACCCCCACAGCATGATGCTGCCACCACCAGTTTCACTGGTATAGTAAAAAGAAAAAAAATTATTCAGCTCACCCTTGTAGTATGCAGAAAACAGGATCCACACCTTCGCTCTGAGTCGCCCTGGTCCAGAAGGGAAATCCAAGATTGGGATAAAAGAGAAGTTCTTCAGCGAAGACAGAAGAATTGGTATTATAAAGACCAACTTTTTTTTTTCAATCAAATATTTTTTATTGAAAATTTTCCAATATTAACGATAACAAATAGGGATACAAAAAAATCCCCCAACCTCCCCTCCCCCCCAACCCTCTCCCACCCCCTACAAGGTCCAATGGTATAAATACATATACTTAACACATCGTCAGAAAGTAAAGCGAACACGAGGACATAAAAACTACGTCCCACTTTGCCCCCAAGAATAAGGATCCTTTACTGTTGTATAGAGCCGGTGAGATTTAACCAACCTGCCATATTTTCAACCAGCGTGGTTACCCCCCAGGATAAGCAGCTTTCCTCATGGTAGTTACAGTTCCCACAATGTTTTAGTAGGCAGCCTTCTCTGTAAATCATTACGCCTCAGCAGTGTTCCAGCTATCAGTGGTTCTGAACCCCAATTTAGGTATTACCCACCTCCAGTGGTATCCAGAATACAGCATAGGATTCGGGATATGGCCTGTCCGTCACCAGTAGACGTGATCCAAACAGTGCCACAGGGCTATTTAGTACACCAGGATACTTAATGGCTACCCCAGTGAGTAGGTGAAACCCAGGTTTAACAGCAGACTCCTCATGGGTATATACCAGCACCCCAGTGGTATATAAGCGCACAGAAATAAATACAACCGTTGTGTTTACAGAACCCAAGGTTATTATCAGCAGAACCTCTCGTTGTATTTACCAGACATGTCACCTGGGTATGTATGCAGTCGCCAGACTGGATATTACCACACCCAGTGTAGATTATCACCAAAAGTTTATCTATCAGCAGCCCATTTATTCTATATCAGAGCCTCATGTGTTTTAATAGCAAACTCCAGGCTATTCATGTTACGAGACAGCTTCGTAGGTGTCACGCAGCCCAGGCTAGATGAGGGCGCATGCAGAGGAAATTACACAAGCAACATCCCTAGTGATCTGAGCCAGCCAGTACTTGGGTTCTTCAGCCCCACAAGTATATCAGCCAGCATGTTCAGTTTGTAAGCAGAGGCCCCAGGAAGGTTTGTACAGCAGCAGCCGGGGTATTACAGCACACTCCCGGGTAATATAGGAGGCCACGTGCTCTTAGGGAACTATACGCAGCATAGCTCTATGGACGGTTTTCCAGACTGCTGCCCAGTGGAACGACGAACCCCCCCCCCCATTGTTAAGGGGCCAAGCTGTATAAGCACCCCACGCTATAACACCGTGTGTGCCCATTTGTGCCCCTTAAATAACCTTATAATGGAAAATTAAATACTTTATCACTTCTCAAAAGACATATCCCTTCTGAATTTACGCACAGTGACGCATGGCCCCTTGGCGACTGATCCATTTACCGGTCGAACAAGAATTCATGATGTTCGCACAGAATACCTTCTGGAAAAGAATGTGAAGGCCGCCGACAGTCAGGTACGAGAGCGGACGCGTGCGGCACCTGGTCGTAACGAATCTTCCTTTAAAAGGTGGATTCAAGGGGTGCCCTGGGATACACATGGGGCGTTCATCGAGCGTGGGGGGGGACACGATGGGGGGCGCAGACGCATACCTATCGTTACACTGAGTATCCCGGTAAAGCTGATGGGGACTTTTCAGACTTGTCATGTGCTAATAATATCGTTATACCGAACGTACATATAGCAACGTCGAAACGATGGAAACGTCCTAAAGAAGCGACTAAAAATAAGTGCACGACTCCCACTTACAGTGATAAAGGCATCCTTTAGGTAAGCAAATTGGCAGACGGTAGGTCTGAAAGATTTAACCAACCTGCCCATATTTTTTCAAAGGTGGACGGTTTACCCTCTTAAGATAACTGATCTTTTCTCTATATAATGTAAGGTTCAGTATATTCACATATTCTTTAGGTGAGGGAGCTTTTTCTGAAATCCATTGACTCGCTATTCGCTTCCTAGCTATATGAAGCATTCTGGAAACCGCAATTTGTAGATGCTCATTGCTCCCCACCTCCTCCACATATCCCAGAATACAGATAATAGGATCTCTAGGGATATATTGGACTGTGGCCATGTCTACCAAGTTGAGAACCGTGATCCAAAATATTTGCAGACAGGGGCACGATTTTTATTTTTCTTTAGATAAAAAAGATCAGCATGATACCTGTAATGGGTACCCCAGTGAGGGGAGGGTGGAAATCTCACATGTTTTGACTAGCAAGTCTTAATCATGGGGTACCCATTACCCACGTCATGCTTAATTTTTTTAACTGAATAAAAATAAAAAGTTGTTTTTTATAATACCAATTCTTCTGTCTTTGCTTGGAGAACTTCTCTTTTTTTCCCAATCATGTTTCAATATTGGGAATGTATTGGGCAGGTGATGAGTAGTGCCTGGTTTTCTTCACACATACAACTTAGAATTATCACCAAAAAGTTCTATCTTCGTCTCATCAGACCAGAGAATCTTATTCCTCATAGTCTGGGAGTCCTCAATGTGTTTTATAGCAAACTCTATGCGGGCTTTCATATGTCTTGCACTGAGGAGAAGCTTCCGTCGGGTCATTCTGCCATAAAGGCCCAACTGATGGAGGGCTGCATTGATGAAAGAAAGTTCCACAAAGTCAACTATCTCCCTATTGCATCTCTGGAGCTCAGCCATAGTGATCTTGGGGTTCTTCTCTACCTCTCTCACCAAGGCTCTTCTCCCATGATTGTTCAGTTTGGCTGGATGGCAAGGTCTCGGAAGACTTCTGGTTGTCCCAAACTTCTTCCGTTTAAAGATTATGGAGGCCACTGTGCTCTTAGGAACCTTGACTGCAGATATTCTTTTGTAACCTTTTCCAGATCTGTGCCTTGCCACAATTCTGTCTCTGAGCAGAACCTGTGAACCCTATCTCAGGCCAGTTTTGCAAGGGCAAACTCTATAGCCAAAACAACCTATAAACAAAACGAGTTTATGGCCCATTTATTGGTATAAAATAAATTAACTTTATTGGTTTACAAATTTAAAACAATTTACACATTCATTAAAAATACAATAATACACCATGAATTTATGCATCCAAATGGAACCAAGATCCCCTGAGTTGGGGAAAGAACCAAATTTAAGCCCAGGTGTGTAGAAAAATTCAAAATTAAGATGTTTCTCCACAGAATACCTTCTGGAAATGGAATGTGACTGGTTGTTCCCATAAGTCAGTACTGGGTCTGTAAAACGATCCCTGTATTGGAAAAGTGGAAAGGATTATAATTACTCACTAAGGGTGTTTTCACATTGGCGTTCCCCTCCGCAGCGTTCTGCGGAGGGGAGCCGCAATGTGAGCGCAGCACCGCCATCCCCTATCTTCATAATGGGAGCGCACGGTACTGCACTTGACTGCGCATGACCGTGCGCACCCATTCACTCCCATATGTGATCTGTGAACGCTGCAGAGGGGAACGCTAATGTGAAAGTAGCCTAAGAGAGTGCTGTAATGGTGATATAACACATTCAGGTAAAAATAATGATGATGTAAGTAGATGCACTCTTATTCCCTAACAAAGGAGGGGAAAGGGGTCAAGATCCTCAAGAAGAAGCCCCAGGCGAAACGTGTGAGGGTGAACCCCGCATCCCCTCAGGACGGTTAATATACCTCTGAGTAATCTGTCTTGCAGCAAGGCTCTTGCCTCACATATGTGGTTTGCTTGGATAAGGACATGGTTTTTCTAAGCTCCTCTGTTTCCACAGCCCCTTCAGGTTTCACATGTTAATTTGATTCTGGTTTTGTTCTGACACTGATCCAGTGGAGAGGTGGATTTCATCTGGTGATAGTAAAGTTCATTTCTTTTGCACTCTGAGAATAATCTAACCTTGACTCTCAGGTGGACAGTATTGTTTCTTTATGTATATCAATAACTGTGTTCTTTGATTTATGATTTATATTTGGTCACACACCAATTTGTATCACTATTTTCAGTAATTAATTCTGTGCACTGATTTGCGTTTTTTAGCTCAAAATTGTTTTTATTTTTTGCTCATTATTCCAGGTTTTGTCACTTTTCACATCACGGTTTTTTTTTCTCATTGGCCGAAAGTAAATCTGTTCACGTGCACTTATAATCACATAATTCACATCTCTTTTACTTGATTGTTGATCTAATAAACTATATGAGTAGTCACTGATGTCATTTTGTATTTTGTATACTCATGCAAATAGCTCGCCAGCTATTGCAACTAGCCACCTCAGTGCACGCACCCATAATATTGTGTTGTCACCCTTTAAGGCTTGCATTTTATCACATCAGTTAGGTGACTAAGGTTTTTCCCCTCCTTTGTTAGGGAATAAGAGTGCATCTACTTACATCATCCTTATTTTTACCTGAATGTGTTTTATCACCATTACAGCACTCTCTTAAGGGGGTGTCACACGCGTCAATGTCGTCAGCGATATGATCGCTGACGACATTGACGGCTGATTGCTGGTGAGCTGTCACACAGACAGACTCACCAGCGATCAATTGACCAGTGACATCATGGAAACGATTTAAATATCGTTTCCACGATGTCCTGCTCCCGCTGCCAGCCTGCTGGAAGCAGGAGCAGCCTGGTCTCCAAGGTACACTGCGGGTAACTAGGCAGCGCGCGCTGCCTAGATACCCGACGTGTACCTTAGTTACCAGCCTCCTCCGCTCACCGGGTGAGCGGAGGAGGCTGGTAACTAAGGTACACGTCGGGTAACTAGGCAGCGCGCGCTGCCTAGATACCCGACGTGTACCTTAGTTACCAGCCTCCTCCGCTCACCGGGTGAGCGGAGGAGGCTGGTAACTAAGGTACACTGCGGGTAACTAGGCAGCGCGCGCTGCCTAGATACCCGACGTGTACCTTAGTTACCAGCCTCCTCCGCTCACCCGGTGAGCGGAGGAGGCTGGTAACTAAGGTACACGTCGGGTATCTAGGCAGCGCGCGCTGCCTAGTTACCCGCAGTGTACCTTGGAGACCAGCTCCCAGCGCTTGTGACAGGCGCTGGGAGCTGGAATATCGCTAGTCCCGGTGTCACACGCAGCGATGCTGCGTGTCCACCGGGCGACAATCGCCAGGTTTCAGAGCTGATTCTGAAACCTGGCGATCATCAACCAGCGATTTATCGCTGGTTGATGCAGTATGTCACACGCGTCAATATCGCTGCAACGTCACGTGCAGACGATATCGTGCAGGCGATATTGACGCGTGTGACACCCCCTTTAGTGAGTGATTACAATCCTTTCCACTTTTCCAATACAGGGATCGTTTTACAGACCCAGTACTGACTTATGGGAACAACCAGTCACATTCCTTTTCCAGAAGGTATTCTGTGGAGAAACCTCTTAATTTAGAATTATTGTGCACATCTGGCCTTAAATTTGGTTCATTCCCCAACTCAGTGGATCTTGGTTCCTCTGTTTGGATGCAGAAATTCATGGCGTATTATTGTCTTTTTAATAAATTATGGTAAAGAATATTTATACCGTGTTAGGCTGGTTTCAGACTACGGAATTTTTATTTCCGATGCTGTCCGATAAAAATCGGACAGCATCGGACCGATTTTGGTCCCCATGCAGCTCTGAGGGCATCGGACCGAATTGGATGTGCACTAAATGCCATCCGATTTGGTCCGATCCGATTCTGTCCGATTTTTTTTATCAGTGCAAAAATCGGAGCATGCAATTGCACCAAAAATAAAATCGGACAAAATCGTATCGCATTTAGTGTACATCCGATTTGGCCGATGTTTTTAATATGGGGCCCTATGGAGTAGGGTCCGAGGAAACATCTGATGTGTCCTCGGACCCGATTTTACTGTACTGAGCATGCTCAGTACAGTAAAACTGCTCCTAACAGCAGCAGGGGTTAAAAAGAAATAAAGAATGTATACTCACCTGTCCCCGAGGCCCCTGCAGGCTCCCGGTGTCTGCAGAGGTCGTCTTCTTCTGAAAAGGACCTGCCGATGTCACAATCACGTGACCGCCTGTTACACCATGTTAACAGGCTGTCACGTGAATGTGACTTCACGGCAGGTCCTGTCAGAAGAAGAATACCTTTTATCGGACAGCACCGGCTCCCTCAAAAATCGTAATGTGAAGGTAGCCTTATTACCCAATACATAGAAAAATATATTGCAATCTGAGAGTCCTCAGTGGTTGATACCTTTTAATGGCTAACTGAAAAGATGGTAAACATAGCAAGCTTTCGGGACACTGAGTTCCCTTCTTCAGGCTGGTAATGCCTTTTTTTTTTTCTTTCTATTGCTTATGAATAAATGTATGTGTCTTCAGAATTTGTGTCATTACCAGCCTGAAGAAGGGAACTCAGTGTCCCGAAAGCTTGCTATGTTTACCATCTTTTCAGTTAGCCATTAAAAGGTATCAACCGCTGAGGACTGTCAGATTGCAATATATTTTAATAAATTATGTGTACTTGTTTTAAATTTGTATACCAATAAAGTTAATTTATTTTACACCAATAAATGGGTCATAAACTCGTTTTTTTTTATAGGTTGCTCTGAGCAGAACCTGTGTGATGTAGCAATCATGTGACCACAGTGTGCGGTGCTAAGCAGACAAAATCATGGTATGTGGAGACTTGGCTCTGCCTATTATAGTCACATGATCATGACATCACAAAGGTCCTACAGCATCCTTAAGAAATGTGGCTGAAATGTTAACTATTAACCTGCAAGAGTGACTACGTCCTCCAACGTGACTACACACTGCCTCATTTACATAAGAAAATATAAGTGTTTACATGTTTTTTTCACCTTTAACATTACACCATTAGATCAGACAGGGATGGTTAGAATAGTACTATGAAGCTGCAGTCAGCGATACCTGGGGGCATAAAGTCGCTGACAGGTTCTCTTTAATGCTGGTGCAGGAGAGCCTAAAATAACCACACACCTGAGTCTGATGAGCAGCAGTTTGCTATGGAGAAGAAGGCTGTGCTTGGTTAGATGGCAGTAATCAATGATGAATCTATGATAATAACAGACATGTGAACCTAGAAGAATCCCCTTTATCTTAAGCCGTGCATTGTAAGAAGCCACTGTTGAAGACTGACATTGTATGTATAAACATGTGGTATCAAGACTTTATTCAAAGATGGGAAGATGGTGCCTGTTGTCTCTGGGTTTTCAGAGGTTAGGGTCCAGGAATTGATCTCTCTATGCTTATTCCTGGGCTGCAGTTTATTTACTTACAGGAATAAACTTTGTAAATGTAACTTTTTTTGTAGATCCCAAATGTCCTGGAAACGTGGATTTAATGGCCAGTGATTGGGACATGAAAACAATTACCAGCGCTTTAAAGTTCTACCTCAGGTATCTATCAGTAAACTGGGTAGCACAGTAAGGAGGAGGGTTCAGGTAACACTTAAAGGGACTCAGTTAGTATCATACTGAAAAATGAACTATCAGTACCCTTGAATAGTGCTCAGGTAGACCTTTCATAATATGTAAAAATTGTTTTGTAGTTCTCTAGCTATAGGCAGCTTCACACCTAGCAGGCAGCTATCATCAGCATTGAAAGTGATTGCCCAGACTAGGGAATAGTCCACAATATACAAAGGTTCATTTATTATTCACGTCCTCTCAAGCAGCTATCCCCCTCCCTCCCCCCTGTGCTCTGCCTACACTTAGGCCCCTTTCATACTGGCGCTCTTTTTTAAAATGGGCCAGATCCGGCAGATTTACCGCGTCTGCCGCCTAACAGGCCGCACTTGCTTCACACTTGTGGCAAACCCCATGCAATGTCTATGGGGCTTGCGGCAGGTGCGGCAAGTGTGATTTTGCCGGTTGCGGCAGATGCGGCACTTGCAGCCGTGAAAAAAAACAAAATGGTCATCTATGGGTTTGTTCTGCCGCCGCAAGTACTGCATCTGTCCTAACCGGCAGAACCGCACTTGCCGCACCCGACCGCAAGCCCCATAGACAATGCATGGGGCTTGCGGCAAGTGTGCCGCAAGTGCGGCAGATGCGGTAAATATGCCAGATCTACTGCATTTAAAAAAAATAATGCCAGTGTGAAAGGGGCCTTACAGTTTCATTTTCATTGTGCTGTCCTGCACGGTGCGTTTGATGAGTAGACGGAGAGAGGGAAGATGGCAGGCACATATCAGATAGCTCATCTAGGTAAGGCAATCTCCTCCATTTGTTTCTCTGAGCAGAAGCCGTGCTGTCTATGAGAGATTTTGTTTATTTGAACGTTTGCTTTGCTGCAAGACAAATGGATACAGCTCCCCCTCAATGTGAGTGACTTCTACTGAATCCTGCTTCTGTGCAGTGCAGTGATTCTTTGAGGAGAGTGCAGAAGAGAACAAAGTGATCATTCGCTGTGATTGACAGATGGAATTGTCTCTTTATTTGCAGTTTACAGGGGTTAGTGGGCAGTATAAATAAAAGAAATACACGAATAGAAAGAGCTTCACCAGAGGAATTAGAAAATGATAGCAGTTACATATGGATTTTGGACCTGACAGATTCCCTTTACTAACTGCATTTTTGGGCAGAAAAAAAAATCATCTAGACTTAATCTTAAAATAAAATATTACAGCCAGATAGATGTGCCCTCAAATACATACCCCTACCTGCTTTGTGACAGACTGTCCTGTCGCCACAGGCTGTAATCACTGAGTGTCGTCTGATCACGGTGACACCTCAGGGTTAACCAGTCAGGCTTAAAGTGTTCTTGGCCATATACAGTTGACACCTGCTGCCGATGGAGTGGGCTCAGATAACAGGGCGGTACATGTACATCAGAGAGTTCACACACAACCCTCCCTCCATTGTGACAGACTGTCCCATCACCACAGGCTGCAGTCCCTGTCCCACTCCTCTAATCACTGAGGTTCTACAGATGACCACGACACCTCAGGGGTTTACCAGCCAGGCTTGCTCTTGGCCATGTACAAGCTGGCTCCTGCTGCCAATAGTGTGGGCTCAAGTCACTGGGCTGTACATGTATGTCAGAGAGTTTATATGTACCCAGCCCTTGGTGGCAGCACCATTTATATCCTGTGAGGTAGGCTTCACTGAAGAAGGTAACCTAGAAGGCAGTTTTTAAGGATTGAATCCTATACAGTTCCATACAGACTGAGATTCGGGCAGCACAAATCTTGTGATTGGTTTTGACACCAGCTTTTGGGTTACAGACTCAATGACATTATAAAATAGGATGGTTTCATGCACATAATACGGCTGCTTGGAGTAGCATACAACCATGGGTTTGGCTTAAGACGTTTTTTCTCTTTTGCAGGAATCTATCTGAGCCAATTATGACATACAAGCTGCATCGTGAACTTGTATCTGCTGCAAGTAAGAGCTAGTTTGATGACACACACATAAGATCGTCATTAGTTTTCTTTGTGTACGAGCTGACAGTTGCTATTATGCATATTTAATATATGCTGTAGACATGGTATCTGTATATTTATACTAAATATTATTCTCTCTCATTACGCCTAACGATGTTACTTCTTACCTGTGCACATAAAACACAATGGTGTGCAGCTCATTGTACATTGGTAAATTTACATCCTACATCTGCCTACATCTACCTTACATCACCATCTTGAAACAATCATATGATGATGATGACTGCATTAAAATGCAATTATTACAGAGCTGTCATTGAATCTCACAAAATATTGCATGCAACATTGCAAACATTGCATGATGTCCTGGACCTGACAGGGCTGAGGTACTTACTAGGAAAGCCCATATCAATATGGCTGTATTGATCTTTTTTTTTTAAGTTTACATTCAAATTCTGCCAAATCAATGTGATTGAAAGCTTTTCTGCTGAGATCTCGCACCGCTCAGTACAAGCTGTCAGCTGGGCCATTGGAGGCTGAATACATATGAACTTGTGATCTAAATTACTGTATTATCTCTAGAACAAAATTAGCAAATTCCATTTAAAGAATAGAGGGAGCTCATGAGTACAAATGTATTCAGTCTCCATTTAGCGAACCTGACTGGACAGCTTGTACAAAGCAATGTGAGATTTCAACAGCAGGGAGGAGGGACACTGAGGAGCTGTCAATCAGGCTACATGGACAGAAATTGAGTGTAAAACTTTCCAAAAGAGTTATATAGCCATTCCAATCTAGATTTTCCAAATAAGTGCACCATCCCTATCAGTTCTTGGATACCTATTTAATAATGCATACAGTGGGTATTATAAAAGCTGTCGACTTCACAATACAGAAAAATACAAAGTAACTGTTTTATACTTTATGATTTAGTATTAATCCACTTGGAGATATTAGAACCGGATGGATAGAAGCCGCGCTGACCACAATAAGAGTAACAGAGTAACACACACACTCTGTTTATTCAGCCTACGCGTTTCGTGGCAAACAGACCACTTCATCAGGACATCAAGATTCAACAGCACATCCAGTTATATATACACACAGGAACAATAAAAAAAATCACAAAAAATGAAGCTCCACCCCCCTCTCTGACATCACTTTTGGTGAAAACGCCCCTATAAGTCAAACATATAAAAATGCCCATTACATCGATTACAATACATTAAAATACATTAAAACACAATAATCAGTATTTAAAATCGCATATGTTCTTCAATAAATAATGAAAACATTTTTGGTATTAAGATAAACCAGGATTAGAACTAACCCTGGCAGGGGCATAAAACTCTTCTCCGGAGAATAAACCTCCGTCTTATACCACTTAACCATCCGGTTGTCTTTGGTAAGAGCAACTGTTTAACCAGGATCTACCAACTCAACCCATCCAAACAATTAAATATCCTCATTTACTTAGTACACAAAACCTTCTTTTTTATATAAAAAGTAAACAAATAATTATAAAAATATAAACTTCTTGTTTATAGGGATCTTTCAAGGTAAATGACCACTACATTTTGTGTCTATAATATGCTCACTGAATAATTTATATTCCTTGGTTTGTTGATCTATGTAAATTACAAGTCACCCATATATACAAACAGCCCCAGTGGTATATACAGCAGCAGCCCCAGTGGTTAGTATACAGCAGCCCCAGAGGTATATACAACAGCCCCAGTGGTAGTATACAGCAGCCCCAGAGGTATATACAGCCCCAGTGGTAGTATACAGCAGCCCCAGAGGTATATACAGCCCCAGTGGTAGTATACAGCAGCCCCAGAGGTATATACAGCCCCAGAGGTATACAGCAGCCCCAGTGGTAGTATACAGCAGCCCCAGTGTAGTATACAGCAGCCCCAGAGGTATATACAGCCCCAGTGGTAGTATACAGCAGCCCCAGAGGTATATACAGCCCCAGTGGTAGTATACAGCAGCCCCCAGGGGGTATATAGCAGCCCCCAAATGCTGGCACTCGCCCCCCTTGTAAGGGCCCCCCCCTGCTGCTTATCTTACCATCCCGGTCTTCTGCACAGCGCCGCTCCTCGGTGCTCCGTTCTCCATGCTCCGTCCTCGCTGCATCCGGGATCCCCGGCCGTCGCACGATGACATCACATACCTGCGACTGCCGGGGAACCCGGATGTAGCAGGACGGGAGCATGAGGAACGGAGCACCGAGGAGCGGCGCTGTGCAGAAGACCGGGATGGTAAGATACGCAGCGGGGGGGGGGGGGGGGGTTTAATCTCCGGAGAAGAGTTTTATGCCCCTGCCAGGGTTAGTTCTAACACTGGTTTATCTTAATACCAAAAATGTTTTAATTATTTATTGAAGAACATATGTGATTTTAAATATTGATTATTGTGTTTTAATGTATTTTTAATGTATTGTAATCGATGTAATGGGCATTTTTATATGTTTGACTTATAGTGGGCGTTTTCACCGGAAGTGACGTCAGAGAGGGGGTGGAGCTTCATTTTTTTTATTTTTTTTTATTGTTCCTGTGTGTATATATAACTGGATGTGCTGTTGAATCTTGAGCCCTGATGAAGTGGTATGTTTGCCACGAAATGCGTAGGCTGAATAAACAAAGTGTGTGTGTGTTACTCTTATTGTGGTCAGCGCGGCTTCTATCCATCCGGTTCTAATTTCTCCAAGTGGATCCTTACTTTTTGCCGGGAGCCTTCTGCGACCATCCATACGTGCTTGTCCAAGGGAGTTGTGACCATTCACAACCAGACCAGGTGAGTCTGTATTGTGGGAGTCCGTGTGACCATCAAGCCCGAAGTTATTACTCTATGTGCGCTTCTTTTCCTTCTTATTTGTATGATTTAGTATTAAACATTAATAAAAAAAGATGTTTTCTGACTTTTTTTCACTTTCATGCATATTTTGTATTAAAAGTGCATAATTCTTTCATCAAACAGAATCTGAGAATTTGGATTACAGACTGGGAGCTATTCATTGCTTGGTGTATAGACTGCCAGACAATCACCGGGAAATGCTGGAGCTTATTATACGGCACCTATCCAGGTAAGCTCAGAACAGCGGAAGATATAGGAAAGGAAAGTATATAACCAAGGACTGGCAGATAATCACTACAGAGGAGAGGAAGGTATATGACTGGAGATCACAGATAATCACTACAGAGGAGAGGAAGGTATATGACCGGAGATCGCAGATAATCACTACAGAGGAGAGGAAGGTATATGACTGGAGATCACAGATAATCACTACAGAGGAGAGGGAGGTATATGACCGGAGATTGGCAAATAATCACTACAGAGGAGAGGGAGGTATATGACTGGAGATCACAGATAATCACTACAGAGGAGAGGAAGGTATATGACTGGAGATCACAGATAATCACTACAGAGGAGAGGAAGGTATATGACCGGAGATCACAGATAATCACTACAGAGGAGAGGAAGGTATATGACCGGAGATCACAGATAATCACTACAGAGTAGAGGAAGGTATATGACTGGAGATCGCAGATAATCACTACAGAGGAGAGGGAGGTATATGACTGGAGATCGCAGATAATCACTACAGAGGAGAGGAAGGTATATGACCGGAGATCGCAGAGAATCACTACAGAGGAGAGGAAGGTATATGACTGGAGATCACAGATAATCACTACAGAGGAGAGGGAGGTATATGACCGGAGATTGGCAAATAATCACTACAGAGGAGAGGGAGGTATATGACTGGAGATCACAGATAATCACTACAGAGGAGAGGAAGGTATATGACTGGAGATCACAGATAATCACTACAGAGGAGAGGGAGGTATATGACTGGAGATCACAGATAATCACTACAGAGGAGAGGAAGGTATATGACTGGAGATCACAGATAATCACTACAGAAGAGAGGAAGGTATATGACCGGAGATTCACAGATAATCACTACAGAGGAGAGGAAGGTATATGACTGGAGATTGCTGATAATCACTACAGAGGAGAGGGAGGTATATGACCGGAGATCACAGATAATCACTACAGAGGAGAGGAAGGTATATGACTGGAGATTGCTGATAATCACTACAGAGGAGAGGAAGGTATATGACCGGAGATCGCAGATAATCACTACAGAGTAGAGGAAGGTATATGACTGGAGATCACAGATAATCACTACAGAGGAGAGGGAGGTATATGACCGGAGATCACAGATAATCACTACAGAGGAGAGGAAGGTATATGACTGGAGATCACAGATAATCACTACAGAGGAGAGGAAGGTATATGACTGGAGATCACAGATAATCACTACAGAGGAGAGGGAGGTATATGACTGGAGATCACAGATAATCACTACAGAGGAGAGGAAGGTATATGACCGGAGATTCACAGATAATCACTACAGAGGAGAGGGAGGTATATGACTGGAGATCACAGATAATCACTACAGAGGAGAGGAAGGTATATGACCGGAGATCACAGATAATCACTACAGAGGAGAGGAAGGTATATGACCGGAGATCGCAGATAATCACTACAGAGGAGAGGGAGGTATATGACCGGAGATCGCAGATAATCACTACAGAGGAGAGGAAGGTATATGACTGGAGACCGCAGATAATCACTACAGAGGAGAGGAAGGTATATGACCGGAGATCACAGATAATCACTACAGAGGAGAGGAAGGTATATGACCGGAGATCGCAGATAATCACTACAGAGGAGAGGGAGGTATATGACCGGAGATCGCAGATAATCACTACAGAGGAGAGGGAGGTATATGACTGGAGATCGCAGATAATCACTACAGAGGAGAGGAAGGTATATGACCGGAGATCGCAGAGAATCACTACACAGGAGAGGAAGGTATATGACTGGAGATCACAGATAATCACTACAGAGGAGAGGGAGGTATATGACCGGAGATTGGCAAATAATCACTACAGAGGAGAGGGAGGTATATGACTGGAGATCACAGATAATCACTACAGAGGAGAGGAAGGTATATGACTGGAGATCACAGATAATCACTACAGAGGAGAGGAAGGTATATGACTGGAGATCACAGATAATCACTACAGAAGAGAGGAAGGTATATGACCGGAGATTCACAGATAATCACTACAGAGGAGAGGAAGGTATATGACTGGAGATTGCTGATAATCACTACTGAGGAGAGGGAGGTATATGACCGGAGATCACAGATAATCACTACAGAGGAGAGGAAGGTATATGACTGGAGATTGCTGATAATCACTACAGAGGAGAGGAAGGTATATGACTGGAGATCACAGATAATCACTACAGAGGAGAGGGAGGTATATGACTGGAGACCACAGATAATCACTACAGAGGAGAGGAAGGTATATGACCGGAGATCGCAGATAATCACTACAGAGTAGAGGAAGGTATATGACTGGAGATCGCAGATAATCACTACAGAGGAGAGGAAGGTATATGACTGGAGACCGCAGATAATCACTACAGAGGAGAGGAAGGTATATGACCGGAGATCACAGATAATCACTACAGAGGAGAGGGAGGTATATGACCGGAGATTCGCAGATAATCACTACAGAGGAGAGGGAGGTATATGACCGGAGATTCGCAGATAATCACTACAGAGGAGAGGGAGGTATATGACCGGAGATTCGCAGATAATCACTACAGAGGAGAGGGAGGTATGACCGGAGATTTGCAGATAATCACTACAGAGGAGAGGGAGGTATATGACTGGAGATCACAGATAATCACTACAGAGGAGAGGGAGGTATATGACCGGAGATCACAGATAATCACTACAGAGGAGAGGAAGGTATATGACCGGAGATCACAGATAATCACTACAGAGGAGAGGAAGGTATATGACCGGAGATCACAGATAATCACTACAGAGGAGAGGAAGGTATATGACTGGAGATTGCTGATAATCACTACAGAGGAGAGGAAGGTATATGACTGGAGATCACAGATAATCACTACAGAGGAGAGGAAGGTATATGACTGGAGATCACAGATAATCACTACAGAGGAGAGGAAGGTATATGACCGGAGATCACAGATAATCACTACAGAGGAGAGGAAGGTATATGACTGGAGATTGCTGATAATCACTACAGAGGAGAGGAAGGTATATGACCGGAGATTCACAGATAATCACTACAGAGGAGAGGGAGGTATATGACTGGAGATCACAGATAATCACTACAGAGGAGAGGGAGGTATATGACCGGAGATCACAGATAATCACTACAGAGGAGAGGGAGGTATATGACCGGAGATTGGCAAATAATCACTACAGAGGAGAGGGAGGTATATGACTGGAGATTGGCAAATAATCACTACAGAGGAGAGGGAGGTATATGACTGGAGATCACAGATAATCACTACAGAGGAGAGGGAGGTATATGACCGGAGATCACAGATAATCACTACAGAGGAGAGGGAGGTATATGACCGGAGATTGGCAAATAATCACTACAGAGGAGAGGGAGGTATATGACTGGAGATTGGCAAATAATCACTACAGAGGAGAGGAAGGTATATGACTGGAGATCGCAGATAATCACTACAGAGGAGAGGGAGGTATATGACTGGAGATCGCAGATAATCACTACAGAGGAGAGGGAGGTATATGACTGGAGATCACAGATAATTACTACAGAGGAGAGGAAGGTATTTGACCGGAGATCGCAGAGAATCACTACAGAGGAGAGGAAGGTATATGACTGGAGATCACAGATAATCACTACAGAGGAGAGGGAGGTATATGACTGGAGATCACAGATAATTATCACTACAGAGGAGAGGAAGGTATATGACTGGAGATCACAGATAATCACTACAGAGGAGAGGGAGGTATGACCGGAGATTCGCAGATAATCACTACAGAGGAGAGGAAGGTATATGACTGGAGATCACAGATAATCACTACAGAGGAGAGGAAGGTATATGACTGGAGATCACAGATAATCACTACAGAGGAGAGGAAGGTATATGACCGGAGATCGCTGATAATCACTACAGAGGAGAGGAAGGTATATGACTGGAGACCACAGATAATCACTACAGAGGAGAGGAAGGTATATGACTGGAGACCACAGATAATCACTACAGAGGAGAGGAAGGTATATGACTGGAGATCACAGATAATCACTACAGAGGAGAGGGAGGTATATGACTGGAGATCACAGATAATCACTACAGAGGAGAGGAAGGTATATGACTGGAGATCACAGATAATCACTACAGAGGAGAGGAAGGTATATGACTGGAGATCACAGATAATCACTACAGAGGAGAGGAAGGTATATGACTGGA
Source organism: Allobates femoralis (assembly GCA_033576535.1). Lineage (NCBI taxonomy): Eukaryota > Metazoa > Chordata > Amphibia > Anura > Aromobatidae > Allobates > Allobates femoralis. The sequence goes on from JARQOC010000008.1 coordinate 70,301,263, forward strand.
GATTACAGATAATCACTACAGAGGAGAGGAAGGTATATGACCGGAGATCACAGATAATCACTACAGAGGAGAGGGAGGTATATGACCGGAGATTCGCAGATAATCACTACAGAGGAGAGGGAGGTATATGACCGGAGATTCGCAGATAATCACTACAGAGGAGAGGGAGGTATGACCGGAGATTTGCAGATAATCACTACAGAGGAGAGGGAGGTATATGACTGGAGATTGCTGATAATCACTACAGAGGAGAGGAAGGTATATGACCGGAGATTGGCAGATAATCACTACAGAGGAGAGGGAGGTATATGACCGGAGATCGCTGATAATCACTACAGAGGAGAGGAAGGTATATGACCAGAGACCAGCATACAGTGGGTATGGAAAGTTTTCAGACCCCTTTACATTTGTCACTCTTTGTTTCATTGCAGCCATTTGGTAAATTTAAAAAAGGTCATTTTTTTCTCATTAATGTACACTCTGCACCCCATCTTGACTGAAAAAAACAAGAAATGTAGACATTTTTGAAAATTAATTAAAAAATAAGAACTGAAATATGACATGGTCATAAATATTCAGACCCTCAGTATTGCATAGAAGTACCCTTTTGAGTTTGTACAGCCATGAGTCTTCTTAGGAATGATGCAACAAGTTTTTCCCACCTGGATTTGGGGATCCTCTGCCATTCTTCCTTGCCCACTTACATGATTAGTAATGGGGGGGGTCTCATACACATCTCTAAATACTAATCCAGGGCTTTGTGGCAGCTATGATTTTTTTCACAAATCACCTCTGTCATTAAAGGGAACCAACCACCCCCAATGACCCCCCCGGACTCTTAATATCAGTCCCTACACACAGCACATAGATGTGCTGCAATGATTTTTGCTAAAAAAACTGTTTTTTCAAACTAAAGATAATGATTTAGAAAGTTTAAACTGAATGGACGGCTGGGCGGTACTTATCTCTGGCAAAAGCCGATATCTGATGTCAATCATCCTCCCGTCTCCCCTTGTAGCAGTAACGTCCAGCCCTTTATTCAGCGTCACAGCCCTGTGCACGGGCTCGCATGCCCGTGCACACGTCATCATCTGCAGCCGGGAAGCGAGCGCGCGCTCTGACTTCCTGCGCTCGGCTATGGAAGACAGAGCGCGCGCTCGCTTCCCGGCTGTAGATGATGACGTGTGCACGGGCATGCGAGCCCGTGCACAGGGCTGTGACGCTGAATAAAGGGCTGGACGTTACTGCTACAAGGGGAGACGGGAGGATGATTGACATCAGATATCGGCTTTTGCCAGAGATAAGTACCGCCCAGCCGTCCATTCAGTTTAAACTTTCTAAATCATTATCTTTAGTTTGAAAAAACAGTTTTTTTAGCAAAAATCATTGCAGCACATCTATGTGCTGTGTGTAGGGACTGATATTAAGAGTCCGGGGGGGTCATTGGGGGTGGTTGGTTCCCTTTAACCCTTTATATTACACCAATTTCCACCATACCAGGGCATGGGGATGAGACGGCAAAGCGCAGTGTTTGGCACATCTATCTACAAGATGCGTCAATTCTGGGGTGGCTGTGGGCTCTTATTTTTTAGAATGGGGAGGACACAATAACCATGGACCTCCCGATGCTGAGATTACCAGCTCCCTTCTATCTGCTTTATCTTGGCTGGTTATGAAAATTGGGGGGACCCCACACTGTTTAAAAAAATATTTAAATAATTAGAACGAAAACCATGTGGGGTCCCCTGTATTTTGATACCCAGCCAAGATAAATTATATTTATTGTTACACACCACTTCAGGGGACTCTGACAGCTAGTGTGAGTACAACCAATCACAGACAGCGGCACAGAGGGTGGGGCACAGTCTTACTACAACCAATGACAGATGCTGTCACAGAGGGTGGGTGGGGGATCAGGGCAATATTCATAAGGAGGTTTAATTAGCAGACTCAGAAGCTGGCGAACGCGAACATCTGTGAGTTTGCCCATCTCTAGTAAACAATTAAAACGCCAAAACGTGTGTCTCTATAAGAAACAGACAGCTGCAATCTGTAATTACGACATGCAAACCAAGAATGTAAGAAAATAGAACCACATTATAGCTAAGGAAAAATGTGAAAAAAACATTGAAACACTTAGCATATAAAATTGGGCATTAATATACCGCCCAGCAACCATGTCGAGGCGTGTCTCTTTACTGGGAACACTAGTCAGAGACTCTGGATTTTAAAAAAAATCTCTATTTCTGTGGGCATGTTGTCTCAATCTTTTTTTTTTTTTCTTCACAGTTTTCTTTAGCTATATATAATGCAGTTCTATGTTCTTGGTTTGCATGACTTAGGGTACCGTCACACGTGACGATCTCCCGGGCGATGCCATAGGCGACGCTGGGGCGTGGCCTGTCGCTGGCGACATCGCCAATGCGTCGCCTAATGTAAATGGGCGACGGCGACACGTCTAAGTGGTCGCCTGGTTTCACATCAGTGCTGTGAAACCAGGCGACCATTCTTGGGCGATGTGTGCTGATCGCTCTGTGTAACATCTCATGAGCGATGTCAAAGGCGACACCACACATCGCCTATACCATTCCTGTAGGCGTTTCAGGGCGTATTTACTACCTCTGCCGGTCTGCGTGGATTGGTGGCAGCTCGAGCGTTACGATTGGTTGTCTTGTTCCTCGGCGCCATATTTGATGATGTGTGCGTCCAAAGGTGTATTACCCAGGAGCGTACATACTGTACAGTAGCGCATTGATGTCGCCTCTGTGTTTGCGGCTGTGTTCAAGAGTGCAGAGAGATGTGCCACAAATGTGTGCTTTAACAGAAACACAAATGTCATTACATCCCAAATTAAAGCTACGTTCACACATTGCGTGTTTTGCTGCTTCTCTGCGTTTTTTGCTGCGTTTTTTTACGCGCCCTTTTTGCAGTGAATACGCAATTCTGGATAAGCAGCCCAGCCAAACCTATGGGTTTTGACACAATCCATTCACACACTGCGTATTTGTGCTTTTTTTTACGCGCGGTTTTCACTGCAAAAACGCGCGTGTAAAAAGAATCACCATGTCAATTATTTCTGCAGTTTTTCTCTGCGTTTTTCCATTGCCCACATGATAAATGGGCTCTGAAAAAGCGCAGAGAAAAATGCAGAAAAAAACGCAGTGTGTGAAAGGAGCTGCGTATTTCACAAAATACGCGCGTAAAAAAGCGCAGCTGCGTAAAAATACGCAGTGTGTGGAACGTAGCCTTAGTCTGCATGGAGAAGGAAATGATAGGTGATCTATACATCCCATAACTGCAAACACACAAATATCTGTGCACACACATACTTTCAAGGCTGCAATATTATCCAGACCAAGAAAGCAAGAGTGATTTTATTAGACAACGCAATAGCACAACACACTTAACAAAAGCGCTGTACATATTGACTGTACAATAAAACGTCACACGAGCGTCGTGCTTTGCCTTCTTGGCAACGCCAATGCATATAGCAATAATCCGCGACACATCACACGAAAGTTGTCTGTTGTGGTGCGGCGAACAAGGAAGGACATTAAAATAATGACCAATCACACGTCTTCAAGGCGTCACACAACATTATGTTAACACCTATCTCCGAGATGCGGCTCAAAGTTATGCCCACATCGCCAATATGGTGGCTCAGTGTGACATGGAAGTGGCGACCAGCAACTTGATCGCCCCTGGGCCTTGGGCGACGCTCAGGCAATTTCCGGTCGGATTGTCGCACGAGTGTCGCCTAATGTAAATGAGCGACGGCGACCTTAGGCGACGCGCAAATACGTGCGCGTGCACGTGCGTCGCCTATGGAATCTCCCGGGAGATCGCCACGTGTGACGTGTATTACAGTATAAAGTATTCACTGATCTCAGGGAGACCAGTTCAAGAAAACACTGCGGGCAGCCGGCTAAAGCGCTCAACACAGTGAATTCCTAGGCCCATTGCCCCTGGGAATTTAGGATATGCAAATAGTGTCTGTGGAGCCTCGTTTAGGAGTCTCAACACAGGACTAGCCAGATCTTCCTCTAGTGAAGGACCTAGCCATGATAACCACCATATTAAGTGGCCCTTTGAGTCAATATCCAGCTCTTTACAAGCTTAAAGATATGACAAGGGAATACCAAGGCCAGGTATCCATCCACAGACAGCTGTTTCGGGGTGTTGCCCCTCATCAGTGTGGAGTAGGATTCTGGCTAGGTGGGAGCAATGCCTAGTAGACCAACAAAACAAAGTATTCACTGATCTCAGGGAGACCAGTTCAAGAAAACACTGCGGGCAGCCGGCTAAAGCGCTCAACACAGTGAATTCCTAGGCCCATTGCCCCCTGGGAATTTAGAATATGCAAATAGTGTCTGTGGAGCCTCGTTTAGGAGTCTCAACATAGGACTAGCCAGATCTTCCTCTAGTGAAGGACCTAGCCATGATAACCACCATATTAAGTGGCCCTTTGAGTCAATATCCAGCTCTTTACAAGCTTAAAGATATGACAAGGGAATACCAAGGCCAGGTATCCATCCACAGACAGCTGTTTCGGGGTGTTGCCCCTCATCAGTGTGGAGTAGGATTCTGGCTAGGTGGGAGCAATGCCTAGTAGACCAACAAAACAAAGTATTCACTGATCTCAGGGAGACCAGTTCAAGAAAACACTGCGGGCAGCCGGCTAAAGCGCTCAACACAGTGAATTCCTAGGCCCATTGCCCCTGGGAATTTAGAATATGCAAATAGTGTCTGTGGAGCCTCGTTTAGGAGTCTCAACACAGGACTAGCCAGATCTTCCTCTAGTGAAGGACCTAGCCATGATAACCACCATATTAAGTGGCCCTTTGAGTCAATATCCAGCTCTTTACAAGCTTAAAGATATGACAAGGGAATACCAAGGCCAGGTATCCATCCACAGATGGATGGATACCTGGCCTTGGTATTCCCTTGTCATATCTTTAAGCTTGTAAAGAGCTGGATATTGACTCAAAGGGCCACTTAATATGGTGGTTATCATGGCTAGGTCCTTCACTAGAGGAAGATCTGGCTAGTCCTGTGTTGAGACTCCTAAACGAGGCTCCACAGACACTATTTGTGTATTGCAGTATGAGGCTGCATTCACACAGTGCGTATTTTGACGCGTATTTTTACGCGCGTATTTTCTCCAGAAGAATGTGCATCTGTATTTCCCAGCAAAGTCAATGGACATTCACTTTTGCCGTTCACACGTCGCGTATTTTTACGCAGCGTAAAAATGCGCGCGTAAAAAAAATGAACATGTCAATTCTTTCCAGTTTTTTACGCGCGTATTTTCCATAGGCCCCATTATAAGCACTGGAAATACGCGCGTAAAAAAACGCAGTCGCGTATTTTTACGCGCGTAAAAATACGCGTGCGTAAAAATACGCAACGTGTGAACGCAGCCTTACAGAGTGCAGATTTCTGTTTGTTATAATATGTTATGTTCCGTTATGCACTTGTTCACATTGCATGTTAGGGAGTGCCAGCAAATTTTCTTGTTTAATACTTGTTTCACTGATCAAATTTTTATTGCTCTAACTGTAAAATCAGCGACCAGTATATAATCACTACAGAGGAGAGGAAGGTACATGACCAGGGACCATCATTAATGCATTATGGGCATCCTGGATGCAGCTTTTAAAGGGGTATTTCTATAACCATGTAAAACCCCTATAATCCGCTGCCGTGGGTTTTTGGTAGTTCTCAACAGTGCCTCCACCCGAATCTTGCTAGGAGCTCTGGAGGAATGCAGAAGGGTCTTTGTCTTCTGCTAAGGGTCGACTCGGGAAACACCTGTCTGCACTCCATACACACTCACAGAAAATGAGGTTAGAAATCTTAACAGGTTTATTTACAGGAGGATGAGAAGTGGTAATTGTAGTGGGAATAGCAAGTAACAGTAAACTGGTAATGTTATGCAGTATTGCACAGAAGCACATCAGGCTCTTTGCAATAGACCTGAATGTTAGGGGTGATGCTTCCCCTTTAATTTATGACACACACTCCTAACTATTTACGTTTAACCTACAAATTGCTTCAGCCTTGCAAATGACACAGTCCCAAATTAGGTCCCCAGTTGCCATGGATGCTTGTGCGCTTGCTGTACGTTGTTGCACTTAAGATAACAAAAGCAATATTTCCTCCAGATCTGGTCCTATATATAAACTCCTAGTTAGTGCAATCAAAAGTACCTTTAGCATGGCCTTGTAATTAGATTCGGCATACATCTCAAACTGTAGAACTAGTAGTGGATAGGCACACTCCCTTATAGATAACTTCAGTACACTTCTCCAGTAGTAGAACTACAGGTCCCAGCAAGGTTCCCTTATAGGTAACTCCAGCATACTTCTCCAGCAGTAGAACTACATGTCCCAGCAGTAGGTACTCCTTTTTGCAGTACATCTTTGTTCTCTTAGAGTGTCAGACTGGAGCTTCAGGGTCCATTTGTTTGGAAAGGTTGGGAACAGCAGGCAAAATCCTTCTTCTAAGTGGGAAACCCGGAGGAAGGGGGGAAGCTTCTATCAACAGGTTATCCTGTAGCTTTAGAAATCAGTCTCTCCTCACACAGAATGGCAGCTTCAGTTTTTAGCACAGACTTATTAGTCCTCCAATATGGCTGAATTACTTCACACACTCCAGTACAATCCACTCCCTCCTTCTTCTTCGGCCGGCTCAGCCAATCTGTCCTGTTCTCTGCTGCTCCTACCCCAGATTGCGGAGATGAGTAAAGGCCACGTTACACACACAGATATCTGTGACCAACATTGAACAGATCTCTGGTTGCAGTGAAATCATGGACACATTGTTCCATTTTGTTGCTGTGTACTGCAACCAGAGATCTGTTCAGATGTTGGTCACAGATATCTGTGTGTGTAACGTGGCCTTTAGGCTTGGGAACTGTGGTTTTCTGCAGTGAGGCAAAAGAGTAAATATCTATAGAGGTGAATGCGTGCGACACTCTACACATAGCTTCCCCAGCAGGTGCTACAACCATATAATTTTTTATTGTATCACATCAGATCATTTTTATACTAGACTTAAATCATCTTCAGTTTTATATAACAAACATTAGACAACACTTCGACACCCCAACACCCAAACAAAGTATAATGGGAGTTTAAATATATATTTTTCCAAATGAGAATCCAGTTCTTTATACAAATTTGCACTTCAGTAAGGAAGTGGATATGAACTCCAGCGCCACCTTTAGGTGGCTCCTCAAGGTCATAGTCGCTTTCTGACAAGCCTTTAACTATGTCTAGGGATAGGTGGCGCTGGAGTTCATATCCACTTCCTTACTGAAGTGCAAATTTGCATATTTCCTAGAGGAGGGATGTGGCTTTAAATCTCCTTACCTACATAACTGTCTTCTTATGGTTGCAAGCAAACTCCTCTCCATAAGGTAGATAGCAAGTGCCCTGGACCAGTTCTTTATAGTCACTTTCAGTTTTGTACTTGATATACAGTACTTTTATGCAAGTGTGGATTTCAATGGATAAATGTTCTAGAGATGAGACCCCACCTATCAGGCATGTATGGCTCAGTGGGAACTGGTTATATTCTTTTCTCTATCTGATGTATAACTGTGGAGAGTTACTTTTCATTAAATTACACCTGTATTGTGTTGTCAGAGGAGCAGCTACTGGGAACTTGGTTTCCTCTCCACTTATCTCCACTATTATCATGATTACTTCAATTTATAAAAGAATAGTTCACGTAATAACTATATATTAGGAAATTGCTACAAATGCAATTATCTAATAAATAACTGCAGTTTCCTAAAAGTAATTGTTTGCTTTAAAGTGAACACATGTAAAACGGTTTAAGGACAAATAATATATAATTTTGTGTGCTCAGAAATAAACATGAAAGGTCAAACACTGAATACAAATCTGACTCTCCTGGAGGTACGCCGCATGAAGGATGCGGATGGAAGGAGCATTATATCCTAAATGCAATGTGCCCTTTCCTGAGAAAGCCTGACTTTATAGGAAATGAGTGGTTGCAGCTGGTCAAACAGTTTAAGCACTTTATTTCCTAGTAGATCCTTCCTACTTCTATGAGTTATTTAGATAGATGGATGGTGCTGCAATCACTGGGAAGACTAAATACAATGAGAATGGCTGTCGATGCAGATACTCAGGGGACAGCTTCTTACTTTATTTGTATAGGTGATTCTGCTGACACATTTACTACAAGTCTTTCTACAAATCCTTTCTTGTTCTGTGATAGTTTCCATCATTTGACTAATGTGCTTTATATTGCAGAGTATGCGAGCACAGTAAAGAAAACCTTATGTCTCCTTCTAATATGGGGGTTATCTTTGGACCAACTTTGATGAGGGCCCAGGAAGATACTGTAGCTGCCATGATGAACATCAAATTCCAGAACATTGTGGTGGAACTTCTTATAGAACATTGTAGTAAGGTATGTCACATCTGAGCTTTAAAAGTCACCCAATCTGCCAGTATCACTAGATGTTACTACATAAATACAAACTGGGCTGTGGGGTCTGGAGTCGTGGAGTCAGAGTTGGTGTCCATTTTGGTGGAATCTGATTCAGGGAAATTGAGGAGTCGGATGTTTGACTTGCTGACTACACAGCCCTGGATACGAGGTCAGCCAGTCAGACGTGGCGCTCCTAAAATCTGGATGAATGCATGGACTGCCCAGTGTAGCCCCCAAAATTGCACATAAATATTTGTACTTAACAGCATAATCTTTCGTAGTTTTGGCACAAATCTGTAAGATCACAGTGGCCAGTTATTAAGATTTCCAGCAAGTATATTACGTCTTTAGTTGACTCCCTTGTGAACATAAAATATATTAAGAACATATGAGAACTGTATTTGCAGTCAGTAATTTAGCTGGAATATTTATAATTCTGTGAGAATGGATACTGCTGAAAAAAAGATTAACCATAAGTGTTCTCTTCTGTGAGTATGGCATGAATCCACTAACAGGCTTGTTCCATTTTGTAGGAGAGCTGTAATGCCGGCGGTACATTCTCAACCATTGTAGTTTGAGAATTGTCAGCTATCAGTGCGTAGCCATATAACAATGTATAAAAAAGCACTCTCACTGGCAGTTTCACTTAAAAGTTGGCACTGGTATTTTAGATGATTCTATTCTATATTCTGTTGTGTATCCTCCTGCAATTAGCTGGTACTTCTAAAGAAAGATGCTGCCATGCAAATCTGCACAGGAAATGAGTGTAATATATGGATGGGCCACTTTGGTTAAGGCACCAAACCAGCGGCATTCTTTTATTTCACTGCTGGAGTGGTGCTTTAGATCTTAAGTTCCCTGCCCGTTATACTCCCCTTCCAGTGACCTCATCTTCTATCTGTTGCTCATGCCCGTTTCATGTGATTTGTGACTTGCCAGCAGCTATAGTGTTTCATGGGTCACAACTCAATAAAAGTCTATATGAGAGCCTGGTTCTAGCCTTGTTCTGGCTCTCATTGAATTGTATTAAGCACTTGTGACGTAACGAATGACTTTTGATCAGTTAAACGTTACAGGCACAAGATGGGGCCGCAAGACTGGTGCGGGGTTGGTTAGAGGTCAAGATGCTGCAGGGTGAGTATAAGACTTCAGGCAGGGGACTTAGATTTAGGTCACCTCTCCAGTGCTAAAAAAAATTAAAATACTACTTCTTAAGAGGAGCTGCCTTCCTGAAAAATGGCTTGTCATACTTGAAGAGTGGTACGTAGAGCTCATCTCCTGTAATAGAGAGCTACAATTTGCCCCAGAAATCTGTCAGTAGGATTTACTGCTAAGCCTGTAGGTCATAGGATGCTGAATCTAGAAAGTGAGATAAAGTTCGCAATAGGGTCTTATCTCCTAAATATGGAGAGTGGATATATCAATGAGTAGAATCTGCTCACTTGGTCTGGTTGTGTATACCCACAACCAGTTTAAGGCTGGCTTCACATTAGCGTTTGTGTCTGCATGCTGATGGCATGCAGACACAAACGCTGTCAAAAGCAGTGTTGAAATGATGTGTCCGCAGCGGATAATGTCCGCCTGCGGACGCATCACTAGGGAGCCCGGCAGCCAATCGGCGCTGTCCGGGGGCGGGCCGGAGGAGGAGTTCAGCGCCGGAGATCTCCTCCTCCCCGCCGCCGGTAAGCACCGGGACATGGCGGGGAGAACAGCTGATTTGACAGCTGTTTGAATCTTCCCGCGCCGACACTGAGAGGAGATGTCGGTGCGGGAAGATTCAAACAGCTATCACATCAGCTGTTCTCCCCGCCGACATCGCTAGCACATTACAGGCGGCGGGGAGGAGGAGAACAGCAGTGGCTCATCTGATCTCCCGGTGGCCGTCGGTGAGCTCCTGTGACATCACCGGCGGCCACCGGGAGATTTTTCAATGGTTCCGCAGCGTTCTCCCGCGCTCTCAAGCGCTGAACACTGCGGACCCATTGAAGACAATGCATGTTTTGTGCGCTTGGGGACGCTTGCTGATTGTCCAAGCTCCCCGAGTGCACAAAAAAATGCAACATGCTGCGTCCCGGGTGCGGATGCTGGACACCGGAAGGAGCAGATATCGTCCGCATCCGCACCCGAACGCAGCAAACGCAGGCACTATGCGCTCCTCTGTTAAACATAGGAACGCAGTGCGCATGCGTTTGACTGCGTATGGGAACGCAGCAATACGCTGCCTTCCCATACGCAAATGTGAAGGCACCCTAAACGCTCAATAGGCAGCTGCTGCTGGATCCACACATCCACAGGTCACCTGGTTAAAATTAGCATATATAGGATGAAGTGTCCTCTACCAGTCTTCTGGTCTTCTTTGGCAGCAGCGCGGATCGAGCGACACGTCGTCCTATATATGCCATAGGATGCTGAATAACAAATACCATAATTTCTAAAATCCAATGTCTTATTCCAGAGAAATCCACGTTTTTCTTATATGTAAAGGAGTTGTTTTAGGCTGTAGGCTGGACATTGATCTACATGAGAATCTGCCTGCAGAGATTATAAAAAATATAAGGATTTGTAACCAGTGTGAGACAAGTAACACAGAACAGTAGAACTGAAAATTGTCTATTCACAAGCTCATTATCAGCTGCATCTCCCACAGCTCTGCTGTATTGTAACATATGGCAGTCTGACTGCGTACGCGCATAACGTCACAATCCCAGAAGTTTGGGTAGACGCCAGAGCTAGCACGCGGTATAAAAAGTGAATGGCGGCCAATATAGGGTGCAGACTGCCAGGCCACACGGTACTATCCCCCCGAAGAAGCCAGTGGAGTGAAACACGTGTCGGGGCATGTAAGAACCTCCTTTCCTCCTTGGGAGTATTTCCATGTGTGTGCTTCGCACACAAATGTTGTTTTGACAAATGCAGCCCTGTATTGTTAGAGAGGGTATTGGACTGAATTAACATTAGATATAAGATGACTGTTGCTTAAAGAGTTTTATATTGTTTCCTCCTGCACCACACATCTGACTATGGGTGAGACAATTTACTGCATCGGGTCCCCATATGTATATGAAACAGTGTATTGTGTGGATCGCATTGGTTTAAGATGTCTCATGTAATTGACAGTCTATCTGTGTCAGGCTGTCTCTGCAATTTATAACTTTCATATATCAGTTGTATATAGACAGCATTGCTTTGTTTAGCTGTGATTTGTGGGGAACCCCCTTGGTGTCTTTTCCTGTGTCTTATATGTTTTGACTATATGTAAAATAAAAATAAAAAATGTAAACTGTATCGTAACCTAGACTGCCTGTGAGATGGAAGCTGAAGCCGTGAGAGGGTCATGCAGATATGTCAGTGATGGTGGGTTTACACACACCAATCATTGTATCCAATCTCTGAACCAATCTCTGGTTGCAGTGAAATCATGGACACATAGTTCCATTTTGTGGCTGTGTACAACATGGAGCAATCTGTCCATGATTTCACTGCAACCAGAGATTGGTTCAGAGATTGGATACAATGATTGGTGTGTGTAAACCCACCATAAGCTGGAGTCACATTGGTGTGTGACTCACACAAGTGCAATGCAAAATAATCTTGCATTGCCTCAGCCCAATGTTAAGTAATCAGACAGCTCAGAACTGTAAGGGCCACTTTACACACACCAACTTATCTGTCCAACTTCTGAACAACTTACTGGTTGCAGTGAAATCATGGACACATTGTTCCATTGTACACAGCCACAAAATGGAGCAATGTGTCCATGATTTCACTGCAACCAGTAAGTTGTTCAGAAGTTGGACAGATAAGTTGGTGTGTGTAAAGTGGCCCTGAGCTTTACTCAGGAGGAAAGGTACAGGTCCATCAAGTCAAACATATAATCGCACAGAGCTGATCTAGTGAAAGGAATAAATCAGCCAAATGACTATAAGGCTATGTTCACAGTGGATGTTTTTGATCCATCTTTGGTGCTGCGTTTTTTTTTTTTTTTTTTTTAAATCTGCACCGCATCAGTCACTGCGTCTGCAGCAAAGTGAATGGGGTTATCAATTTGTTGTGCACTGCATTTTTGACTGCTGTGTTAGTGGTGCAGAAATCACATCTAGAAAATAATGAGTGTCAATTATTGCTATTTTTTCCTGCGCTTTCGTCACCACCAATGCTCCATTAGTTATCTTTCCCCAGTGATCCCACGGTGAACTCCGGCGATGTCTCCCTTCCAGGCTCGGAAGGACCTACGGATACAGTACTAATAGGACCTGCCCATGTCACTCAGCCCGAGTCATGTGGCCAGGTTTTGTCCGTACCGGGCTCACCACAGGATCGCTGGGGAGAGTAACAAAGTGTGTGTCTTTGTCTTTGTCTCTGTGTGTGTGTCCCCGAAAATGGAGCAAAACAGTAACATAAACGGATAAGGCATTTGTGATGCTTTTTTGCAAAAGAAGAAAGAATAAAAAAAAGAGGATCCATTTTTGGTGCAGATAATGCTGCACCAGAAAGGATCAACAAAAACGATCAAAAACACTGTGTAAATGAGGCCTAATAAATGGGAAAAAAAATTCTTGACTGTACACTAAATACAGCATAATAAATTCCTGGATCACCATCCTAACTGCAGATATCTAGTACCAATAACTTGTAATATTAATTTTTTTTATTTTAGAAAGACATCCAGGCCCTCTCTAATATTGTATAGTGAGCGAACCATCACAACCTTGTCTGTGCTCTTACAATAAAGAATCACCATCTGTTATGATGATCACGTATTCTGTTTTTGAGACGTGGAGAAAACCCGTTGGGGACAGAACTAGTGATGAGCGCATATACTCATTATTATTCATTATTCGTAAGCTATTCACGATACTCGTTACTCAGTGAGTAACGTTGGTGCTCATAAGCGTGAACAATCTGACACAAATCGCCAGCTCCCTTCAGTGCACAACGGGAGTCGGCACCCCAGTGAGGGCAGATTGGATGTTGGGCTCTCTCTAGGGGGGGGGGGGGCACAGCAAGGTGTTTTATGCAGTGAAAGTGCAAAAAAGGACATATGCTCGCTGTTAGGGAGAACCATCTTCAGTTCCACACATGAATACGCCCATATAAGGGTAAGGGGCGGGGCCTACACTGTGTGCTTGTGTAGAGTGCCTACAGCTGATCAGTATTGTCAGGTTGTCAGCATACAGCTTCTGTGATCTTATCTGACTCCTCTCCAAATCGCTCTGCTCCGTGCAATCAGCTGATGGCCTCCACACAGCTCCTCAGCTGATTGTATAGAGCAGGGCTATTTGAATGGAAAGGAGTCAGATAAGATCACAGGAGCTGTGTGCTGACAGCCTGGAGCTCCCTTTGCTTGAGACAAACTGACAAAACACTGCTCAGCTGCAGCATGCTGAGTAGGCCCCCCAGCCACCCATATATGGCTGTATTTAGTGTGTGGAGCTGAAGACTGATTTCCCTGACAACCAGCACGTCAGGTTTAGACACAGCCTAATGGTGACATAGTCTGGAAAGTTTTTGAAAGATTTTCTTCCAGATTTCACTTATGAAGTATATTTGAAAGTTTATTATAATCACTTGCTATACATTATTATTATTATTTATTATTATTATTATTATTATATAAAAATATAAATGATGAGTACACTTTAAATATTCGAGCTAAAGGCCTGTAAACTGTACGGATTATAACCATACTCTGATGGAGAAGATCCAGGTAGGGTGGAAAATATTCTTATGCAGTTGTCTTTAACAGACTCGGTCAACAGTCAATAGGAATGCATCAGTGTCTTAAGGCAAATCCCTTATAGAACGGAGACACCTGTTCTGTAGTACTTTAGACCCCAGGTCATAATACTTACGGTCTTCTGAGAGTAAATCGGTCAAGATCAATTGGCATGAGCAGCGTTTGCTAGGAAAGTACCTTCAACACAGTATGCAAACTGTACATTTTCGGCAGCGTTTATTATCGTGCATATATTTTAACGATAAAGAAACTGAAAAGTGCGAGAGCCTACTAGTCCTTATCGCACATTGATTCAGTTCTAGTACAGTCCCGTAGAGACTACGCCGCCATATACACTTTTTACACGCACAAAATCTAGTACAATACTTACAGTTTTGTAGACAACCCCGTCACCATATGGATGTAGCTTGAGTAGCAGAACCGTACCAGTAGGACTGTACACTGTTACCTGGTACGACTCCCTGGTCACCAGTAATGACTTACAGCTGTTCTTAGACAGACCCGGTCACCATAATGACTGTCAGCTGTTTTAAGGTACAGACCCCGTCACCAGTAATGGACTGTCAGCTGTTCTGTAAGGTACAGGTCACCAAATGCTGTACAGCGTTCGAAGTAGACGTACCAGTAATGCTGTATGCTGTAGCGACGTACAGACCCCGTCACCAGTAATGGACTGTACAGTGTCCGTAGGTACGACCGTCACAGTAATGGACTGACAGCTGTTCTGTAAGGTACAGACACCGTTCACCGAGTAATGGACTGTACAGCTTTCTTAGGTACAGACCTCGGTCACCAGTAATGGTACCAGTGTCTGTAAGTGTACAGACCCCGGTCCCAGTAATGGATGTACAGCTGTTCTGTAAGGTACGACCCCGGTCACCATAATGGCTGTACAGCTGTTCTTTAAGGTACAGACGTCGCCAGGTCACAGCGTTATGGATGTACAGCGTTACCTAGTAAGGTACACCGGTTCTAGTAATGACTGTACAGCTTCACGTAATGAGGTACACCTGTTCACCAGTAATGACCGTCACCTGTTTGACGGTACAGCCCCTGGTACGTAAGGACTGACAGCTGATTCTGTAAGGTACAGACCCCGTGTCCTGAAGGTGTACAGCTGTTCCGTAATGGTACAGTACACTGTCTCTAAGTAAGACCGGTCACCAGTAAGGACGTACAGTGTCCAGTAAGGTACAGCTCGTACCGTAATGACGTACCCGTTCACAGTAATGGACGTACAGCTGTCCAGTAAGGACGATACCGTCTGTAGCACAATGGACCGTACAGCTGTTCTGTAGGTACAGACCCCGGTCACCAGTAATGGACTGTAACTGTTTCTGTAGGTACAGACCCCGTCACCAGTAATGGACTGTACAGCTGTTCTGTGAGGTACAGACCCCGGTCACCAGTAATGGACTGTACAGCTGTTCTGTGAGGACAGACCCCGGTCACCAGTAATGGACTGTACAGCTGTTCTGTAAGGTCAGACCCCGGTCACCAGTAATGGACAGTAGTACAGCTGGTTCTGTGAGGTACAGACCCCGGTCACCAGTAATGACTGTTACAGCTGTTCTGTGGTACAGACCCCGGTCACCAGTAATGGACTGTACAGCTGTTCTGTGAGGTACAGACCCCGGTCACCAGTAATGGACTGTACAGCTGTTCTGTAAGGTACAGACCCCGGTCACCAGTAATGGACGTACAGCTGTTCTGTAGGTACAGACCCCCGGTCACCAGTAATGGACTGTACAGCGTTCTGTAGGTAAATGACCCTGTCACCAGTAATGGACTGTACAGCTGTTCTGGGTACAGACCCCGGTCACCAGTAATGAACTGTCACGTGTTCTGTGAGGTACAGACCCCCGGTCACCAGTAATGGACTGTACAGCTGTTCTGTAAGGTACAGACCCCGGTCACCAGTAATGGACTGTACAGCTGTTCTGTGAGGTACAGACCCCGGTCACCAGTAATGCGTGTACAGTGTCTGTAAGGTACAGACCCCGGTCACCGTAATGACTGTACAGCTGTTCTGTAAGGTACAACCCCGGTCACCAGTAATGGACTGTACAGCTGTTCTGTGGTACAGACCCCGGTCCACCAGTAATGGACTGTACAGCTGTTCTGTAAGGTACAGACCCGGTCACCAGTAATGGACTGTACAGCTGTTCTGTGAGGTACAGACCCCGGTCACCAGTAATGGACTGTACAGCTGTTCTGTAGGTACAGACCCCGGTCACCAGTAATGGACTGTACAGCTGTTCTGTAAGGTACAGACCCCGGTCCCCAGTAATGGACTGTACAGTGTTGCTGTAAGGTACAGACCCCGTCACCAGTAATGGACTGTACAGCTGTTCTGTGAGGTACAGACCCCGGTCACCAGTAATGGACTGTACAGCTGTTCTGTGAGGTACAGACCCCGGTCACCAGTAATGGACTGTACAGCTGTTCTGTAAGGTACAGACCCTGGTCACCAGTAATGGACTGTACAGCTGTTCTGTGAGGTACAGTCCCCAGTCACCAGTAATAGACTGTACAGCTGTTCTCTAAGGTACAGACCCCGGTCACCAGTAATGGACTGTACAGCTGTTCTCTAAGGTACAGACCCTGGTCACCAGTAATGGACTGTACAGCTGTTCTGTGAGGTACAGACCCCGGTCACCAGTAATGGACTGTACAGCTGTTCTGTGAGGTACAGACCCCGGTCACCAGTAATTAACTGTACAGCTGTTCTGTGAGGTACAGACCCCGGTCACAGTAATGGACTGTACAGCTGTTCTCTAAGGTACAGACCCCGGTCACCAGTAATGGACTGTACAGCTGTTCTCTAAGGTACAGACCCCGGTCACCAGTAATGGACTGTACAGCTGTTCTCTAAGGTACAGACCCCGGTCACCAGTAATGGACTGTACAGCTGTTCTGTAAGGTACAGACCCCGGTCACCAGTAATGGACTGTACAGCTGTTCTCTAAGGTACAGACCCCAGTCACCAGTAATGGACTGTACAGCTGTTCTGTGAGGTACATACCCCGGTCACCAGTAATGGACTGTACAGCTGTTCTGTGAGGTACAGACTCCGGTCACCAGTAATGGACTGTACAGCTGTTCTGTAAGGTACAGACCTCGGTCACCAGTAATGAACTGTACAGCTGTTCTGTGAGGTACAGACCCCAGTCACCAGTAATGGACTGTACAGCTGTTCTGTGAGGTACAGACCCCGGTTACCAGTAATGGACTGTACAGCTGTTCTGTAAGGTACAGACCCCGGTCACCAGTAATGGACTGTACAGCTGTTCTGTGAGGTACAGACCCCGGTCACCAGTAATGGACTGTACAGCTGTTCTGTGAGGTACAGACCCCGGTCACCAGTAATGGACTGTACAGCTGTTCTGTAAGGTACAGACCCTGGTCACCAGTAATGGACTGTACAGCTGTTCTCTAAGGTACAGACCCCGGTCACCAGTAATGGACTGTACAGCTGTTCTCTAAGGTACAGACCCCGGTCACCATGAAAGCTGTTATTTGCCAAAA
Source organism: Allobates femoralis (assembly GCA_033576535.1). Classification (NCBI taxonomy): domain Eukaryota; kingdom Metazoa; phylum Chordata; class Amphibia; order Anura; family Aromobatidae; genus Allobates; species Allobates femoralis. Next base: position 70,318,994 of record JARQOC010000008.1, read on the forward strand.
GTATAGTAATGTCATGTGAATTACTCTGTGGAAAAGACTTAGAGGAGAAATGTTCTTCGAATCTCCTAGTACGTTTGGCCTGACGTGACCCTAGCTGTCCTCAGCGAAGTGTATGCTAAACATGAACAGTGATGCCAAGGTCAGGTTACAAGTCCAAATTCTTTGTTTTCCTCATGTCCCCTTGTGTATATGCTGTTGCCTGGTTTACTTTACTGTACGTAACTTCTTCATACATACAAGTCACTGCTCTTACAGCTAAACACCATTGTGGCTGAAATGTCAGGGTGATTTGTAATTCTATACAATGATCAAATGAAATGACATGCACAAAGCATTCTTCTCATTCCACAATCCATTACATGAAACTGCTCCACATCGCTGTAATCTGAGTCATATGATTGCAGTTACTCATTTGCTCTTATGCAATTATTTCAACACGTCTCTGGTTGTACATAAAAGAAATGTGAAGGCCCAGTAAAATATTCATCTGGCTTTGAACACCATTTGAGGTTATGTAATGTTATAGCTGCAAAACGTGAATCTTCTGGATGACTCCCTAAAATCTTCCATCCGTGGTGGTTCAGTGGGCAACATCTGCTTGAAGTCTGTGTTTAACCTCATCTTTTTGTGGGCTTCCTCCAGATTCCTACAGATAGATTAATTTGGAATGTACTGTAGTTTGTGAACCTCAATAGGTTCAGGGACGATGTGAGCGAGGGCCTTCTCCGTACAGCTGTGCAGCATATTGATACCCATACTAACTCCTCCCTAGTGCAACATCATTGGTGCTGACTCGTGCTTGGTCTGGTTGGTCCATTTATATAAGATAACTAGCTGTAGTACCCGGCTATGCCCGGGTTAATAAATAACTGCTGTTAGCTATAACAAAATAGAATTTGAATATGCCATATTAATGGCCTGTAAGAAAATAGAAGCTGAACTGTGATTGATTGCTATAGGCAGCCTAATAAATCTCCAGCCAACAGTGAACCCTCCCCCTGGCCGGGCAGTATATGTTACCTCACACATACACATAATAGACAGTTCATGTGACTGACATCTGCCTTAATTCCCTATATGGCAAATGTGTTGCACATTGGCTGTTTTTAATCAGATGTTTATGTTTGGAAATTAAAGATAGAACACGTATGAGGCGAGTTGTGTGAGATGATATGTGCACATCTGTGCCTGTCTGTGTGGTGTGTGTGTCCCTGGGGTGTGTGTATGTGTGTGTCCCTGTGGGGTGAGTCCATGTGTTCCTATAGGGTGTGTATGTGTGTGTGTCCCTGGGGGGGGGGGGGGGGTCTGTATGGTGTGTGTGTGTGCCTGTGGGGTGAGTGCATGTGTCCCTATAGGGTGGCTATGTGTGTGTGTCCCTGTGTGGGGGGGGGTCTGTGTGGTGTGTGTGTGTCTGTATTGTGTGTGTCTCTTTGTTTTGTGTGTTTGTGTGTCCCTGTGGGGTGAGTGCATGTGTCGCTATAGGGTGTGTGTGTCCTTGTGGGTGTGTGTGTCTGTGTCTCTGTGTTGTGTGTCTCTTTGTGGTGTGTGTGTGTGTTCGTGTGCGTAGTGAGTATCCAATGTTGGGGCTGCACCTTAGCGACTGTACACTTGCTGTTACTCTTTGTGTGCGTGTGGTGTGTATACATGTCCTCGTGCGTGGTGAATATCTCATGTTGGGGCCCCACCTTAGTGACTATATGCTGGTATGTGCTGTTAGTCTTTGGCGCTATCATTAAGCCCCTCTCATTCACAACTGTCAACTGGTAACTGTCACTTTTTCCCCATTATGTAGATAGGGGCAAAATTGTTTGGTGAATTGGAATGCGTGGGGTTAAAATTTCGCTTCACAACATAGCCTATGATGCTCCCGGGGTCCAGACGTGTAACTGTGCAAACTTTTGTGGCTAAAGCTGACAGCTGTCGATTTTCCTCCAACACTTTTCCATTCACTTTTCCCCCATTATGTAGATAGAGGCAAAATTGTTTGGTGAACTGGAACCCGCAGGGTTAAAATTTCGCCTCACAACATAACCTATGACGTTCTCGGGGTCCAGATGTGTGACTGTGCAAAATTTTGTGGCTGTAGTTGCGACGGTGTAGATGCCAATCCCGGATACACATACACAAATACACACACACATTCAGCGTTATATATTAGATTACTCTCAGTTCCACAATGATAACTGATATGATATCACTTTATGTAAATCAGCTCTTTCATGGTAAGGGCAGGACTTTACCTGGAAGATAGAGCTGCCTCCTTACTTGATTATCCTGTGTAACGGCTGTCAGTGTTGCTCTGTCCCTGTAACTTTGGGTGCTTGTCAAGAAATCTTGTGCCTGCGCAATCCATCTCTCGTTGTTCCTCCTCAGAGTTCCAGCCTCCCATGTGCATAGGCTTCTCATTCCTTCTGTTCAGGTTTTGGAGAGTTGTGGGTACTTGTGCTTCTAGTCTTCTCTGACGTGCAGAAACCTTTGCATAACACAAGTACCAGTGACCCCCCTGCACCTGCACAAAAGAAACTTGAAGCCTATGCCCATAGCAATGCAGAACACTGAGAAGGAATGTGCAGGCACAAGATTTCCTGGCAAGTGTAATATTGAGTCATTACTTACGGCCAAACCATGAGGCAGAATGTGATTCTGAGTTCCTACTCATGGATAAACCATGAGGCTGGGGAGTCAGTAGATCCGGGGTCAGATAGAAAGAGAGCTTGTCACACACAGGGATAAAACTAAGGAGTAATCCAATCAAAGTCCAAGAAAGAGGCTAGACAAAACAGATGGCCAAAGGCAAGATTCAAGGTCGGGCAGCAAAAGATCAAAAAACCAGGGCACTATAAACAAGGCACACACACCACACAGCTAAGGCTACAACTGGCAATAGTCAGACCACAGTCAGTCAGCTAAATTGCCAGGTAATAGCTCAGAACAGCCGACACCTGGAAGAAACTTAGCAAACCCCTGCCCTGCCTGGACTATCATTCACAATACTGAGAGCTCAGCACACCATAGCCACATAAAGGACAGCTGAGCTGTCACTCACTAAACTGACAGCTTTTGGATGGCTAAGCTGTCACTCACTAAGTCCAGGACACAGTATGTGGCAGAATCGTGAGCATGCACCAAATTTCTCAGGGACAGACTGAGGCTGATAGGAGGTGATACATGTTTTATTTTAGTTTTTTTTCTAGCTCATAAACTTAACATAAAATGGTGATTTGAATATGGGAGATGTTTACAAAGTGTTTATGTGATCGTGGGGTTCTATCAATAAGTGTAACATTTTTTTTTGTTATTTTAAGAGCTGCCACCAGAGGGAGCATAAATGCATTACTTTGCATGAAATGTTAAAGGGATCCTGTCACCCCCAAAACACCTTTAAAGCTATTAAAACCTGTCCCTACAGCATATTAACACTTTCCCTACACTATTTTTAGCTCCTAAATGCAGTAAATGATATTGCATAAAAACGTTTTATAAGTACCTGATTAGTGATGATAATGAGTGACTATGCTATTCATAGTCACTCATCAAGACTGCCCCTCTGCTTCATAGCACGCCTGAATAGGCGTGATCTACATCCAGGATTCAAAATCGCGCGTCCCTTCTGTGCCCTGTGTTCGTAGGAGGCTGCAGTGTGGCTTGTGACGCGATCCGCGTCATTCCCGGCGCCCTGTGACGTATTTACAGCGGCGCCGCGCTGTTAGCTTCAAAATGTGCACTGCGCATGCGCATTGGGCATGCGCAGTGCACATTTTGAAGCTAACAGCGCGGCGCCGCTGTAAATACGTCACAGGGCGCCGGGAATGACGCGGATCGCGTCACAAGCCACACTGCAGCCTCCTACGAACACAGGGCACAGAAGGGACGCGCGATTTTGAATCCTGGATGTAGATCACGCCTATTCAGGCGTGCTATGAAGCAGAGGGGCAGTCTTGATGAGTGACTATGAATAGCATAGTCACTCATTATCATCACTAATCAGGTACTTATAAAACGTTTTTATGCAATATCATTTACTGCATTTAGGAGCTAAAAATAGTGTAGGGAAAGTGTTAATATGCTGTAGGGACAGGTTTTAATAGCTTTAAAGGTGTTTTGGGGGTGACAGGATCCCTTTAAATACAAAAAGCAATGTGAGGAGCTCCCTGGCTGGTGGTGGGGCACGGCTAGATAGTCAGTTGTCATAGAGATCATAACATGCTGTAGTTCTTCTTTTGGTTGCAGCTATAGTTTATCAACATAATGGACTCAATTTGTACTTTTTCCTATGTTTTATCAGGTTCAGTAGGAAATAAAATAAATGAAGGTATTTTTTGTGTTCAGCTATAACTTCCACTATAGATGGTGGGGCCCGGACAGCACCTTGGTCTGTGTGGTGAGGCCTGAGCGTTACCCGTGTCAGCCCCATTATAGTTTGAGAAGTGCTGATATAAAGTACCCGTGCTTTTTAAATGCTTATCTCAAGATGCTGGGAAAAGGTTCCTTCATGGCATCTGTATGAGGTTTATCCACACTCCATAGACATTCATCTATGTATCTATGGCCAAAGGTTGAATAGAGCATTATCTCCTTAAAGGTCGAGCCACTTTGTACGTTAATGACCAAGCCTCATTTTTCAATTCTGACCGGTGTTGCTATTTTTTAATAACTGTAGAAAGCTTCAACATATCCAGTGAGTCTGAGATTGTTTTTTCGTGACACATTGACCTAAATTAACTCCTTTTATGTAGTACAATCTAATTTGTGTTTATTTAGGAAAAATATCTTGTTTGATCATTTAAAAAAAATTGCAATTTTGGAAACTTAATTTTTATGGTGAATGAAGGAGTAAAGGTACTGTTACACGTCGCAACATTGCATGCAATTTCACTGGGAATTTGCTGGTTGCTGTGAAATCATGGACACATTGTTCTATTTTGTGGCTGTGTACAAATAGAACAATGTGTCCATGATTTCACTGCAACCAGCAAATTGCCAGTGAAATTGCATGCAATGTTGCGACGTGTGAGGGTGCCGTCACACGCTTCAATTTCCTGAACGATATTGTTAGCGATCACATGCACGCGCGATCGCTAACAATATCGCTCACATCGTTGGTGAGCTGTCACACAGGCAGAGTCACCAACGATGTGGACCAGCGAGATCGCTGGTAACTATGGTAAACATCGGGTTACTAGGGGCCGCGCGGCGCTTAGTAACCCGATGTTTACCATGGATACGAGCTCCCAGCATAGGCTCTGCCACCTTGAGATGGATCATTGCGGTGTCAGACACCACGATGATGTAGATTGATCAAGCGACTATCGCTTGATTTGAGCTCCTGCTCACAAATCTACAATCAAGCGATTTTACATTGTAATATCGCTTGATTACACACAGCGACGCACAAACGATATCACTTAAGCGATCAAAAAAGCAGATCGCTTAAGCGATATCGTGCAGGAAATTGAAGCGTGTAACGGCACCCTAACGGTACTCTAAATCCAGCCCACCTAAGACAGAACCGGCATGCAAGTACCCGGCATCCTGACAACACCCAGCATTCAGTGAGTAAATAGATGAGTGGTCCAGCTTCTGATGTTAAATCAATGCAATTTATTTCAATAAAGTTGGTGTTCCAATAACAATACAGGACAAACCATAAGGAGACGGTATGTGGTGAGTGCACGTGCTGCCGCAGGCAACGCGTTTCGAACAGTTTCTCTGTCCTTTGCATTGATTTAACATTGAAAGCTGGACCATTCATATATTTCTTATTCATTTTTATGCTTTTAAAACCCCACACAAAATAGTTAATACATAGTATTTTCCATATTTCTAATTTATATCAACACCTTTTATTTGAACTTTTTTACTGTTAGAATGTCACAAGGGTTAAAAGTTTAGCAGCAATCTTTCCAATCAAATTTGCAAAACGTATATTTTTATTTCAAGGGCCTACATGTCAGAAAACCGGCAAATGACACCTAATTTACATTCTGCATCCCTCAATGTATTCAAAACCACGTTCAGAGAGTTTATTAAACCTTTAGGTGCTACTGGAGAATGAATGCAGCCTTAAGACAAGAAATGAAAAAATATTTTTTTTTCACTAAAATGTGGCTTTAATCTCAGAATTTTCATTTTTGTAAAGGTAGAATGAGAAAATGAACACCACAGTTTATTGTGTAAGTTCTCCTGAGTTCATAAATGCTTTATGTGTGGTCAAAAACCACTGTTTGGGCACACGGCAGAGCTCGAAAGTGAAGTGCTGCTGTATGAGTTTTGTAGCATAAATTTGACTGAAATACTTTTTTAGAAGCCATGTTTCTTTTGCAGAGCCCAAAGGTCCCAAAACAGCGGAAACCACCCCACATCTTGACCCTACAGATGCAGAATTTTATAATATTGGGTTGTGAAAATTAACCTCGAAATATTACTTTAGCCCCAAATTTCACATTTTCACAATAGATTTTTGGGTTAATATTATTATTATTTATTTATATAGCGCCATTAGGCCTTCCTATAACGTCTCCAGAATCTGTAGTGCTAAACCTTTGGAGCTTTGTTCTAAGAAGGAAGTTTCATCGGTTTTAGCACCAGCCACTACCAGTCGGGCTGCAATTCACGAGACCCGGCGACAGTGAAGATGTCAGTAACATTACTGACATCACCGCTCTCGCTGGGTCACACTAAGGGCAGCGTGAGACATGGAATGTCTGATGAGTGGTGATGGTATTTAGTCACAGTCGCTTGGTGTCTCGGAACACAGCCTAACTGGTAGCGGCTGCTGCTTAAAGCCAATGGAGCATTGTTCTGAGGATCCATAGCTTTTGATCTAGGTAAAATTTTGGGAACCGCTGGACTACATCAGACCTGGAAACTTTGCTTTCTAATAAACTGGTGAACGAGGGACAGTGTTTTGCTTTTATTTCTCTTTTTATACCTTTCAGGCTTTAACTTCTTAACTACGTTGGATTTGGTGGACAATGCTAGAATCCATGGATTACAGCGAACCTTCATGTTATTTTTTTAATAAGTTAGTGAACCAGGGAAAGTGTAGGGGAGTATTTATTTAAGTAAAGTATTTTTATGTGTGTTTTACTTTTACTATACTGGGTTAGTAATTAGTGTGTCTGATAGATGCCTCTCCATTGCTAACACCAGAGCCTGATGCCAGTTCACACTACACAGCTGACATCAACTACAAATACCATTACCCCAATTGCCAACGCGCAAGGGGAGTTAGGAAGAGCAGAGGCGAAGCGCCAGTTTTGGAACATCTCATGAGATGCGGCACACCTGGGGTGGCTGCAAGCTGGTATATTTAGGCTGGGAGGGGCCCAATAACGATAGACTCTCACAGCCTGAAAATATCATCACACAGCTATCTGGTTTACCTTGGCTGGATATCAAAAATAGGTTGGACTTGTTTTTTTCCATTTATTTATTTAATCATGAAAAGCTGTCCAAAAAACTCCACAGGGTACAAATTTATTATATGTCTCTGTCACTATGTCGCTCTGAATGTTGCGTTTTTTGTCACTCTATCTATGTATTTCTATCTATTATCTATCTGTATAGATCCAAGAGGAAAAAAAGAAGACTTTCTTCTCCAGTGATTATTTTAAAAATCCTATCCTAAGCTATATGTTTTTATTCTTTTATTGACGGCACTGAATGCGAGCTTATTTTTTTGAGAGACAAGACTACGTTTTCAGGGACACCATTCCTATTCACATACGACTATTTTTTTATTGGCGCTACCATGCAAAACATAGTTTTTGGCAAGTTTTTTATTGTTTATTTTTTACAGTTGTCACTCTGTAACCATTTTATAGAACACAATGTATAGAAAGCATTGATGTTATTTATTTTTGGTTTTACATAAATATTCATATTTATTGGTGTAATATTTTTCTGTTCTTTATTTTGTGGATGATTTAATAATAATAATAATAATAATAATAATAATAGACTTCCACTTACAACCTGCTTAGTTCCATGATCGCTATCGATTACGGCATCTGGAGCTTAGGCTAATGTGGTCACCGACCCTGGCAAGTACTGCAGGAGCTGTCAGCTAAACCAAGCTCCCGGTTGTGATGTGCGGGGAAGTGCTGCTGTTTCAGCCCCTCTCCCCGAATACATGCTGGTATTGGTTAGACAAATTGACTAAATAATTACAACAATTGGTATGTGGGGACCACTGTATTTGGATACCGCATTACTGGCTGTGCTGTTTAGCTGTCAGTGACTGCTGCCACACAGTGACAGTTCAAGTTCATTATTGGTATAGTATGTCATAATGCGAGAATTGACACCTGCTTATGACACTCCATACCCATCACTGGTTATTAAGTTGTTAAACATGTTAAAGCTTGATGTAGTGTGCAAGATCAATGAAATAGTCCACCTTTATATCTATGCATTGTTCTGACTATCATGTACTGTCTATGTATCATAAAGTCTCATTCTTGTAACCCATTGTATTTATTTTTAACTTGCCCTTTATGTTTAGTTACATAAGGTCTCTGCATAGGCCCCCTTCACACTGCGTTTTTGGGGAATCCGTGTCTATCCGTTTTGGCCTCCCATGTTATATCGGATTGGTCCTATATGGCCATCTGTTTGTGTCATTTTTGTCAGGGATCCGTTTGTGTACGCTTTTTCATGTACCCAGAATCGGAGACTGTTGCGAGTTTGGGCTGCCTTTAAAAAAGCAGACATAAATGAATAGAAACGGATCTGTCGCAGTCCGCGTCAAATAACATTGGGGGTCTATGGAGATGGTTCCTTGAAAAAAACGGATCTGTAAAATGGGTCCGTTTTGCTGTACGCTCAGAAGCAAGGTACAGCTTCTCCCACCCCTATCTCTAACTGATGACAGATCTGTTACATAAACGGTCCGCGGGCATCAGTTGGCATCTGTTGGTACATACCAGTGCCTGTCCGTGTGATCCTTGAAATTCAAGGATCTACACGGATGTGCAAAAAACGCAGTGTGAAGGGGGCCATAGTGTTGGCTTCTCACTTGGAGCAGTTTTTGTCAGTCTTTGTGTGTAGTGTGTTACGTATAGAATACTGTCAGTATAGAGTCTAATGCATGGGTGCAAAGGAACACAGGAGACAAACTTGTTTACAGAGTTCTTGTAGTACTTCATACAAGTGATCACACAAACAGGAGAAAGGGTGAAACACACTTGCTTATGCAGAGATTGAAATCACAGCAAGGCAGGAATAACTCCTAAATCTAGCATAGGCTCTAGAATTAGGTTAAATATGTCTCTTGTTTCCCTTGTAAAAGTCTGTGGTAAAGCAGGAGGATTCCTGTGTACACACAAGGGGTCCAGGGATCCAAGTAGTGGACAGCTGAGATACAATGTCCCGAAAGGCTTCAGGAGGCAGACTTCTGACAAGGCTGGAAGCAGGATTCAGAAGCACTGAGTGAACATCTGAGGATGCTTAAATGGGCAAGAGGCAAGGACTGGGCGGGAACATAGAGGCTGAGGACTCCATATTGCTTGACGGCATGGTGGATGCAGCAGGACAAGAAGCAAGATGGGAGACGGAAAAAAAACTAGATTCAAAACAAAAACGACAGCAGATATGTCAAAACGTCTGAGAACCTCACATAGTGTTTGTTTATATACATGATCAAGCATGTAGCCATGTAGAGGGAAATCAGTAAGATCTCTGTGCAGTATTCCTGTCGATGTGAGTTCAATTTGCTCAGACAGACATGAGGGGGTCCAGTCAACTTGTAGGCAGAAATCAAAGGAACTGAAACTGCTTAAGAGCATGTGTTAAGGGGGTGTCACACGCGTCAATATCGCCTGCACGATATCGGCTGCACGTGACGTTGCAGCGATATTGACGCGTGTGACATACTGCATCAACCAGCGATAAATCGCTGGTTGATGATCGCCAGGTTTCAGAACCAGCTCAGAAACCTGGCGATTGTCGCCCGGTGGACACGCAGCATCGCTGCGTGTGACACCGGGACTAGCGATATTCCAGCTCCCAGCGCCTCTCACAAGCGCTGGGAGCTGGTATCCAAGGTACACTGCGGGTAACTAGGCAGCGCGCGCTGCCTAGATACCCGACTGTGTACCTTAGTTACCAGCCTCCTCCGCTCACCGGGTGAGCGGAGGAGGCTGGTAACTAAGGTACACGTCGGGTATCTAGGCAGCGCGCGCTGCCTAGTTACCCGCAGTTTACCTTGGAGACCAGCCTGCTCCCGCTTCCAGCAGGCTGGCAGCGGGAGCAGGACATCGTGGAAACGATATTTAAATCGTTTCCATGATGTCACTGGTCAATTGATCGCTGGTGAGTCTGTCTGTGTGACAGCTCACCAGCAATCAGCCGTCAATGTCGTCAGCGATCATCTCGCTGACGACATTGACGCGTGTGACACCCCCTTTAGACAAGAAGCCAACACATGGTTGGCATTGATTAGCTACAGCCTCCAGATCAGTAATAATAGGAGACCTGCTAACGGCAGGTTGAATGAGACGAGGCGACTAAATGCCAATTTCCAAACACAAAGACAGGAAAGACTAGAGCAGCTTCCTTAATGCTGATGGATGAACCTCGCAGCAGCCTGTAAGAAAGCTCACAGAAATGCATTATTTTCCTGGCTGAAACAAGAGAAGAAGCCTTTCTTAACAAGTCAAACAACCATCAAAAATCATGATGGGAATGAAATTCGAGACCAGCGGACCTGCGTATAGCCAAAGCACTGGAAAAAGATCCGTTTTCATCCCTCTAGTGAAGATAGGTGATGCCAGGAACACTGGCAATATTAGAACAAATATGCTGGAATATGCTTCTAAAAATCATTCAGAAGCAAATGGACAACGTCTTTAACATCCCTACTGGAATCCATAATGACAGAGCGAGTACCAGGAGAAAATCTACAAGTGCTTTATTGACTATACCAAGGCTTTTAACTGTGGGAAGCACTGGGTTACAAGAGTCGCACACTTGATTTGGTTAATCTGGTCACTGTACAACATCAAGATGCTACTGTGTAAATCTGTTATGGAGACTGGTTCAGGATCAAAAAGGGGTCAAGACAAGGATGTGTCCTCTCTTAACCTCTATGCGGAAATAATCATTATAAAGCTGGACCTCAATGATTCTGATGCTGGAGTGAAAATGAAGAACCATCAGAAATCTGAGCTATTTAGCTTATACTAGCTTATACTTATAGAGAAGAGTGAGAAGTACCTGAAGCAGAGCTGATCCTAAATGTGAAGAAAGAAAACAAGAAAATGAGTCTTTACCTGAACACCAAGAAGAACAAAATAATGACTACCTCCAACAGGGAAAGACATAAAGATCAACAATAAAGAAATTAATGTAGTCGACAACTTAGTTTTCATTGGTTCCCTCATTAATCACAGTGACAGTTCATCAGCATAGTTGGGTAATCGATTAGCACTTTGGAGTACAGCCATAGTTAAAATGGATCAAATATTGAAGTGCAAGGATGTCTCAGTCACCGTCAAACAAGAACTGATCACTGTAATTGTATTAACAGTTACAAAACACAACGGTCTCTTCTAAGCTCAAGATCCAGGTGAGTACACGGGCGTTGAAGCAGCTGCAGGGTGTTGCACCTGGAAGCCTCAAGTCAACAGGAGATATATTGAAATCCGCAGACGAAACACATAGCAAAGGCAAATCAAAAGTCTTAAAAAGGTCCTGGAAGATGCGAGTACACAGGAGTCATCCTGAAAGCTACAGGCAGACAAGTAGCAAAATCAATAAGAGTTACAAACAAACAGGTGAAGTCCTGAAGACCACTGACTGGTTGCAGAGTTACTTGAAGCCATAGACTAACAGGTGAAGTCCTGAAGATCACTAACAACTGGTTTACTGGAAACCGCAAGCAGGTAGGAGACTGTGTAACTGGAAATTGCAGACCGGTATCGGACAAAAAGCCATAGTGACAAGAATAATATTATGGAAGCCGTGTACAGGCAGGAAGACATCCTCAAAACCACAGCCGGACATGTAGAAGAGGTCCTAGAAGACTGGGCAGGCAGCAGACAGAACACAGGAGAAACTAGAAAGTCTAAATACCATGGAAGCTGCAGACAGCCAGGCAGGTTGCAGTAATGGAAACCACAGACAGGCAGGTAGGGATTTTGGAAATCGCAAGCAGGTAGATATGCAAATTTGCACTTCAGTAAGGAAATGGTGAACTCCAGTGCCACCTTTAAGTAGCTCCTCAAAGTCATAGTCGTTTTCTAACAAGCTTTTTAATACGACTAGGGGATAATAATAATAATATTTATTCATTTATATAGCGCTATTAATTCCATAGCACTTTACATACATCAGTAATGCTGTCACTCTTGGAGCTCACAATCTAACCATCCTATCAGTATGTCTTTACAATGTGGGAGGAAACCGGAGTACCCGGGGAAACCCACGCAAACACAGGGAGAACATACAAACTCCTTGCAGATGTTGTCCTTGGTGGGAAATGAACCCAGGACCTCAGGACCTCAGCGCTGCAAAGGCTGCAGTGCTAACCACTTGAGCCACCATGCCGCCGGATTTGTGCTAGATCAGAACCCCAAACTACAGACAATGCGTTTCGCGGTAACTGCCCCTCATCAGTGTAATGTGTGGGATATTCTGATCTGGCTGTGTGAGTGGGCTAAGACAAGGTCTGGGAACTTGCTATCTACCTTATGGAGAGGAGTTTTCCTATTTCCTAGAGGAGGGATGTGGCTTAAAATCTCCTAACCTACTTAACTGTCTTCTTATGGTTGCAGGAAAACTCCTCTCCATAAGGTAGATAGTAAGTTCCCAGACCTCGGCAGTTAGACCGAAATGCAGCATCTGTAGTTTGGGGTTCTGATCTGGCACAAATCCCCTAGTAATATTGAAAAGCTTGTTAGAAAGTGACTTTGACTTTGAGGAGCTACTTAAAGGTGGCGCTGGCGTTCATCCACTTCCTTACTGAAGTGCATATTTGCATATTTCCTAGAGGAGGGATGTGGGTTTAAATCTCCTTACCTACTTAACTGTCTTCTTATGGTTGCACGAAAACTCCTCTCCATAAGGCTGGGGTCACACACACAGATATCTGGCAGATATTGTTCACAGATCTCTGGTTGCAGTGAAATCATGGACAGATTGCTCCATTTGTACACAGCCACAAAATGGAACCATGTGTCCATGATTTCACTGCAACCAGAGATCTGTGAACAATATCTGCCCAGATATCTGTGTGTGTGACCCCCAGCCTAAGGTAGATAGCAAGTTCCCAGAAGTAGGTAGGTAGCAATACTGCAAACCACATGAAGGTAGTTATCTCAGGGACTGAAAACCACAGGCAGTCAGGAGATGTCCAGGAGCCTGTAGACAAGAGCTGTGCATAGACAAACTATCTGTAAAAGACTCCCAAGACCCACGTGGGTGTCTTAGGAGGCCTTATATATACATAGAAAGCTCAATACATGGGAGCTAGGGATGAGCGAGTATGCTCGGCGCTACTCGTTACTCGCATGAGTATTCCGGTACTCGGGATGCTCGGCGAGCACAGAGTACCGCCGGGATGCTCAGACTCCTCGCTAGTAATTATCGATCTGACACAAATGCACAGCTCCCTTCAGTGCACACAGTCAGCTGGCACCTCACAGAGAGCAGATTGTTAGGATCCCTCTGGGGGCACAGCAAGGTGCTGTATGTTGCGGCAAATTGAAAAAGCCCACCCTCCCACCCTTTCCCAGAAATACTCGTTTTATAGCCAGAAGTCTGTGGGCGGAGCCTGTCGCTAATTGACTTACACTGGGCTCGGTGCTCTGGCCGAGTACACGAGTATCTTGGGATACTCGGCCAGAGCATCGAGCACCCGAGCATTTTAGTACTCGCTCATCTCTAATGGAGGCATGTCACTCAACTTGCAAAGTCCGTGACAGTTCAGTGGTCCTGGGTGCAGAGAGCAGAGCCAATACCCGTGGCAGGTGTGTAACGCCAATTTTGCAACATATGCATGCAAGACCTGAACACTTGTGAAAGCAGAGAGAAGAAAAATTGATGGCTTTGAGCTGTGGTGCTAGAAAAGTCTATGATCCACATGAACAGCTAGGATCACCAGCAAATGTATTCATCATCATAAAAGAGATGTCCCTAGAAGGCAAGATCAACAGACAGAAGCTGACCTTTTTGACCTGTGATGAAAGTAAATTAATGAGAAAAGGAGATTCTACTCAGAATGATCAGTGATTAAAAGGAAAAGGTGGCCCAAAGTTTGGACGTCATCAAGAATTACCCTAGAATGAACATCAAGCAGTTAAATGAAGCGTGGTGAGAACTGGCTTGTAAATTATCCAAGGGACAGATATGACTGAATGAATAGAATAGGAATTTGCATGTTTTATACAGATATATGGCAGTTAAAATGATGTTGCAAAAAATGGTCCAATTGTCATTTTTTTGTCTTGAACATAGATTCTGCTCTTAGTCTCTTCATGACCTACAGGAATGTTTTCTCTCTCTTATGTAGATATTTTCTGGCCCTCCTGAAGACAACACTGTTCCTCCTGCCCCTCCACCCAGAATAACACCTCGGACCCACAAACCCATCACAATCTCTAAACGACCAGTCCGAGGGCGAAACGCTTTGTATCTGGGACAGAGTGAAGAAGGTAATGTCTGCTACTTTATGATGATATTAACAATTACGGTAATCTTAAGCTACAATTTAGTCTTATGGTATGTGAAAACAGAGTCAGGGAATAATTTAGTAAAGTTAAGTAAGAAAATGGAGTGATTTATACTGCTGTATTCTGCGGGCTGTGTGTAGGCTCCTACTGTATACTGGAGGCTATGTGTGGTCTCCTGATGTATACTGGGGGCTGTGTGCGTCATCCTGCTGTATACTGGGGGCTGTGTGCTGCCCTTTTCTGTATACTGAGGGCTGTGTGTGGCCTCCTGCTGTACACTGTGGGCTGTGTGTGGGAGCTCTTGCTGTATACTGGGCTTCTACTATATGCTGGGGGCTATGTGTGACCTCCTGCTGTATACAGGGGCTGTCTGCAGCCTCCTGCTGTATACTGGGGGCTGTGTGCGGCCTCCTGCTGTATACTGGGGGCTGTGTGCAGCCTCATGCTGTATACTGGGGGCTGTGTGCGGCCTCATGCTGCATACTGGGGGCTGTGTGCGGCCTCCTGCTGTATACTGGGGGCTGTGTGCAGCCTCATGCTGTATACTGGGGGCTGTGTGCAGCCTCCTGCTGTTTACTGGGGGCTGTGGGCAGCAGGTTGTTAGTAGAATAGCAAAGTGGTGTTTTAGTTGATTTGGGATTTGTGTGTCTAGTGCGTCACTGACAGTCATGTCCCAGTGTGCGCCATTTTCCAGACGTCCTTCCCTTTGGCAAGCTTTGCTGAATGGTCCACAGACATGCATAAGCTGTCTTTTATACTATGTAAATTTCTTTGTTGCCTATAACAACCAAACAGAAGCTGAGCTGTGATTAGTTGTTATAGATAAATATCCAGGCTACGTGTGCAAACAATCATTAAATAAGCCTCAATTTCCCCTCAAAACATAGTCTATGACCTGAATCAAATGGGGTGTCTGTGCAAAGTTTTGTGATTTG
Organism: Allobates femoralis; assembly: GCA_033576535.1. Taxonomy (NCBI): domain Eukaryota; kingdom Metazoa; phylum Chordata; class Amphibia; order Anura; family Aromobatidae; genus Allobates; species Allobates femoralis. Next base: position 70,334,601 of record JARQOC010000008.1, read on the forward strand.
TAAATGTGACGGTGCTGATTCCTTTAGTGGATATACATACAGGTGCATCTCAATGAATTAGAACATCATCAAAAAGATCATTTATTTCAGGAATTCAGTACATAAAGTAAAACATATTATATAGAGTCATAACACACAGAGTGATCTATGATCAGGTGTTTATTTCTGTTCATGTTGATGATTATGACTTATAGACAATGAAAACCCAAAGGTCATTATCTCAGAAAATTACAGTAGGGAGGATGAAGGGTCTGAGAGATAAAATATTCCCTAAATAGGTATCAGCGGCTTCACCTTGTATGGTTGTGAGAGTCACAACCACTATAAAACCATATCATGGCTGCTGCAGATGCATAGAGCAGGGGGGGATGAAGGGTTAAAAACCACTCTGCCATAGTCCATGAGACAACAAAGGGTGAATATAATATTGATTGGCCCCTTCCTTACGACAAATCAATATCATATTGCCATGTGTCAGGGAGGCTGAAACGCGTTGACTACTAATATTATATGCACCCTTTGATGTCTTGTGGACTACGGCAGAATGGTTTTTTAACCCTTCATCCTCTCTACTTTAATTTTCTGAGATATTGAACTTTGGGTTTTAATTAGTTGTAAGCCATAATCAACAACATTAACAGAAATAAACACTTGAAATAGATCACTCTGCTTGTAATTACTTTATATAACATATGCATTTCACTTTTTGTATTGAATTACTGAAACATTTTTTTGATGATTTTCTAATTCATTGAGATTCACCTGTATATGCATACACTTGGTTTTATATATTTGAGGCTAGATTCATGTACCCAAATTAGCAAAATGAACTCAGAGCATCAAGTAGCATGAAGAAACCATGAACCCACAGAGTCCTGAAGATCAGGAGCTGCTGCCCATGTACAGTCAGACACATCCTTTACACAGTACATAGCAGGGACACATATATAAGATTATCTCAGCCCAGGAGATGTGATATTATCAGACCATCTCCCTGTATGGTCAGACATATCCATTACACAGTACATAGCAGGGACACATATACAGTTGTGGCCAAAAGTATTGACACCCCCGCAATTCTGTCAGATAATACTCAGTTTCTTCCTGAAAATGATTGCAATCACAAATTCTTTGGTATTATTATCTTCATTTAATTTGTCTTCAATGACAAAACACAAAAAGAATTGTCCTAAAGGCAAATTAGATATAATTCCACACCAAACATAAAAAGGGGGTGGACAAAAGTACTGGCACTGTTAGAAAAATCATGTGATGCTTCTCTAATTTTGTAATTAACAGAACCTGTAACTTACCTGTGGCACCTAACAGGTGTTGGCAATAACTAAATCACACTTGCAGCCAGTTGACATGGATTAAAGATGACTCAACCTCTGTCCTGTGTCCTTGTGTGTACCACATTGAGCATGGAGAAAAGATAGAAGACCAAAGAACTGTCTGAGGACTTGATAAACCAAATTGTGAGGAAGCATGAGCAATCTCAAGGCTACAAGTCCATCTCCAAAGACCTGAATGTTCCTGTGTCTACCGTGCGCAGTGTCATCAAGGAGTTTAAAGCCCATGGCACTGTGGCTAACCTCCCTACATGTAGACAGAAAAGAAAAATTGAGAGATTTCAACGCAAGATTGTGCGGATGGTGGATAAAGAACCTCAACTAACATCCAAACAAGTTCAAGCTGCCCTGCAGTCCAAGGGTACAACAGTGTCAACCCGTACTATCCGTTGGTGTCTGAATGAAAAGGGACTGTATGGTAGGAGACCCAGGAAGACCCCACTTCTTACCCCGAGACATAAAAAAGCCAGGCTGGAGTTTGCCAAAACTTACCTGAGAAAGCCTAAAATGTTTTGGAAGAATGTTCTCTGGTCAGATGAGACAAAAGTAGAGCTTTTTGGGCAAAGGCATCAACATAGAGTTTACAGGAGAAAAAAAAGAGTCATTCAAAGAAAAGAACACGGTCCCGACAGTCAAACATGGCGGAGGTTCCCTGATGTTTTGGGGTTGCTTTGCTGCCTCTGGCACTGGACTGCTTGACCGTGTGCATGGCATTATGAAGTCTGAAGACTACCAACAAATTTTGCAGCATAATGTAGGGCCCAGTGTGAGAAAGCTGGATCTCCCTCAGAGGTCATGGGTCTTCCAGCAGGACAATGACCCAAAACACACTTTAAAAAGAACTAGAAAATGGTTTGAGAGAAAGCACTGGAGACGTCTAAGGTGGCCAGCAATGAGTCCAGACCTGAATCCCATAGAACACCTGTGGAGAGATCTAAAAATGGCAGTTTGGAGAAGGCACCCTTCAAATATCAGGGACCTGCAGCAGTTTGCCAAAGAAGAATGGTCTAAAATTCCAGCAGAGCATTGTAAGTAACTCATTGATGGTTACCGGAAGCGGTTGATCGCAGTTATTGTGGCTAAAGGTTGTGCAACCAAGTATTAGGCTGAGGGTGCCAATACTTTTGTCTGGCCCATTTTTGGAGTTGTGTGTGAAATGATTAATGTTTTGCTTTTTGCTTCATTCTCTTTTGTGTTTTTTCATTGAAGACAAATTAAATGAAGATAATACCAAAGAATTTGTGATTGCAATAATTTTCAGGAAGAAACTGAGTATTATCTGACAGAATTGCAGGGGTGTCAATACTTTTGGCCACAACTGTATAAGATTATCTCAGCCCAGATGTGATATGCAGAATCCTGGACAAAGTGCCTCAGTGTCTGCGCTGCTGCTCCGAGACCAAAGACACACAGACACAGGGATGTCTGGATCAGCGATAGCCTTTATTTTCTGGTCGTCATAATGGGAGACCCAGACAATGGGGTTTAGGGCTCTGCCCTCCGGAGGTCACACTAGGTACTACAAGTTTGTAGACACCGCCTCCTCCGCTTATAAACCCCCACCGTAGGAGACATCCTCAGTTTTAAACTTAGTGTGCTCGGAGGATCACGCTTTGCTTGCACTTCACTGCATTCTCACAGCTTACGTGATGGCGTATGAAGACAAGGTAAAATGGTCCCGCTCGGGACCCCCGACAGCCTCCCCGCTCACCCTCTGCGGAACACGCTGGTGGAGGTACCGGAGGGCTTTTAGCCTGGACACTTCAGTGTTCTCCCGGTACGCTGTCGCGCTCCTTTCCTTTCCATCCCTCCATGGAGGCTCTGGTAAGGGGGAGCCTGGAGCCTTGCACAGCTCCGCTCCGTCCGAGGCCTCCCTAAATGGTGCTTACAGACCGGACGGAGCCAGCCCAGTCCGAGGCCTCCCTAAATGGTGCTTACACTCCGGACTGGTGCTGTACCCCCGTCCGAGGCCTCCCTAAAGGTGCTTACAGACCGGACCGGCACTGAGGCACCTGGTGTGTCTCCTGCTGTGCCTGGGGGTAGTGTCTGGCATTTTGTGTCATGACACTCAGACCGCGCGGTTACCCTCGGGTCCGCGGTTCTGGCGGTGACCCTGTGCTGGGGTCACCCTGGCTGACCGCCCTGTGTATCACAGGGGCTGAGGCTGTAGACTGCGGGTGTTTTATGTGTACATGCAGTCTGAGAGTGTGTGTGGTGATATTCACATTCTTTTCCCGCGCTGCGGGCTCCGGCACCTCCATTGCTGAGGCAGTCTGGAGGAGGAGGAGGCAGCCCTTATGGTGACATCACCGCTGGGCGTGTTGTGTGTTCTTCCCGCGTGTTCCTGGCTCCGCCCACATCTTCACTGTCGGCGGCCATCTTCTCCCTCACTTCCCGGCTGGGATCTGGCTGCAGCGCGTGTCTGCACTTACAAGGGAGACCGGAACTCGCGGAGGTCACACACACACACCGCTTCCTCCTACCGCTTTATTGCGGTCGGTAAGCCACCGGGATTCCCGGTTTGTTTGTGAACTTTGGCTTATATTCCCCTCACTGTGGAGATGTCCTCAGTTGGGAAGCATGCTGCTAAGGCGGCGGTGGTCTCCATTGCCTGTGTTACATGCAACGGGACAATGGTGGAGGGGTCCTGCAATAACTGCGGACGCCCAGAGGCCCGGTCTGCTACTACTGAGTCTGCAAATCCGGGATTATACCCTGAGGTTCAGGTGATCCCAGGGCCATGGGAAACGCAGAATAAGATCAATGAATCTCTGCTGTCCCAGATGTCCTCCATGTCACAAACCCTGGAGGCACTGCATAGGAGACTGGAAAACCCAGCTACTCCTCCTAGTTACCCCCGGGTGTCTCTTACTTCTGCTGTAAGACCCCCTAAGCGAGCCCGTGAGGCTTCTCCTGAGCTCCAGACTCTCTCTGAGGAGGAGCGTTCCTCTGATGGTGAGGAAGATGATGGGGGTTCTACTCTTGGGTCTATGTCTGAACCTCCAGATGGGGTGGAGGATCTGGTGTCCTCCATCAATGAGACATTGCGTCTTGTCACTCCTCCTGAGGAGGTGACTGTACACCCCAAGGAGATCTATCAATGGCTGCGGCCAGAGGCTAGACCAAGTGGCTCCTTCATGGACCACACTAATTTCGGAAGGGTGATTAAAGCTCCCAGGTTACATCCTGGGCGGCGTTATGTCCGTAAAACTAAGGACAATCGCTTTCCCTTTCCCCAGGAGGCGCTCCAGGAATGGTCGCAGTCTCCCAAGGTGGATGCTTCCATGACTAGGATTGCTGCGCGCTCCTTGTTTTCTGCCTCTGATAGCTCCTCATTGAAGGATGCTACTGATAGACAGGTCGAGCAACTCGCCAAGTCTTCCTATGAGGCTGTGGGGTCTTCGTTTGCCCCTAATTTTGCCGCGGTCTGGACCCTACAAGCGATTACTATCTGTTTGGATGGTATCACTGATCTAGCTAGGTCCAGTCCAGAGGTCCTGGCTCTCACTGAGAGAGCAAGGGCCTATGCGGACTATGCCAGGACGGCATCTTTGGAAACTGCCACTCGCTCTGCTGTGGCCTCGGCCAATGCAATTGCGATCCGCAGGCTGTTGTGGCTGCGTCTTTGGGACTCAGATGCCACATCTAAGAAGATTTTACAAAATCTTCCGTTCGCTGGTGACAGGCTTTTTGGCACCGAACTGGACAAATTGATAAAGGATTCTGCTGAGTCTAAGATCCCGCAGAATAAGCCTAAGCCACGGTACACCGTGAAAAGGAACCCTAAGCAGTGGTCCTTTCGCTCCGGTTCACAGTCATCAACGGCGTCCACTCGCTCAGACCGAGGGGGCAAGCCTGCTACTCAGTGGCGTTCCAAGAGTCGTCAGAAGAAGCCGGCGGGGGCAGCGGCTGCCACCCCCAAGCCCGCCTCGACATGACTCGCTCTCTCATCCTGCCTCCCCACAGGTGGGGGGCCGCCTGTCTCGCTTTCAGGACAAGTGGCTTCTTCACATTCAAGATCAGTGGGTTCGAGACGTAGTCTCAAGAGGTTACAGGATAGAGCTGACGTCACAACCAATACCCCGATTCCATCGGTCGGTTCCATCTCCAGAAAAGGCTCAGGCTTTTCACCTGGTGTTGGAGGGACTCCGCAGAGACGGAGTGGTGGTCCCTGTGCCCATGGAAGAGAGGTTCAGGGGTTTTTACTCCAACCTCTTTATTGTCCCAAAGAAGGACGGCTCTTTTCGCCCGGTTTTGGACCTCAAGTTGTTCAAACCGTCACGTGTTGGTTCGGAAGTTCCGCATGGAATCCCTGCGCTCCGTGATCGCGGCTGTGTCACAGGGAGACTTCCTAGCGTCCATCGATATCAGGGACGCTTACCTTCACGTCCCCATTGCACCAGCTCATCAGCGCTGGTTGAGATTCGCAGTGGGGGAAGAGCACTTCCAATTTGTGGCACTGCCTTTCGGGCTAGCCTCAGCGCCACGGGTGTTCACAAAGGTGATGGCCTCCATGATGGCTCTCCTGCATGCGCAGGGACACGCCGTATTACCCTATTTGGACGACCTATTGGTCAGGGCGCCATCGGAAGACCTTTGTCGGGTGAGCCTGGAGGTGACCATGAAGTCCCTGGAACGGTTCGGGTGGCTTATCAACATTCAAAAGTCGACCCTGGTTCCGACCCAGTCATTGACATATCTGGGCATGGACTTCCACACGGACTCGGCCCTGGTGTCCCTACCTCAAGCCAAGCAGCTTGCGATCCAATCAGGAGTGCAGAATGTCCTCCTGTCTCCACAGTCATCCCTACGGGTATTGATGAGACTGGTGGGTCGCATGGTAGCGGCGATAGAGGCGGTGCCGTTCGCACAGTTTCGCCTCCGTCCTCTCCAGCTGGAGATTCTTCGCAGATGGGACAAGAGGACGATCTCTCTGAATCGGCTGGTGACACTGTCACAACCAACCAGGGACTCTCTACAGTGGTGGCTCCAGCCACATCACCTGTCACGGGGCCGGTCCTTCCTAAAACCGTCATGGTTAGTGGTGACCACCGACGCCAGTCTGAAGGGCTGGGGGGCGGTGTTCTTGCACCACAGGGCTCAAGGCCTCTGGACTCAGTCGGAGTCGGCGTTGCAGATCAACGTGCTGGAGATCAAGGCGGTCTTTCTGGCGCTACTGGCGTTTCAGAAATTTCTGTCAGGACAGCCCATTCGGGTACAGTCCGACAATGCGACGGCCGTCGCCTACATAAATCATCAGGGAGGGACCAGAAGTGCTCAGGCCCTCGCCGAAGTCCACCGCATTCTACTCTGGGTGGAGGAAAACGGCTGCCTGATCTCCGCAGTTCACATCCCAGGGGTCGAGAACTGGGAGGCCGACTATCTGAGCCGACAGGGGATGGACGCCGGAGAGTGGTCCATACATCCAGACGTCTTCCGGGACATCTGCGGCAGGTGGGGCACTCCGGACGTGGATCTGATGGCCTCACGGCTGAATCATCAGGTGCCCCAATACATGGCGAGATCTTGGGATCCCCAGTCTCTGGGGGCGGACGCCCTGATCCTGAGCTGGTCCAGCTTTCAGCTGCCATATGTGTTTCCGCCTCTGGCTCTGATTCCCAGGGTCCTGTGGAAGATCAGGACAGAATGCAGAGTGGCCATTCTAGTGGCTCCAGATTGGCCCAGGAGGTCTTGGTACCCGGACCTGTGGCAACTGTCAGGCGGACACAGGTGGGCTCTTCCAGAACGCGCAGATCTACTCGCGCAAGGCCCATTCTTCCACCTCAATTCCAGGGCCCTCAGATTGACTGCATGGCTCTTGAGGCCTGGCTGCTGACATCCAGAGGTTTCTCTTCTACAGTGGTTGCCACTATGAATCGGGCAAGGAAACCTGTTTCCAGGAAGATATACCACAGAACGTGGAAAATCTTTTTTACCTGGTGTGCCTCTGGTGGCCGCTCACCGTGGCCATTGTCCATCCCGACATTGTTGGCTTTCCTACAGTCGGGGTTGGAGTTGGGATTATCCCTTGGCTCTCTGAAAGGTCAAGTATCAGCACTTTCAGTGTTGTTTGACAGGCGCTTGGCGCTCCTCCCGAAGGTACGTCAATTTCTGCAGGGGGTGTCTCGGGTGGTCCCGCCCTATAGACGACCTCTGGACCCTTGGGACCTAAACATGGTCCTGGCGACACTGCAGAAACCGCCGTTTGAGCCACTGAGAGACGTCTCTCTCTCTCGTCTGTCCCAGAAGGTGGTCTTTCTGGTGGCGATTACGTCTCTGAGACGGGTCTCAGAATTGGCTGCACTTTCGTGCAAGTCTCCCTTTCTGGTGGTTCACCAAGACAAGGTGGTGTTGCGCCCACGGCCTGAATTTCTGCCGAAGGTGGTTTCAACGTTTCACCTAAACCAGGAGATTGTTCTCCCATCATTTTGCCCCGCTCCCGTTCATCAGGTTGAGCGCGACCTCCATACTCTGGATCTCGTGAGAGCTGTACGCATTTATGTGTCCAGGACCGCCTCCTTTAGGAGTTCGGATTCCTTATTTGTCCTCACGATGGGTCGCTGTAAGGGGGCCGCGGCTTCGAAGTCGACCTTGGCCAGATGGATCAAGGCTCCCATTCAGGAGGCGTACCGGTCTTCTGGTTTGCCTCTCCCGGTGGGTTTGAAGGCACACTCTACGAGAGCTGTAGGTGCCTCCTGGGCCTTGCGACATCGAGCTTCTGCTCTACAGGTGTGTCAGGCGGCCACTTGGTCCAGCCTGCACACTTTCTCTAAGCACTATATGGTGCATGCCCATGCCTCTGCGGATGCGAGTTTGGGCAGGCGGGTTCTCCAGGCGGCGGTTGCCCACCTTTAGAGGGAACCATGTGTTATCCGTCTTGTTGAGGAACTCTTCCCGCCCTGGGGTATTGCTTTAGGACATCCCCATTGTCTGGGTCTCCCATTATGACGACCAGAAAAAAGAGAATTTTGTTTACGTACCGTAAATTCTTTTTTCTTTAGTCATCAATGGGAGACCCAGCACCCACCCAGTTGTTCCGTTGCATATTTTGCACTTGTTCTGTTCTCTGTTGAGACAGTGTTTGCCGGGTTGTTGAACCGTCTGTGCACGGCATTCTTCCCGATGTTTCGGGTGTGGTTTAATTTCTCCTCGCAGCTTATGGACTAAACTGAGGATGTCTCCTACGGTGGGGGTTTATAAGCGGAGGAGGCGGTGTCTACAAACTTGTAGTACCTAGTGTGACCTCCGGAGGGCAGAGCCCTAAACCCCATTGTCTGGGTCTCCCATTGATGACTAAAGAAAAAAGAATTTACGGTACGTAAACAAAATTCTCTTTTTTCCGATGCGTTTCGGAGCCTCCTTCCGAGCTCCTTCCTCAGGGAACATCCCTCGGAAGGAGGCTCGGAAGGAGGCTCCGAAACGAGTCGGAAAATAAAGGCTATCGCTGATCCAGACATCCCTGTGTCTGTGTGTCTTTGGTCTCGGAGCAGCAGCGCGGACACTGAGGCACTTTGTCCAGGATTCTGTATTACAACCACGGTCACCGTTGGGAGTGCGGTCCCTGCAGCAGCTGCCTGTACGCTATTCTACCAGTTGTGGGTTTCACAACTGACAAAGGTGAGCAATTCCACATCGATAAGCGAAAGTGTATCATTGAGATAAGACCCTATTGCGCATTTTTTCGTTCACAGATGTGATATGATCAGACCATGTCCCTGTACGGTCAGACACATCCATTACACAGTACATAGCAGGGACACATATGTAAGATTATCTCAGCCCAGGAGATGTGGTATGATCTGACCATGTCCCTATACGGTCAGGCACATCCATTACACAGTACAGAGCAGGGATACATATAAGATTATCTCAGCCCAGGAAATGTGGTATGATCAGGAACATTTTTTTTAAACACATCCAATTGTGGAAATTATTATTGTTCCAAGATCTATAAATTTTATTATGATTGCATACAGTCTTGCAAAATAGTATGGTTTACAGGGGAACCGCACAATCTGATTGAGTCCCAGAGCTAAGAAAGCTGAAAACAAGTGAATAGGAAAGGGAAGGGTAGCATACAACAATGGAATATTATATGGTTTATTTACAGGTTACTTGCTAGTAGTAAATACAAAAGACATAGAAAACCGTTAATTATTTAGTAGTTAACCATCTAGTTATCCATTAGTTTGTTTTTATTCAGATGACTCCTCCATCCAGAATGGTAACGGCGTTATCACAAATAGTGATCACCCTCTTCCTTTACAACGAAAGAAGCTGACGTCTCGAGCAGATTCACAAAGTCCAACTGACGACTGTCCGGAAGTGGATGTTGCTAAAATGGTCTCACTGATGCAGGACAGGCGGGTGAATACCAACACAAACCACGTAAATGGAGAGCTGCCTATATACTCGGTGCCAAATAAAGCATCTCCTGTGTATATGAAAAAGCCCATCGTTCGGTGCAGAGAAGGTGAGATGATCCCCATTATTCACAGCAGTTTCTATCGATGGAGCAGTGCTCAATATATTAGTCTTCTCTTCAATGCTTAAATCTATAGGTGATTGTGAAAACATTAGTAAAGTTCGTTCCCCTGGAGAGAGGCCAGTAATTTCACGCCCTCCAGTCAGACCCCCTGACCCTCCATGTAGAGCAGCATTGATGCCGAAAACTGAGCCCAGGACAGAAGTCAACTCTGGTATCAAAGAAGATATGCCGGCATCAGTGTGAGTGATGAAGACACAGTACCATCTGTATCTTTAAGTGGAATTATTCACGAATGAAGATGGTATACTGTGAAATATCTAATGTGGTTTTCTTTACTTCACAGTGTGGCCTCTCGTACCAAATTTTTTGAGAAGGCATCAAGGCCAAGAGGAAGGTAAGACTTCTGCTAAAGCA